>BSBK01008645.1:5000-480233 GCA_027943335.1 Chamaecyparis obtusa | reverse complement strand
TATTGAATTTGAAGATTGAAGAAAGAAAGAACCTCAAGAAATGAATTGCAACAAATCCTAGCATTGGATACCGCCACAAATCCTAGCTCCCACTGGCATGTTTCACTGAAGATAAACATTGCACCCAAATTTTTTTTTGAAACTAAAGCCCAAAACAACTAGTATGAAGAAAAAACAGGGGAACGAGCCAACCTAGATGCGAAGGCAATTGATCAAGCTTTAATTGACCAAGCCCTAGCTTTGCAAGCTGATGTGAATGTTTCAGGAATGACATTCCTGCTTCGCCCCCCCCGCCCCCACTGCTCATGCTGAATCTAGCACAACATAGTAGAAAATGGTGAATTTGGACAAATTGGAACCTAACAAGGAAGGTAAATTCATTTCCTTCACCTTGTCTGACAATATCCTAGATGTTATTTCTGATTACAAAGAAAAAATAATATTTTTATTATTTTTTCAAGGGATTCCCAGAGAAAAATAGTTTTCCAAATTGGTCATAAACAACTGGGAGTGCAAGGGTTGGTCTATATAATCATGTAGGGGGATAGGTAGGGGTTATGTTTCCTACACCTTCATTGATCAAGACCATCCTAAATGATTTTTCAATTTAGCTCATGCATAGTTTGTGGTCATATCTATTATGTTCAAGCATGGGATATTGATTTCCATCCTAAAGGACTAAGTCCAAGTACCTAATTTGGGTCAAGTTCCCTTTTCTTAATTTGGCTTTCAGACCTTTTCTTCACAACATTGCCTCCCAACTTGGAAGATTATTATGGTGTAAGAAAAATTTAGATAAATGGTCTAGTCTACAAATCCAACCCAAAGTTTGTGTTGAAATGGACCTTACTCAGGCTCTTCCTACTTCTATTAAAATTTTTGGATCGATCTTTGAATTTGAGAAAAAAATACACTACCGCAACAAGCCCAATGTCTTCTTTTACTACTATTGAGAAAGCCACCTAATTTGAGATTGTCTTATTCGCAAGCCTTGCACCATATTTCCCACTACCACTCTTGTTCCCACTAGAAATATTGTTAATACTATAGTCTCCCCCTACCTATAACTTAACCAATGATGCTCTCCTGTAGCCTTCTAAGCATCCTTCCAAACCCATTTTTCCCAAAGATACTAATCCCTCTTTCAATAGTTCTCGTTCCACCCCCTCATATTCTCCAAGCACTTCTCTAATTCCTAAGAAACAAAGTCATTTAAAGTAGCTCTCCTCATTTCCAACTCTATAGTTTCTAAACTTGAATGAAGGATACCTTCTCTCCTGTAGACAACAACTCTCTTCAAATTTTATTTCAACTCTTATGAAATCTTTTGTCATAGCCTGATCATGCTCTACTTCACTGGTGCATTCTAACAATAATATTAGCCTTGAATCCCATCCTAGTTTGTATTAAAAATTTGGTACCTCATTTCTTATGGAGGAAGATCCTCCCTTTGTTTTCCAAAAATGAAGTGTTGCATTCAATCTTGGAATGTCAGTGGGTTGACTCTCCCCACTTGGAAATATCATGTTGATAAATCTATCCAAGACAACCATCTTGATGTTATTATGCTTCAAGAAGTCAAAATTAACAATATCCTCTTGCAAGAAACCCTCACTTCCATTTGAAAGGAGGCTTGGTTCCAACATACTAAGAACTCTGAGGGATGGGATGGTGTTTTATAGTGGACCTTGCCCTTGGTTTTCTCAACATATTGTTATTTTTGGAACATATTATTATAATTGGTGTGTTTGGGCCACTATTATGATTCAAGACAGCCTCTAAGACTTTTGTTCCATCTATTCTCCCAACTCCCCGACTAATAAAATTCTCCTCTAGGATTAATTACACTTGAGCCTACCCCCTTCTAAATAGATTATAGGTTGTGATATTAATATGGTGGAACATTTTTCAAATTGCAACTAGAATAATAATGCCCACCTCTCTCATAAAGAATTTGAAGCATGGAATTTAGCTAGAAATTCCCTTGGTGTTTTTTATCCCATCATTGGAAAAGTCAAGCTTTAAAAACAACATTGGTTTGCTTGGCATCACTATAGGAATGACTCTCTAAGGAAAATGAGTTGCCTCAATAATTTTTATATTTCTCCTAATTGTCAGATTCTCCCATCTTCTTCTAGTTTTCATGTTCATTTGGACCTTGTTGTTACTCTTCAAACCATCTTCCTATTATTACAACTATTTCCTTGTCCAACTCAACATCCTTTATTTCAGAGCTTCCTTTTAAGCTTAACATCTCCCACCTAAAGCAATGAGATTGTATTGAAAATCTCTTGGCTATTTGGAAATTTGAACCTAACCCCCAACAAGATCATTGGATTTGCAGAAAGATAAGGTTGACAACATGAAAGGAAAATTTGATGACATGAAGATGGTTGAAAGTAAAAACATTGAGAAGTATGGTCAGAGAATTAAAGAAGTGGTTGTTTCTATCAAAAGTGTTGGTGGAATTGTACCATCTAAAAATGGATGCACTTCTCATTTAAGACCTTTTAGCTCCCATCCTTTATCAAATTTTTGAACCATGGATGGATTCGTGCTCAATTCCCATTTTTCTCTTGTTCATCCTTGGTTTTCTTAGTTCATCTATGTAGTTTCTAAAACCTTAGAGTTGGCTCTCTATGGGCCAATCTGGGAATAGGTTGACCAAGTTGACCTATTTTAGAATAGGTCATCCAAGTCGACTTGTTCAAAAATAGGTCGGCCAAGTCAACCTATTCCCTAGGATTTTTTAACCTCAGACCTGGTGTTTTCTTGGGGATTTAATTCTCAAAATGTGGTTACCCCCATCAGCTTTCTTTGTTTTCCCGCATAGAAACTTATATAAAAGGGATCCTAGGCACATAATTTTTCAATGCATGTACACACACAAGAAAGAAAGAATGAAATAAAGGAGAAGAAGGAAGATGATAATTTGATGATAGCAATCTCGCATTCAAGCATTCAAGTCTTCAAAGATTCAAGGATTCCTTTGGGAGAATCTTTCCTCTCAAGATCTAGCATATTTTTGGCCATCAAGGGAGGATATCTACATTGAGGCATCGATCATCTTATTAATTTGATGTACACTTACATCCATGTCTCCATGAAGTGATTTTGGTAGATCCATAGCATTTGTGGAAATTTCCTACATTTCATGTTCAAGATAATAAAAAACACAACAAAATCCTTATTAACAAGGGTTTCTTCAAGAAAGGTGAATATTTACATTTGTCTTGTTTCATTTACACACTTACATTTCAATTCAAGGATGATTCCTCAATCAATGGCTTGACCAAAGTAATCCCTTATCCACTCCAACCCCAAAACCTAGTTTTATGTATGCAGGAGCGGGATCTTGGAATCGCAGGTGCAAATCTGGAAGTTGTAGAAAGAGATCTATCTGAAGAACCTAGGTTTACTTTAGAAAATTTCCTTAGGAATAAAATGAATTGGTTGACTTTTTCCATAACATGGTGATATGGTAAACCTATTCCCAACAACTTGAGATTTTCAACATTTTCTAGGTTTTCAGTCATGATCGCAGATCCACAGTCATACATTTAGTCACAGATCTAGAACAACAATTTTCAGAGTAGAAGAGAATATACCTCCTCGTATTTTAAGGTAATTACCCCATCATATTTTTTACATCTTATTTTAGATCTATTTTCATATTTTAATTGGACTAATCACTTACATTTAGTACCTAGATCTCTATTGCTTATCTTGCTAAATCAATTAGTTCAATTTTACAAGTGCATTTACATAACCTTAATCAAATCTTACATTTCTTGAAAGAGGAATTTATTGTGTACTTCCTTATTATAATTTGGGTTTATCATTGGCATCCCTTTATCTCCTTGGGTTTTTCTAATCTAACCTAGGTGATATTGAGAGTTACACCTAGAAGCCCCTCTTTCTCTTGTATTTTGAATGTTAGGATGGAACTGATTAATTAATGAATACACCTCATATAGTTTACATTGTTAAAATCATCAAAAAAAATTTCCCCCTAAACATTTTGGTGAACCTAACACATTACAACTACCTTTTGTATTTGGAGTTAGATCCCTTAATTTCCATTTTCCCATTGGTGAATCCTATTTTGGAGTTATATTTAGCTATATATGTGTAGTTAGATCTTTATTCTCTATTTATTTCATTGACATTTGTGTGGTTAGATCTCATTAGATTTTCCTATTTTGAAATTCTCTTTTATGAGCTTTATTACATTAAGTCCAACCTCTAGCATTCCTATAATTAGGAGAAGTTGTAGACTTATGGGATCTTTTGACTATGATTCCTCTTTCCTTCCTAGAACCCGTGATGATAATAATATTTACCCTCAAGATATATTAAATTGATAATGGAGCATAATTATTCTCATTCCTCCATGATGAGTATGAAGCCTTAAGAATTCCTCCTTCCAAATTTGATAAGCTCTCTCATGAGTTTGATAAATTGGAAAATTGTCTTGTGCAAGAAAACCCAAATCTTGATAGTGTTGTCGCTATTGAGTTTATTAAGAAGCTTATTATTAATGATGACAATAAAATATCTACTTTGCATGGTATCTCACATCTTATTGATACCCATGCTAAGCCTTTGATGAAATATTCTCAAGAGTTAGGATACACTCCTCCTTCCACAACTGTTGAACCTTCTATCTTGATTCCTACTACCATTTGTAGTATTCCTACTTATACGCCACCTCTCATGATATATTCTACACAAGTTTCCACTCCTTTAATTTTTTGTCTTCCTAATCCTTCAATTCCTTTGAGTTTTCCTCTTGCCTCCATACCTTCCTCATTACCCTCATACCATGTTTTCCCTTTCACATATTCCAATCCTCTTCCTATTCTTTCTAATCTTCCACCAACATCCTTTCATTTTCATTCTCCTTCCTATAATTTTTCTAGTACATCCAATATGTCTATGCCTACTATTGGGTCTTCCAATCCTACCATTAGTAGCTTAGTTCAAATTGTCCACTTCTTTACAACAACAAGTAACTCAATTCACTCAATCCAAGTACTACATCCCTACACGTGATATTTCTAATCCTCTTTCCTTAGATATCCTTCATGTTGTTATCCCACAACATATGGAGATACCTCTTGTTAAGACTTATAATGGTAAGGGTGATCATGTGATTCATATGAGGACTTTCCAAACTATATGTAGTGATTTTCCTCACCACTTTAGGTTCATGGATATGTTGTTCACACGTACTTTTAGGGAAAAATCTTTTCAATGGTATTTATCTTTACCTCCTTACTCTATTAATTCCTTTCAAATGCTCACTAATGCCTTCATTCAACAATTTCAAAATAACATTAGTCCTCAAATTTCTTTGACTGATTTAATGCAATGTAAGAAAAATGTTAAAGAAAAAGTTAGTGACTTTATTGGTATATTTAAGCATTTTTATCCTCAATTTTCTTATCTTGTGCCTGATCATGATATTCAACATATCTTTATTTCTAATTTAAAAAAGTACATTAGAGATAAGATTCTCCTTATTGAGTATACTTCATTTTCCAATCTTTGTGTAGTGCTTCACCACTATCAGTTACAAGTGAGCTAGCTTCAGAGCTCAAATCCAATGGCTCATGTTACTATGGATAAGAGTGATGTTGTCATTAATCATAATAATTTCTCTAAGCCTAAAAACTACATAAAGATTCATAAGTCAATAAAAACAATTGATGATCAAGTGGATGCTACATCCAAAGGTAGGACTACTTTTTATTCTATGTATCATCATAATCATTTGTTTATATAATCCTTGTATGTAGTGATGATGAAGTTAATCAATTCTAAAATTCTTAAACTTCCTCCTATCTATCCAATTCACACTAGCAAACCAATTCCTAAGTCATCTGATCAAAATTATTTTTTTCAATACCATCGTCAACCTAGTCATGATACTCAAAGGTGTTATTCTTTGAAGAATATTATTCAAGACCTTATCGATTCCAATGTTATATTTGTTGATGCTTAGGTTAATAGTATGAATAAATCTGTAGCACCTCCTAACCAAAATTTGCAAATTTACACCATCCTTTGCCTTCACATTCAAAAAATGTCATTAATCAACGTTCTTCTCTAGTTACCAACATTATTTATGATGATAAGGTAGAAGAAGATAATCATGTGGTTAATCATGTTGATTCTCAAACTCAACCTTTACATAAAATTTCATCTCTTATCACCTTTGATGACTCTGATATGTTTAAAGAACCTAATGGACCTCTCTACATTATTTCTAGGGTTGCTCATATCCCTTCACATGGTATTTTGATTTATCCCTCTTCTGTCATGAATATTGTCACTAAAGAACACCTCTTTAGTAAAGGGTTGCATAAGGATACCTATGATACATTTAGTTTTTGGATTCAAACTTGTAATGGTTTTCTTTATTTGCATCTGTAATATATAAAAATATATGAGATATGAAAATGTGTGTGTTTTTTTCCAAAATGTAAAGAAAATAATATATCCCTTTATGAATAGAGGAGTTGGGGAAGGTAAGCTCTTCTTCTTAACCCCAAATTCCCAAAGGAAAGATCCAAATTGATTAACCATAAGAAAATGGTCAGTGCATAAATGAATCAATCGATGAAGAATAAGAAGAAAGAGGAAAATATTACATTCCATTATGGAAGAGAGTATTGAAATCTTAATTGAATTAAATTGAAGAAAAATACTAACATCAAAGTATAGCAGATCTGGAAATTGCTATTTTCTAGTGTTTGTACTGATTTTTTGGAAAATCAGCTATCAGATCTGGAATGGAAACACAAAGATAGAGCAAACCCAAAAATATTTTTCTTTTCTCAACCAAGTCGACCTTTACCCAAATGAAATTTGACCTTGACCCCTTTATGTTGACCTTGACCCATGTTGCTCTGATGGAAATTCTATTCAGAAATCTTGAAAGTTTGCCAAAAAGGGTGTCTGAATCTACTCTGTAATTCATTGTTTTGCACCTGTCCCTATGACAAAAAAATGGTTTTATTGTTTGGATGAGGGATTTTCCTTGGTCAAACCCCAAATTTTGGAATTAACCTTGAAATATAAATGAAATTGCAGTAATAAAAAAAGTAAATGGAACAATTTACCTTGCTTATGTTGAAACCCTTGTGGAGGATTCAAATCCTTGAATCCGCAAGTATGGATACTCCAAATGGATGTAGAATAGGATGTAGGATGTCTCAAATGAATTGGATTTAGATCTTCAACACCAATCTTGAACAAATCTTGGAATAGGAAGAAGCTTAAATAGATATGGATGGAGAAATCTTCATCAAGAGGGCTCCATAGAGCTTGGATCCTTCAATGGCTACTAATGGATCTCCTTGATGAATTGGATCTTGAATGCTTGAATGCTTGAAGGATTGAATTATTGAATTATTTATTTCTCCTTCTTTATTTCTTCTTGACGCTTGACTACTTTTGATTGATGATTATTGCTTACTTGATTGTGTCAAGTTTTGGATCAAGAACGTATGACTTTTAATTTTTCTTATCTCAACTTAGTATGTGTGATACATATAATCACAATAGATGTATATATATTATAGATATATTAACAGATATATCTAACAGTATTATATTATAACTCTGCATCTCTTAGAAGAAAGACTGTATTGTTTCAATTATATATATTTCTCCAATCAAGAATTATCTATATATATAAGTGAAGGCATGTTGATGAAGAGACATGTCTCCACATGTGGAGACATGTCTGTTCATCAACATGTCTTTCCACAAATGTTAATCAGTGCCAATTCATAACTACCGAATATTAATGTCCGATGACAATACTTCACAAAGCAACCAATATTGTTAAGTCGTAGCATGAAGACTGATTGATAACATATATTAAACAATACACATCAACCGTTAAACAAGGTAATGAAATCGTATGGCACAGAGACTGATCGGTAACCTTGTGTAAACCAATACAATGATATCTCTGCCAAGTTTACTGACATAAGTCAGTCGATAATGTTGATTAGGGATTGTGTAGTCACTATCATGACTGTTATGTATTAACAGTCACGATAGTATTGTGACTGTTAATACATAATAGTCACAATACACTATAACTTAAACTACCTGATAATAATACAGTATGCTCACTCGATATTAATCGGGGTAAGATATTTTATCAACTATTTGATATATATATAATAAGATCATTATATATATCAATATGCATTAATATTATTTCATTTGATTTATCTGCATAACAATAATATCAATTCAATGATGTTTAATTCAATATTATAAATATGTATATTAATATAATAATAATATCCATCATTATATATATATTAATATATTGCATATAATATTATGATCATTTTATCTGATCGAAGCTATAAATATCAACAGATTGAGGATGGAAATGAGAGGAGAAGGCTTCCTTATATACTAGTCTAGGGCACAAACTTCTAGAGAGGCTGACATAGGAGAAATAAATTCCCATTAAGCCTATACCCTTAGAAGTGGACCTAAACTAAATATCATTTAAGATTTTACCATTTCAAAGCCCGAAACAGCTGACCCAAAAGTGGGAAATAATTCTTTCTAAAACCTGACATCCGGAAACCTTTGGAATTTGAAATTTGGACCCTAGGTGAGAGTCGAGGCTGACCCTCACCTAGGTTAGGATCAAGGTTGACCTTGACCCAAAAGGTCTACCTTGACCCTAAGGTCAAGAACCTCAAATTCTCAGAGCCAGATGCTAGAATTAGGTAGGAAATAAGCGGAAAATAGGGCAGGACAAGGGAAAAAGCCAGATCTAAGTCAAAGACCCATTCAAGGCATTTGACATGACCCCAAACCACTTACTCAGAGGGATAAACCAGTCCTAAATGGAAGTGCTTCCATTTTCCGATGATACATTTAGCCCCCACTTTAGCAAGAGTATGGACTTGATGCAAACTCTTGGTAAAGGAGATCACAAAGAAAAATAAAATCTTATTGAAATCAAAGGTACAAAGAAATCCTCAAGCCCCAGGGACTCAAGTCTTTGTCAACCATAAGATTACAATAAGAGAGACATCACTAAAAAAATGAGAGAAAAGGGTGTGACTACCTCGCCCAATGAGAGCTTATGTCCCATTGTGAATCACACAAGGAAACAATGCAACTAGAAAGATGGAGTTGAACTTCCTTGTGAATGTGGGTACTCACTAGTCAACCCATCAAGGATTCACCCTCAGGAATATTCTATTGCAAAAGAGAAAAGCCAAAACAAGAGAGACCCAATCTTAAGGGAACCTTCGACCTCAAGGGATCAAAACATTGAAAATTGAAAGTGGAGGGATCAAGAGATCCTATAAGGTAAAAATCCATGCTTTAAGGATTAGTCTCTAATCCATAAAGGGAGAAATGGATTGAAAAATATATTGAAAGTGTGCAGTGTGTATGTCCCCACATTAAATTCATTGCTAACACTTTAATAGGAGCAACGGCTTGAAAGGAAACATAAACATCTCCACTGAGTATGTTTCCACTATGAGATGCCCCCAAATGAAGACAAATCAAGGGAAATACCACATAAACATATAGAGAATTTAGAAGGGATCTACCTACCATGGGGTCAATATGATCATATGATAATATATATATGATATTATTGCAAATGAATTGACATCATTCCCCAAAGATAGTAGAATGAAAATCACAATAGAGGAAGGAAAACACAAGAGTTATGAAGAAGAGTCTTTTTGGACCACAACATGGAGACCAAAAGAATCAGCCCTACCAAGTCGTAAATCCAAGCAGACTACACAAGGAAAACATTTACGAACAATAGCACAGGTACACCATAACATAAAAACAACATATAGAAGAATATAGATACATATAGAGGAATAGTACAATAGGTTTGATTCCTTTATCACCTTGCACCAACAAAGTAACAAGGGTCATATAAAATAATATAACAGACATTTAGCAAACACATTACAGGAGAAGCACAATACAAGAGGAAAACACACAAAAAGCTACCATGGAGGACAATCCAATCAAGCGCATCGCCTACTCTTCCCATCTCAGTCTATATCATTTAGGGAAGGTGTGAAACTCACAAGAGGGACTAGATCCAACATAGTAGGAATAATAGCCAGTTCCATTCAAGGATCCTCTTGATATTCGTGATGTTCAATACTAGGTGTAATTATCAATTGTGTTGAAATAATATTAGGTAAATCAGTATCAATGTCAATAGTCTCATATTCATCATTAGCATTATTAGGATCATCAAGAGTATCTTCTTCATCAAGATTAATCAAAATAGAATCTAAGATATGAATAGAATCATCATAATCATTCATCTTAACATGATTATTAACATTAACTTCTTCTAACACATTAGGCATAGGATGGTCACAAGAAGGCAAATAACTTTGAAGAACAAAGCCATGGGCCTTAGCTTGAGCTCGATGCTTCTTATGATGTTCATTGGTAGATTGGTTACATTTTTTCTTGATTGAAATATGTTGAGAACTAGGAGGAACAACAACCAGTTCCTTCACAGGTTTCTATAGCAAGATTAGTAGGATTCTTAGTAGGCTGAAAAGAAACACTAGGAGCTTGATTAACAGAACTAGAAGCAATGTATAAATGGGGTATGGAAGGTGTAGGAAAAATACCAAGGTTAAGATCCATCTGAGGCATGCTTAACGTAACAATCTTGTGATGTTTATAGGCTTGATATGAGAGAAAAGGGTTATCAGGTCGAGAAGGACATGAATTAGGTAATGAAGGCCAAAAGAAGTCAAGGGTAGACAAATCCCTAGGCCTAGAAGGTTGATATAAACTATGATTAATCATCTTCACTTCTTCATCATGAATGAATTTAATACACTTATGGATAGGAGAAGTAATGGCATGCATGGCATTCAACCAAGGCAAAGCAAACTTAACTTGAAACTGACCAGAAGTAGGAACAACAATGAAGGTAGTGTCCACAACTTTACTACAAAGTTCAACAGGAAATTTAATAGAACCAAATGATGGATAAAGAAAACCATTACAAGTTTGGATCCATAGATTAGATGTCTCATAAGAATCATGTTGTAAGATCTTCATAAAAAGATTTTCTTTAGTAATAACATTGACTAAGGATGTAGGATCAACAAGACAATCACATGTAGGTATCTTAGAAAACCTAGCATAAATGTAGAGGGGACCATCGGGAGCTTTAATAGTCTCAGAATCATCAAATGTGATCAAGACTTCCCTAGGTATTTTATTCTTAGGTTGTTTTTGAGGTTGAGGTTGAGGTTTTGGTTTAGGCTTAGGTTGAGGTGGAACTTGAAGTTGAGGTTGAGATTGATGCTGGGGTGGAGATACAGGTTGAGACAAAACAACATGCTCCACATGGTTAACAATATGATTGAGATCATCCATCTTTGAATCATAAACAATATCCACAGAAGATGGTTGAACAATGGTATTAGTATCATGTGTAGGAAAATGATTTGTATATATTTGGAGGTTTTGATTAGGAGGAGAGAGATTTTTTCCCACTACCATCAAAATTATCAACAAATAAAGCATTAGAATCAATTAAGTCTTGAACCTTATGTTTTAAAGAATAACACTTCTCAGTATCATGGCCATTATGATGATGGTATTGACAAAAGACTTTGGAATCAAAGGATTTGGGTGCCATTGTAGTAGGTAAAAGAGGTTGAATAGGAGGAAAAGTAATCATATTAGCATTCAAAAATTTACTCATAATAGAATGTAAAGATTCAGAAAGAGGAGTAAACATACGATTCAGATGAAAATAATTGGATGCAGAAGTGACATTGTTGGATGCAACAACTTGATCAGCAACTAAATTTTCTTGCTTATTTATCTTGACGTAGTTGTTAGGTTTTTGAAACTTGTTGGAATTAGGAGCAGCATCACTCGTATCAACTGGAATAGGAGCCATTGGAGTGTTTCTCTCAAACTGACTCACTTGTAATTGATAATGATGAAGCACTTCATAAAGTTGTTGAAAAGAGGTAAATTCAGTAAGAAGAATCTTATCTCTAATATCCTTTTGTAAATTTGAAATAAACATATGTTGAATATCAATATTAGGAACAAGATAAGAAATTTGAGCATACAAATGCTTAAATCTACCAATAAATTCAGTCAATTTTTATTTAGTATTTTGTTTACAATGCATCAAATTAGTTAAGGACACTTTTAGACCAATTTTTATTTAGTATTTTGTTTACAATGCATCAAATTAGTTAAGGACACTTTTAGACCAATTTTATTTTGGAACTATTGGATAAAGGCATTAGCAATTTTTGGAAAAGAATTAATAGAATAAGGAGGCAAGGAACAATACCATTGCAAGGCCTTATTACGAAAAGTTCTAGGAAACAACTTGGCTAAAATCCTATGGTCATGAGCATAGTCACTACAAAGGATTTGAAATGTTTTAACATGAGTGACAGGGTCTTCCTTACCATTGTAATTCTCAAGATGAGGCATATTGTCTTGCTGAGGAATAGGAGCATAAATTATTTCTAGGGATAAAGGACTGCCCATGTCACATGTAGGAATACCAAACTTGGATTGAGTTAAGGACACAAGTTGTTATTGTAAAGAGGACATAGTTTGAGCTAGACTATTGGTTGTGGAATCATTAGAAGAAATAGGAGGTATAGAAACATTAGAAGCACTAGGAAAGTGTAGGAAGTAGCAAGAATGGAAGACACAACTGATGGAACACTTAGAACCAAAGTTGGAAGAGGGTTGGAATAGGTAAGAGGAACACTATGATAAGAAGGTTGTGAGGTAGGTAGAGACATTAGTGGAACACTCGCAGGAAGAGATGGAATAGATGTAGTCACTAAAGGATGAGTATAAATAGGAATGCTAGGTAAAGGGATGGAAGAAGGTTCCACAGTAGTGACATGAGGAGTAAATCCTAGTTCTTGAGCCTCTTGAGATAAATGTTTAATATTTAAATGCATAAGATGAGTAATACCAGATAAGAGATTAACACCTTGATCACTATCATGAAGGAATTTCTTAAGAGCCTCTATAGCTTAAATAGAATCTTGATTATGGTTTTCTTGAATAAGCCAATTTCCCATTTATCAAGTTCTATTGAAAGTTTTTGGACTTGTTCAGGAGGAACCCTTAAAGAATCATCCTCATCATGAGATGAGTGAGAAAATTTATGCTCCATAGTAGGATTGGAATCATGAGTGATCAAATTATCATCCAGGATCCTAATGAAAGGAGAGGAAGACTCGGGATCAAAGGAACCCACATGTCTATGACTTCTTCTAATCGAAATATTATAAGTAGGACTAGAGGTAGTAAAGCTCATATACCAATGCAATGCAAATGAACTAAATTAGAAAAACACAAGGCATGAACAAATAAATGTTTTTGTATGTTTTCTTTATATGATTTTTTTATTTTATTTTTCAAATGTAAATGCAGGCACATAAAAGAAGGCTAATCTCATATACATGCAATAACTAACACCATAAAAGAAAGAGTTGTCTATCACGGGTTCACCAAAATGTAATATATAAAAATATATGAGATATGAAAATGTGTGTGTTATTTTCCAAAATGTAAAGAAAATAATATATCGCTTTATGAATAGAGGATTTGGGGAAGGTAAGATATTCTTAACCCCAAATTCCCAAAGGAAAGATCCAAATTGATTAACCACAAGAAAATGGTCAATGCATAAATGAATCAATCGATGAAGAATAAGAAGAAAGAGGAAAACCTTACATTCCATTATACAAGAGAGTATTGAAATCTTAATTGAATTGAATTGAAGAAAAATAATAACCTCAAAGTATAGAAGATTTGGAAATTACTATTTTCTGGTGTTTGTACTGAGTTTTTGGAAATTCTGCAACTGAATCTGGAACAAAAATATAGAGATGGAGAAAACCCAAAAATATTTTTCTTTTCTAAACTAGGTCATCCTTGACCCAAATGAAGTTCAACCTTGACCCCTTTATGTCGACCTTGACCTACGTTGCTCTGACAAAAATTCTGTTTGCAGATCCTGAAAGTTTTCTGAAAAGGGTATCTGAATCTGCTCTATAATTCATTGTTTCACACCTGTTCTTGCAAGAAAAAAATGGTTTTGTTGTTTGGATGAGGGGTTTTCCTTGGTCAAACCCTAGTTTTGGATTTAACCTTGAAATATAATTGAAATTGTAGTAATAAACAAAGTAAATGGAATAATTCACCTTGCTTATGTTGAAACCCTTCTAGAGGATTCAGATCATTGAATCCAAGTATGGATGCTCCAAATGGATGTAGAATAGGATGTAGGATGTCTCAAATCAATCACATTTAGATCTTCAACACCAATCTTGAATGAATCTTGGAATAGGAAGAAGCTTGAATGGATATGGGTGGAGAAATCTTCAACAAGAAGGCTCCATAGAGCTTGAATCCTGCAAAGGCTACTAATGGATCTCCTTGATGAATTGGATCTTGAATGCTTGAATTATTTCCTTCTTTCTTGCTTCTTGATCACTTGATTACTTTTGATTCATGATTATTGCTTACTTGATTGAGGATGGAAATAAGAGAAGGCTTCCTTATATACTAGTCTAGGGCACAAACTTCTAGAGAGGTCGACATAGGAGAAATAAATTCCCATTAAGCCTTTACCCTTAGAAGTGGACCTAAATTAAATATCATTTAATATTTTACCATTTCGAAGCTCGAAACAGCCGACCCAAAAGCGGAAAACAATTTTTTTTGAAACCTGACATCCGAAAACCTTTGAAACTTGAAATTTGGACCCTGGGTCAGGGTCGAGGTTAACCTTGACCCTGAGGTCAAGAACCTCAAATTCTCAGAGTAGATGCCATAATTAGGTAGGAAATAAGTGGAAAATAGGGCAAGACAGGGGAAAAAGCTAGATCCAAGTCAAAGATCCATTCAAGGCATTTGATATGACCCCAAACCACTTACTTAGAGGGATAAACCAGTCCTAAATTGATGTTCTTCCATTTTTTGATGATACACTGTCAATGTTCTATCAATCTTCATGTGACTATTTCTAGTAAGGTTTTTTACACTATATTTATTATATTTTCTACTTCTGATCAATTTTAGATTAAACTGCGTATTCTGTGGCTTTCCTCCATGAAAGCTATAGACTCTCCTATTCATAAGTGCAGAAGGTTTCCCCACGGAGGATAATTTATCAACATTAATCATTTTCTTTTAAAACCTTCACATCCTTGATATTTTGTTGATATAGATTTATTTTTCCCATCTCTCCCTTAGAAACCACCTAGTTGTCTTGATCATCTCTTTCGATCCTGTCAATGATACAAGGTAGAAAATATTCTTGATCTTATCCTTCCTAATGATGCTACTCCTACAACTATCTTACCTACCCCACTTATTCATCCACCTATTATTCCTCAACCCATAGTTGTTCCCTCTCTAGAACCTATGACTTTGGAACCTAAACCTTCAAGTTTATCTCGTAAAACTAGTCATAATCAACATACTCATCAATGTTGCAAAAAATGTAAAGCTAAGGCTAAGGCTCATTACATTTCTTCTCGCACTGTGTCTTTCTCTCAACCATTTCCTTCCTTGGATCAACCCATGCATGATACTTTAAAGGAAGTTAATCAAAATAAAAATTTGAAAAAGGATAAACATGATGAATTTGTTCATGTTTTAGACTCTAGTAATCTTGATATGGAAGATACTCTTGATGATGATTCTAATGCACATGTTAGTGATGATGAATATCATAATATTTATATGGATTATCATTTTCCTAACATGTTTACTACACATCTTATAATAACTCCTAGTAAAGAGCATAGTGACTCCCACTAGAGTCATTTCTTGGATCTGGTGGTGGTTCCTACTATGTTGGATGTTGTTCCTCTTGCAAGTTTCTTACCCTTCCCTAAAATTTCATATCAAGATGGGGGTCATGCATCATGGTTTATGTGTACTTCTCTATCATATTATTCTTTGTGTGTTCATTTGTGTTTCCCCTGTGTTATGATTTTTTTAATGTGTTTTGTCTAGATTTATTTAGATGATTCTTGACTGCTTTGTTGGTACAAGATGATAAAGTAGTCGAACATGTTGTGTGGTTCTTCTATTTTTATCTCTTTCCTTCTATTTTTTCATTACATTTTGTGTTGTATATGTGTTATTGTTTGTAAATTCTCTCTTGTGTAGTCTACTTGGATGCTTGTGACATAGTAGCACCGATTCTTTTTGGTCTCTGTGTTACCGGCCCAAGAAGACTCTTCTTTTTATATCTTACATGTTTTTCCTCCATTTTTTTGTAGTTCTACTTCCTTTTGGGAATTATGGCCTTTCATACTTCTTATAATATTACATATTATTATATGATCATATGGACCCCACAATTAGTAGATCCCTTTGTGTTCTCTCTTTTTTCATGTGTTTATTTCCCTTGAAGTGTTCTCTCTTGGGGGAATTTCATAATGGAAATGTTCTTCATGGATGCATGAATGCTTTTTTTAAAGACATTTTTGAGTCATTTTCAATCACTTTAATGTGGGGGCATACCCTCTATTCACTTTTTTGTACACACACACATTGGAAGTTTTGTCTCCTCTATCGAACTATTGGTGGTTCTTGGGGGCTCTTTGTTCTTTTGGATCTCTCTTTGGATTACTAAAAAATTGGGAGGCCCGATCCTTTTTTTTTATCCTTCTTGGGACTATTGATAGTTTGGGAAGGTTGGTCACCATTTGATCCCTTAAGGACACACACATCCTTATGCCTATGTCATTTTTTGATTCTTCATTTTGGGACATGGAGTTCCCTTGAAGTTGAATCCTTTGATGAGTTGACTATCATGCCACACAATTTTTAGACCATTTAATTCATCTTTGATGGGTTGAATATCATTCCACACACACTTGCTAGACCATTCAATTCCATCTTTTGTTGGACCCTTTCTCTCTTTTTTTTTTTTGTGTGTACTTCACAATAAGGAAAACAAACCTTATTGGGAAAGTTGGAAAAACTTTCTTGTTAGTGACATCTCTCTTATTTTTTGACTTTGGATGTGATGAAGACTCAAGTCTCTTGGGAGCTTCATGATTTCTTTTTCTCCTTAGCCATGAAGACTCAAGTCTCTTGGGAGCTTGATAATTTCTTTGTCTCTTGGGAGTTGAATATCATGCCACACAAACTTTTTAGACCATTTAATTCATCTTTGATGTGTTGAATATCATTCCACATACACTTGCTAGACCATTCAATTCCATCTTTTGTTGCACCCTTTCTCTTTTTATTTTGTTTTGTGTACTTCACAATAAGGAAAACAAACCTTATCGGTAAATTTGGCAACACTTTCTTTTTAGTGACATATCTCTTATTTTTTGACTTTGGATGTGATGAAGACTTGAGTCTCTTGGGAGCTTGATGATTTCTCCTTAGCCATGATAAGATCATCTCTTTCTTTTCGATCTACTTTACTATGAGTTTGAGGCAACTCATACTCTTACTAAATTGGGGGCTAAATGTACCATCTTAAAATGGACCCACTCCTCATTTAAGACCTTTTAACTCCCATCCTTTATCAAATTTTTGAACCATGTATGGATTCAAGCTCAATTCTATTTTTCTCCTGTTCAGCGCTATGTTTTCCTACTTTCATCTATGCAGTTTCTGAGACCTCAGAGTTGGCTCTCTATGGACCACTCTAGTAATACGTCAACCAAGTCAACCTTTTCCTTAGGGTTTTTGAACATAAGACTCGGTGTTGTCTCAAGGATTTAATTCTCAAAATTTAGTTACCCCATTAACTTGCTTTGTTTTCGTGCCTATAAAGTTGTACAAAAGGGAGCCTAGGAACCTCATTTTGCAATGCCTAAAAGACACATGCAATAAATAAATCTGTAAATCGAGGAGAAGATGCAAGAAGACAATTTTATGATAGCAATCTTGCAAAGTCTTCAAAGATTCAAGGATCCTTTGGGAGCATATTTCCTCTTCAGGATCTATCATTTTTTGGGCCATCAAGGGAGGAGATATAGATTAAGGCATCCATTATCTTCTTCATTTTATGCACACTTACATCCATGGCTCCATGAAGAGATTTTGGTAGATCCATAGCATTTGTGGAGATTTCATACATTTCAAGTTCAAGATCAACATACAAACATGACAAAATCCTTATTGACAAGGGTTTCTTCAAGCAATGTGAACATTTACATTTGTCTTGTTTCATTTACACACTTACATTTCAATTCAACATCAATTCCTCAATCTAGGGCTTGACCAAGGAAAGCCCTTATCCACCCCAACCCCAAAACCTATGTTTCTATATGCAGGAGTAGGATCTCAAAATTGTAGGTGCAAATATGGAAGTTGTAGACAAAGATCTATCTGAACAACCAAGGTTGTCTTTTGAAAAGTGTCTCGAGAATATGGTGACTTGTTCAACCTATTTCAGAACATGGTGACATGGTTGATCTATTCTCGACAACTTGATATTTTTAGTATTTTTTGGGTTTTCAATTGTGATCATAGATCCACGGTCATAAATTCAATCATAGGTCCAGAACAACAATTTTTAGAGAAGAAAAGAATATTCCTCATATTTTAAGGTAAGTACGTCATCATCTTTTTCACATCTTAATTTATATTTAGTACCTATATCTCTATCTACTATCTTTCTAAATCAATTAGTTCAATTTCACAAGTGCATTTACATAACCTTAATCAAATCTTACATTGCATGAAAGAGGACTTTCTTGTGTACTTAGTATAATTTGGGTTTATCATTGGCATCCCTTTATCTCCTTGGGTTTTTCTAATATAACTTAGGTTATATTGAGATTTACACCTAGAATCTTGATGCAGGGGCATTCTAGAGTACTCAGTGAATCTGCATAGAAGGTGTGTATTTTGGCTAGTGTTACTTAGTTACAGCCTTGATTGGTAGTCTCAGTCATTGAAAGAAGCTCAGTCACTAGAAGAACTCGATAATATCTGGTGCTCAGTGAAAGTGTTATTCGGTAATGCCTACGTTGTTCAGTCAACACTGGTGCTTGGTGATGCTTGGCTTTCTTGGTTATTTCACTATTTCTTGGTAGTTCTGGTTTATCGACTAGAGTTCTATGTGATTTATTGGGCTCACTTGGTAAATTTATTGTTGGTAGCTATTTTTGCAGGCCGACATGTTGTATTAAATGTTTGTAAGGCTATTTTGATCTAACTTGTATTGCATTTAATAATTGTTTGGGGGAGTTAATGGTTTCATCTAACTGACTTGTGGCTGATGATTAGTATTTAAGGAGTGTTTGGGTAGATGTTCTAGGAAGGTGGTGGTGACTCGAAGTAGTTCTAAGTAGCATCAGTTTAGATGCACTACTGAAGCTAGAGTTGATGATGTTGTGGAAAAGATATTGCATGATCTTGTAGATCAAATTCTTATTTGATATTTTTTTGTAAGAAGAGCTAGTGATTTGCACACTTGGGAACAAGGAGATTTCTTGGAAGCTTATGAGCTCAAGTTCAAATCTGCCTTAGGGTTTCCATTAGTTGCTGATTTGTCTCAAAACTAAACTAGCTAAGTGTTGTATTAGATCCTTGGATCTTGTATATTTTTTTTATTGTAATTGGCCCTAAATCAGAAGGCTTTATAACTGGACATGTTAAAGGAAATTACTTCAAAACAATTTTTGTGTACTTGTGTTGTTGTGTATTTCCGCTATGTAATTCTGAAGTTGCAAGGTTTGGACTTTCCTTAATTGGATCCACCATCCCTTGGCTACATCAAGTGGTATAAGAGTAGAGTAGATCTTGTGGAGTAGAGTTGATCTTGTGGAAGTGAAGGTTGACCTAGCAAGGCTAATCTTGTGAAGTTGATCTTGTTGGTGAAGAGATCGTATGATCTTGGTTGCAGATCTGTGGCACTGACTTGTGGAATCTTTCGCTAGTTGTTTGTACAACATTGTAGGTTGAGATCTAACTTGCATACAACTTGGAGATTATCACAAGGTGATCAGTGTAGGGTTTGTTGCAGAGGGTTTCTCTTATCTTTAAGGATGCCTCTGAGAAGATTGGACTCTAGAGTTATTGCAAATCTCTGTGATACTATGGAATCTAGGATTATAGAGAAGGTGAAGTCAGATTTTAGATATGAGATGGAACTAATGAAGAATGACATGGTTTCTGAGATCATGAGAGTTGTTACTGGTGTACCTTGGAATGTTGGTACTGAAGATGGCTAAGAAGAAGTTGCTGAAGAATTTGAACATGTTGGCTCTAGTGGTGATGACTGGAGGGACAAATTTGGTGAAGATAGAACTGCTCAGTTGCATAGATCTGAAGCTCGGTTAAGTAGTAGTTACTGAATGGAAGTCTCTAATTTCTTAGGAACTTTGAAACCTAAGAACTTGATTGACTAGATCAGTGAACTTGAAGATTTCTTTGAGTTGGAAGAAATTGAAGATCCTCTTAGAGTGAGATTGGCACAAACAAAGTTGAAAGGACATGTTGCTCTTTGGTGGAAGGAACTACAAAGGCAAAGAGAAGATGAAGGTGAACTAAAGATCAATCGGTGGAGGTTGATGGTGACAAAGTTGAAAGCTAAGTTCATACCGGTTGACTATGAGCTTGACTTGTTTAAGAAGTTGTAGACTCTAAAGCAAAAGGATTTGTCTATTAAAGACTATACCGAGGAGTTCTACAGACTTACTATTTGGTCTAGACACTAAGAACTTGGTAAGGAAAAGGTAGCTTGGTATGTGAATGGTCTGAGATTCAATATTTAGGATGAGCTTGGTATGTTGAAGATTGATTCTATTGAGGATGCTTATCAATATGCTTTGAAGGCAAAAGATAAGTTGAAAAGGAAACAACATAGTAACTCCTGAGGGAAGGAGAAGATTGATCACTCCATGAAGGATAAACCGACCAATGTAGAAGATGAATAGAAACCTATGGAACCAAAGAAGAAGATAGGTAGAATTATCTTTAAGGGTACCTACTATAACTATGGAGAGGAAAGACACCATTATTTTGAGTGTATATAGAAGAAGGTTGACCGACGAACTATTGTGGTGAAAGAGAACATTCAGAATGAACTTGAATATGAGAACTTGCTTCTTCGATGAACATTTCTTGGTACAAAGGATGAACCTTGTTAGACGAGTAACTTGTTTAAGACTCGATGCAAGTCTAGAGGTAAACTCTATGATGTTATTATTGATAGTGGTAGTACTAATAACCTTGTTGCTGAGGACACAATTCAGAAACTTGTTTTGAATAGAATGAAACATCCACATCCTTATAGGATTGGTTGGTTGCAAGATGTTCATGCTTTGGAAGTTAGAGAACAATTCTTCATTGATGTCTAGATTGGCCAATATAAGGATCTTGTGTTATGTGACATTATGGAGATGAATAACTATCTTATATTGTTCGGTAGACCTTGGCAATTTGATTGTAGAGCTATGTATGATTGTGTGAAGAATGTTTTTACTATTGAGAAGGATGATAGGAAGTTTTCCCTGATGCCTTTGATGGATACAATGCTTGGTAGGAGAAGCTTGAGTATTGGTAGGTGAGTTGAATTGGTCGATCTTGAGAGAATGAATGATCAGTTTTGGGAACTGACCTAGGTGTTGTTGAGGAAAGACTTGAAGAGACAGAGAAAGCTGAAGTGGAAGAGTATGCAAAGTGAAAAGGTGGAGGACTTGTATGTGAAGAACCAGATCAGGATTTACATGTTGAATCCTGGAAGATGTTCTTCTCACATATGAACATCTTTTTGAACCTGGGGTGTCTAATGTAGGGGAATTTTAGGGTACTCGGTGAATCTGCATAGGAGGTGTGTATTTTGGCCAGTGTTACTCGATTGCAACCTTGACTGATGGTCTCAGTCATTAAAGGAAGCCCGGACACTAGAAGAACTCGGTAATCTCTGGCACTTGGTGAAAGTGTTACTCGATAATTCCTATGGTGCTTGGTTGACATTGATGCTCGGTGATGCTTGGATTGCTCAGTTATTTCACTATTGTTCAGTTTTTTTGGTTTACCAACTGGATTTCTATGTAATTTGTTGGTCTGACTTGGTACATTTATTGTTGGTATTTTTTTTTGTAGGCCAACATGTTGTATTAAATGTTTGTAAGGCTATTTTGAGCCAACTTTTATTACATTTAATAATTGTTAGGGGAGTTAATGGTTTCATCCAACTGACTTGTGGCTGACGATTAGTATTTAAGGAGTGTTTGGTAGATGTTTTAGGAAGGTGGTGGTGACTCGGAGTAGTTCTAAGTAGCATCAGTTTGGATGCACTGTTGAAGCTGGAGTTGGTGATGTTGTGGAAAAGATCTTGCATGATCTTGTAGATCAGATTCTTATCTGATAGCTTATTGTAAGTAGAGCTAGTGGTTTGCACACTTGGGAACAAGGAGATTACTTGGAGGCTTGCGAGCTCAAGTTTAGATCTGCCTTAGGGTTTTCATCAGTTGTTGATTTGTCTCAGAATTGAACTAGCTAAGTGTTGTATTGGATCCTTGGATCTTGCAAATTGTTTTTGATTGTAATTGGCCCTAACTTGGAGGGCCTTACAGCTGGGCATGTTAAAGGAAATTACTTTGAAATAATTTTTGTGTGCTTGTGTTGTTTTGTATTTCTGTTGTGTAATTTTGAAGTTTAAAGGTTTGGACTGTCCTTAATTGGATCCACCATCCCTTGGCCATGTCAAATCCCCTCTTTCTCTTTTATTTTGAATATTATGATGGAAATGGTTAATTAATGAATACACTTCATATAGTTTAAATTGTTAAATTTATCAACACCATTTTACCCCTAAATAAGAACTATTAAAGAATATGATGTGGTAAGTAAAGTATTGAGAATCTCATTACCTCTTTATGCCATTGGGGTTTTTTCTATTCAAGAATTAAGATATTTAGGAATAGAAACTGTCACCCTTGATGCATTTATTGGAAAAATGACTAATTTTGAACTTATCAATTATGATAATAGTGTTCCAAGGGTTGAAGCTACATTTAGGACATCTATGTCTATTGCACCTACAAGAAAATGAAAGGATGTTAGTCACGAATCTTCTTATATGTCAAGTTATTCTAAAAATTATGATTCTATCTTGTTTGAGGAAAATAAATAGGATGAGTTGGAAGCATTTCTTTCTAGGAGGCTACCTAGAGGAACTAGTAGTTACAAGGGTAAGCTACCTCTTAAATACTTCTCATGTAACAAGATTGGACACATTGTTCTTAGGTGTCTTGATGACAATATAAATGAAAAACCTAAGAGATTCAAGGATAAGAGAAAGAATACTTCTTTTTTTATTGCTAGTGAGGGAGTTACTGATGAGGAATCTGAGGATAATGAAGAAGATGTATTTAGCTTTGTTGTTTTTAAGGAAAATCCTCTTGTGGATTGTGAAAAATCCTTGATTATTAGCACGGATCATGATGAAGATTGGGTAATAGATAGTGGATGTACACATCATATAACATGTGACAAGAGTAAGTTCACTAAGTTGGTAGAATGTGATGGTGGAGTGGTAAGGTTTGGTAACAATTATCCTTTCTTAGTAAAAAGAAGAGGATCTATTGCACTAAATAGAAAAACAAAATGTGATGATGTCTACTAGATAGAAGGCTTAGGGTATAATTTGTTGAGTGTATCTCAATTGAATAAAAAAGGTTATCTTGTAGAGTACAAAGGAGGTGTATGCATGATACTTGGGAGATATGGTGATTTGATGGCTACCACTATGCAGACTAAAGGTAATTTATTCCATCTAAGTACTACAATAAAGAGTTGTCTGATTGCAAAAGTTGATGATAGTTGTCTATGGCATAGGAGATTTTCTCATGTTCACTTTGATAGTCTATTCAAATTGAGTAAGATGAATATTGTTAGAGGTTTTCCACAACTAGGTGAAACAAGAGAATGTCATGTGCAAGGAATGTCAGTTGAGAAAGTTAACTAGCTTTGTTTTTATCATTAAATATTTTTCATCTAAAGGTATTTTGGATTTAGTTCATAATGATCTGTTGGTCCTATGAGAACAAGAAGCTATTTTGGAGATAATAACTTTATGCTTTTTATTGATGATTACTCTAGGATGATGTGGGTTACTTTTCTAAAAGATAAATCAAATGACTCTATTTATTTAAGGTGTTCAAAGCATGAGTTGAAAAGGAAACATGTAAGAGTCTGAAGTGCTTGAGATTTGACATACATGGTGAGTTCACATCTTTGGAATTCACTGAGTTTTGTGATGAACGTGGAATTAAAAGGAAAATGTCAACACCCATAACTTCTCAACAAAATGGGGTTATAGGGAGAAGGAACATATATATTATTGATGTTGCAAGAACAATGATGATCCAAAGAGATGTGCCTTGGATTTTTTGGAGAGAATCTGTTAGTATTCTTGTTTATACATTGAACTAGGTACAGGTGAAGAAGGGAACTAATAAGACTTCATATGAGTTATGGCATGGTCACACACCTATTGTGAAATACTTCAAAGTATTTGGGAGAAGATGCTACATAAAGAGAGATAACTATATAGGGAAATTTGATCCTAAGAGTGATGAAGGAATATTCCTAGGATATTCTACCAAAAGAAAGTCATACAATAGTCTAAACAAGAGAACCAACAAGTTGATAGAAAGTGCAAATGTGAAGATTGATGAATTCTTAGAGAAGAATGATGGTTCCAACAAGAATGAAACAATAGATGATTAGGGGATTATATATGTTCAACTGATGGAGCAAGAAGTTGAAAATCAAAATAATGAGGATGAAATAGTTCAATCGGTAGAGGAGGCTCCTAGACCTAAACTGGTGATACCAAGGTATGTAAAGTTGAATCATTCTACTAATTAGATTATTGGTAAAAATTCTAGTGTTCAAAGTAGAAGAAAGATCAGAGAAATTACCTATCTAATTTATGAGCATAAACCTAAATCTATTAGAGAGGCATTGAAGAATGAAGAATGGGTTAAGGTCATGGAAGAAGAATTAGATCAAATAAAGAAGAACAATACTTGGGTACTAGTTCCCAAAACTTTACATAATAATGTAATAGGAACTAAGTGGTTTTTCAAGAATAAACTAAATGAAGCTAGTGAAGTAGTCAAAAATAAGGCAAGACTTGTGGTTAAGGGGTACGCACAAGAAGAAGGCTTGGACTATGGAGAGAATTTTGTACCAGTAGCTAGACTTGAAGGAGTGAGGATTTTTCTAGCATATGCTTCTTATAAAGGTTTTACTTGATTTCAAATGGACATCCAATCTTCATGATTGAATGGAATTCTAGAAGGGGAAGTTTACATAGAAAAACCTGATGGTTTTTCACTATCAAAAGATGAGGACATGGTGTGCAAGTTGCAAAAGGAACTTTATGGATTTAAGCAGAAAGAAAGGGCATGATATGCAAGACTCCACTCATAGCTAATCCAGATTATTTTCAATAGGACAAGTGAGGATAGAAATGTTTACTTGAAGATTGAGAAGGATGATTGATTGTCAATTTTTGAAGTCTTTGTGGATGACATCATTTTTGGTAGAAATGATCAGATGAGAATTGTATTTGAAGATGAAATGAGGACATAATTTGAGATGTCGATGTTTGGTGAGATCAAAATATTTTTTGGATTGTAGGTATCTCAGCTCAGTGATGGAATCTACATCAGAGAGACAAAGTATGTGAGGGAAGTATTAAAGACTTTTGGGTTAGAAGATTCTAATCTAATTGGAACTCCAATGGTGACTAGTGGTAAGCTCTCCAAGGAAGATTATTCTAAAGAAGTGATTGCAAATTTATATAGATACATGATCAGTAAGTTGCAGTTTGTTGATCATAGTAGGCCTGATATAACACATGCAATTGGGATAGGTAAAATATTTCAATCTAATCCGAAGGAATCTCTAACACTCCTAAGAGTTAATTTCATTATCATTAATTATGGGGAAGTTATTATGTTTGTCAAAGTCATTCGATAAGGAAGAAAAGATAAGTCGATAAGGCAAAGAAAGCATTTGGTAAAAGGAATTAGTAAATAGGGAATTTTGGTAAAGAGAAGGAAGTATAGGTATTGAGTGAGGTAGAGCCGAGCAACTAACCAAGAAGAGAAATTGGTTATCAAGTTAAATAAAACATGTTATCAAGTAGAACATGCCAACACTAGATGAATTCTAAGTACATTGAACCTGGACACCGATTAGAAAATGGTTTACTAATCTCGAGGCGATCATATAATAGAGAATTGGAGATTGAAATCTAATGATTACACATGATTACAAGGTGTGATTGACCAATGATAATTAAGGATGAAATATGCATTGGAAGTGTACCCAATTCTTGCACTGCTCGAAATGAAGATTCCAGAACATCTAGCATTGCTTCAAAATTGTATATAAGATTATCATAGTATGAAGATCATTAAGGTGGAATATGCATGTGTGAAGAGAAATTGGAGATTACATGTATGAAGTAGATCAGAGTAGAAGGTGAATAAATAGTGAAGCTACCAAATAAAAGAGTATTGAGGAACATATTTAGAATTGAGCTACTAGGTACTGAATTGGTTAGTATGATGGATACATAGTATGAGTTAATGAATTGATGAGCACATAGAGTCTGAATAGATTTTGTTGATGCAAGTTTGACAAAATTTTTGTTATTACTGATTAAGGAGAAATCATAGTTTGTATAAGTATCTCAACTGAGAAGATCCTAATATAGCTTAATTGTAAATCCTTTAACTAGGTACAATTCTTAGATTAGAGTTGGGAAATATCTTAACAGAGTAGACTTAGAATTCTTTAGAACTCTTAATTAGGTTAATACCTTTAACATGGTAAGCTATCAGAAATAGATAAACATTGTAGCTCTAACCGAGGAACTTTACCCTACAATAGTGAAGTTTTGTGGGTGTCATCCCCACCATAGTTTTTATCCTCTAACAAGGATTTATGTGATACCCAAATAATTGTGGTATGTGTTGATTATTACATGTTTTATTTATTTTCATGTGATGCATGCAAATTATAAGGAATCAGTAAATGAATATAAAGATAAGTTTTTAAAAAAATTAGAGTACTTATTCACCCCTCCCCTCTCAGTAATTACCTTTCCATACCTGAATCCAACAAGCTCATATGGTGGTTGTGAAGAGAATATTTATATACTTAAAAGGGACTAAAGACTATTGTATTTGATATGATCACAAAGGAGGTTTTACATTAAGTTTGTTCACTGATGCAAACTGGGAAGGTAATGTGGATGAAAGGAAGAGCACAAGTTGAAGAGATCTATTTCTTGGAGAGAGACTTGCATCATGGAAAAGAAAAAATAAGAATTTTTTTTCTTCATCTACTACAGAGGAAAAATATGTTGTCGCTACTATTAATTGCACTCAAGTTGCTTGGATGAAGCAATTATTAGAAGGTATTAAGGAAATGGTAATTGAATTGGTGGTTATCTATTTTAATAATACTAGTGTTATAAACATGTCCAAGAACCATGTGATGCACTCTAAGACCAAGCATATTATAATTAAGTACTATTTTCTTAGAGAGAAGGTTCAAGAGAAAGAGATGTAGTTGGAGTATGTGTCAACTAAGGAGTAGGTTGTAGACATTTTTACTAAGCCACTACCAAAGGATATGTTTGAGTATCTAAGAGGCAAGTTGGGATTCATTCCCATACCTGAGAAAAATTAAAGTGATGTTGTTTTATCAACCTAATGTTTTGTATTGGAAATCTTTGTTAGATTGATGTAATTTGGAGATACTCCTTAGGGGGAGCAGTTGGTGGTAAAGATACTAAAGGAGAAGAAGTGATCTATGATATGGAATCTTTGGAATTGTTGTCAAAGGGGGAGAGAAGTAAAAAAATGAAAAAGAGGAAAGAAGAAAATAATAGATGGAGATACCAAAGAGTAAGAGAGAATGTGTAGATTACAATTGTTTCAGAGCTATCACACAAGTAGAGAAGGATTAAAGAATCAAAGATAGAAGTGGAATTTTTTTTGTTTCTAAGTTATTTGTGTTGGTTGAAAGTTAATGTTTTGATTTTTGTGTTTCCATCAATTCCAAAGGGGGAGATTGTTGGCATAACTGATTTAGTGATGGTAATTGATGGGATGGTATAGATTTGGTGTTGAGATAATCAATTATTGTGTTGTCATTGATGTCAAGTATTGACCTAGTGTTCTTATTGTGTTTCAAATTATGTGAGAAGCATGAATAGTGTGTTGCATGTGGTTCTAGTGGTAGAAATCCTTAAGGGAGACTTGGGAATGTCTTTAGATGATAAATGTATGATTGCAACTATTGAATGTATGATTTGTGTAAGTTAAGGTTGGTTGAAGTAGGATAGGGAAACTTCTAGAACAATCTATGAATGGAATGTTAATATAATTTAGAACAATAGAGAGAGGGTTTGAATCAGTTGTTCTCAGGTCTTGATGTATAAGACAAACTTAAAAACTTTACTTTAAATCAGATCTCCTTCATAAATCTTAGGGTTAGGTCAGATTCATTGAATCTACCCACTTTATGTTCTTTGGCTCCTTTTCTAGAATCTTCTCAAATCTCTTAAAGATTTACAATAAAACATTTTTCAATGAATTCAATGCTTTCAAAAAGTCAACACATTTTACATAATCCAAGAATTCAACAATGTTGGCCCCAAATTTGAGTTCTCTTCAAATATAAAAATGTTGATGCTGGGTCAATACTGTGATCAACTACTCAGTCTTCATGTAGAAAGCTCAGTCATTACTAAAAATATTTCCTTGGCTTATATTGTCTTCCTTGACAATTAATTGATTTTTAGTCAACACTAGAATTTTTCTCAGCATATATTGACTCAATCGACACTAACATCACTCGGCTTAAACATGATTTCTCCATTTTTTCTTGGTCAAGACTACCAGTTTAGTCTTCAAGCTTACTAAGATAAACAATACATTGTCTCATCATTATACAACATAGTCAAGTACACTTTTTCATATCAAGATAACTCAACCTTTCCTTTGGTTCTATTATTACCAATCTTTCCCCAATCCTTCACAACAATACAATAGATATAGTACTTTCCTAAGTAGCAACAGTCTTACTAGTTAAGGTTTGACATCAATGACAATACAAAAATTGTTTCAATTATTGTTTCCAACAATCTCCCTCTTTGGCATTGATGGCAACACCATATGATATCACCTGAATAACACAAGGATTACCAACCAATCCAAAAACTTATTTGTCCATCAGAAAAAAAAAATTGTAATATCCTTAGCTTCATTCTGATTTAGAATCTATAAGCCTCACTTCTGTGACCATTAGAAGTATTCAGATCTCCCTCTATCCTAATCCTTCACTTCATTTCATCATGTCCTTTTCACTATCATGTGTTATTATATCATCTCAGTTCATCTCCCTCTTTGAAAAAAATGCCAAAGCAGAAACTAAAACATACATCCATCAAATGTAAATATTATAAGTGCAGCTCAGTGTTTCTCCCTCTGTCATCTTTCTTATGACTGATTCCTTGTCTTTTCTCTTCTTCACAACTCTAGGCCAGTCCTAAAGTGTGACAATCTTCTGCATCAATTTGTCAAATATTTTGTTGTAGCACATTTGATACAGTGCTCCTAGCTTGACTAGGCAGCCTCAGTTAGGGGAAGGACCCCTAATTGACTTCTCAAGTACTCATGTGCTTCTCTCAGTAAAGCTTTAGTGAATATGTCTGCTAATTGTTCCTTTGTATTCACATATTCCATTCTAACGTCTTTATCTTGTACCAATTCTCTCAAGTAGTGATACTTTTTCTATGTGCTTGGTCTTAGTATGCATCACTAGATTCTTAGAAATATTGATAGCACTTGTGTTGTCATAGAAAATAACAATAGGTTCAGTGATTTCTTCTTTCATGCCTACCAACAATTGTTTTATTTATACCAAATTTGAACAGTTTGCTGCAGTAGCAACATACTCGGCCTTGGAAGTAGATTGGGAAATGCAATTTTGTTTCTTGCTTGTCCAGGAGGCTAATCTTTGTCCACGAAAGAAAGCTCCACCACTAGTACTCTTTCTGTCATCTACATTTCCTGCCCTATCAGCATCTATATATACTCTTAGTTCAAATTTGTCATCCTTCTTTTAATATAGCCCATAATCAGCAGTTCCTTTCAAATATCTCATTATTTTTTTCACAGCCATCATGTGTGTTTCCTAAGGATTAGCTGAGAATCTTGCCATAATCCCAATAACTAGTGCAATATCTGGTCTACTATGTACAACATACTAAAATTTTCTAATCATGTATCTGTACAAAATCTGGTTCAATTCTGCAGCATCATCATTCTTAGATAACTTTTTTCCAGTAACCATAGGAGTACTCATTGGTCTAGAATCTTCCATCCCAAAAGTTTTCAGTATCTCATTAACATGCTTCGACTGTGTAATGAAAATTCCTTTCTTCATCTGATATACTTGTAAACCAACAAATAATTTGATCTCACCAAACATGCTCATTTCAAATTCAGTTTGCATTTCATTTGAAAATCTTTTACACAAAGCATCTTCTCCCCCAAAAATAATATCATCCACAAAAATTTTTGCCAACGGGATACCTTTACCTTCTTCATCTTTCATGTACAGATTGCTTGTGTCATTTGTTCTTGAAAATCCAATCTTTATCAAGTAGTTATTCAACCTCTCATACCATGCTCTGGGAGCTTGTTTCAATCCATATAATTCTTTGTTTAGTTTGCATACCATGTGTCATCTGTTTGGATCAATAAAACCTTCTAACTGTTCTATGTAAACTTCTTCTTCTAGTATACCATTTAAAAATGTAGACTTGACATCCATTTGATATACCTTGAAATCTTTATAAGCAACATATGCAAGTAGAGTTCTTACTCCTTCTAGTCTAGCTACAAGGGAAAATGTCTCCCCATAATCTATTCCTTCTTCTTGTGCGTAGCCTTTGCATACTAGCCTAGCTTTGTTCCTAGTTATTTCACCATTTTCATTCATCTTATCCTGAAACACCCACTTTTTTCCTATAACATTTTTTTTTCAGGTCTCGGCACCAGAGTCCATGTATCATTCTTCTCTATCTGTTCAATCTCTTCATTCATTACTTGTATCCAATCTTCATTTTCTAATGCCTCTATAGTTGACTTGGGTTCAAATTTACATAGTAAACATGTTGGATCCTTTGTCTTACTTCTAGTTTGAATTCCAGTATTTTTGTCTCTAATTATTTGTTCAGGCTTGTGATGTCTTCTTACATATTTTTCCAAAACTAGTTCAGCTCTTCTCTCCTCTATTTCATTAGGTTCCTCAACAAGATTATCAGATTCGGCTTTTGAATGCTTGGCAACCTCTTCCTGATACTTGACAGCATTGTCTTATTGCTTGACATGTTCTTGTTCTCTCTTGGCACTATTTTCCTAATGCTCGGCAACGTCTTCCTGTCGCTCGGCATTGCTTACCTGAGACTCAACATCAGGTGCAAGTTTGTTACTTGCCTCTTCTTCTTCTTCAATTTACACAAAAGATCTATAATCTTCTGGTTCTCTTTTGCTGTCAACATCATTTCTTTCTACATACTCATCAACTTTGACATTCACACTTTCCACAATTTTGTTAGTGTTAGAGTTCAAACACTTATAAGGTTTACTTTTTTTGGAATACCCTAGGAATATACCTTCATAACTTTTAGCATCAAATTTTCCATTCCTAGTGTCTTTTAATATATAGAACTTGCTTCCAAAGATTCTAAAGTATTTAACACTCAGTGCATGTCCATGCCATAATTCATAGGGTGTCAGATTTGTACCTTTCTTGATCTGTACCCGGTTAAGAGTGTAGACAGCAGTGCTTATAGCTTTTTTCTAGTATTTTTGTACCAAACTCTTTTCAATCAACAATGTTCTTGCACAATCCAAGATAGATCTATTTCTTCTCTCTACTATACCATTCTATGGAGGTGTTCTAGGTGCAAACATATGTCTTTTAATTCCTCTTTCATTGCAAAATAGATTGAATTCATTTGATGTAAATTCTCCACCTCGGTCAAATCTAAGACACTTTAGGTTCCTGTCTGTCTCCTTCTCAACCTTAGCCAAATACCACTTCAAGAATTGAAAAGCTTTAGATTTTTCTTTTAGAAACATTAGATGCATCATCCTGGTATGATCATCAACAAACAAGATAAAATATCTACCACCACAGTAACTTTCTACACCCATAGGTCCAAAAAGGTCAGTATGAACCAAATCTAAAATGTTTTCAGAAGTAAAGGATTTTCTCTTAAAACTTGACTTTGTCATTTTTCCTAACTCACATTCCTTGCACATTACATTCTCAGGTTTCTTCAATCTAGGTAGACCTCTTACTTTCTTCTTCTTACTTATCTCTACTAGATTATCAAAGTTAACATGACATAGCCTCTTATGCCATAACCAAATGTCATCAAGTTATGCAACCATACATTTTTCTTCAGATAGGTCAACATAGAACAAATTACCTCTAGTCTATTCTCCACTTCCAATCAGTTCACCAGTAGCATCAAATATTTTAGCTTTCTTTTGATGAAATTCCACTTTATAACCAGTTCTGTTGAGCTGAGCAACACTTATCAGATTATAATTAAGACCTTCAACCCAATATGCATTTTCACAAGATATCTTATCAATCAATTTAATCAAACCTTTTCCTCTAACAGGACATGGTGGATCATTACCAAATGTTACACTTTTACCTCTATAATGATGTAAGTTCTCAAACTTACTCTTGTCACCAGTCGTGTGATGTGAACAACCACTATCAATAATCCATTTGTCATTCTTGTTCACATAGGAAATCGATGCAGTTTTCCCATCCTCATCAAATTCATCTTTCATCGCAACATAGACTACCTCAATTTCAAAGTCATCACTATCAGTGTTAGTTTCTTCTTTAGCAATGTAACAAGATTTCTTACCTTTTATTTTGTAGTCTTTGGACCTTTGATAGCTTCTATCATCTCTTCTATCTTTGTTACATGCAAAATAAATAATAGGGAGTTTACCTTTATACATTCATTTTCCCCTTCTCAGTCTTCTAGCCATAACAGCTTCTAGATCTTCAAGTTCTTCATCAGAAGTGTCACTGCCACTTTGGTCACTTTGAATTTCACTTTCACTTTCACTTGTGCATATTTCCTTTTATTTCTTTGGCTTGTTCAGAACTAATTGTGACTTGAAAGAAGATTCAACATTACCAATACTACCAACAGTGAAATTATCATAGTTAGAGAGTTCAAAAGCAGTCAGCTTGTCAACCAAACTTTCCAAAGTAAGCACATTTGCAGAGTTACATCTAGATTTCTGAATAGCTGAGATCTTAATAGCATATATAGGATGTAGAGTTCTTAGTACTTTTCCAATTAATGTTTCATAATCAAAAATCCCATTTTCTCCTCTAATAGCATTCACAACTTCTTTTATTCTACCGCAATATTGTGCAATGTTCTCACCTTCTTGCATTCTCATTTCATCAAACTTACCTCTGAGACTCTTGGCCTTAGCTTTTTGTACATTTAAGTCACCACCATAGATCCTTGCAAGAGTGTCCCACATCTCCTTAGCACTTGTACAATCCTTAATGTCTTCAAATTCTGGATAGCTTAGGGTAGATGCAATTTCCAGTATCGCCTGATTAAGTTCTTGCTTAGCTCTCATTTCCTCGGCAGTCAAAGGTGTGATAGGTGAGACATAGTCATTCTCAATGTAGTACTTTGTAGAATCACCAATACCAGCTAGATGCACCTTCATCAAGCTTTTCCATGCAGGGAAGTTTTCCTTATTCAGCTTCGGTACCTCCTTCTTATACATCCTAATCATTTGCTTCAAGTCCCTTTAAACTTGATTTCTGTAAACACTAATAATAAGCAACACAACTCTGATACCAATTGTTAGTATGATTTAGAACAATAGAGAGGGGGGGTGAATCAGTTGTTCTCAGGTCCTGATGTATAAGACAAACTTAAAAAACTTTACTTTAAATCAGATCTAACAACCAAAACCAACTCGGTCATCACTGATTCAATAATAGAAACATATAACATTGCAGTCCACAACCCAGCTATATCTAACTTGTAAAACATAGAAATGTTCAAACCAAAACATTCAAACAAGCATTGACACCAAGATTTATAGTGGAAACCCAATATGGAAAAAACCACTTTGTAACATGCTACTATTATTTTCACTCTTATGAAGTGAGCTCGCTTAAGAGCCAACCCTGTCAAAGGTTACAATACACACTGTTAGGTGTGACCCGGTTAAAGGATTTCAATCACCCTGTTAAAAGTGAGCCTTGTTATAGGACTTACATACATTCCCTTAGAATGCAAACTTGTTCAAAGGATTTAACATATGACTATTAGGTCAACCTCTATTAAAAGGATTTTGACTGTTACAATGGTTAGAAAGTAGCAGCAGTATTGATCTGAAAAACATACAACTCACTTTGCAAATATTTGATCCGATTTCGTACACTAATGTTGGTTTACTAACTTTGAAACTTTTCCATTTCCATCTCTGATCTACTTGGAACTTTTCTTCAAGCAACCACCACACTTCTCCTTCAGCCTTTTCTGCTTATACAGTCAATAAAACTTATTGATCTTCCAGCATCCTCTTTTCACCCATGCATACACATCTAATCTTAGGTTCCCTTAATACTTTCCTCAATTAAGTTAACTCATCATTTTCCACTCAATCTCCTTCGTAAATCTTAGGGTTAGGTTAGATTCATTGAATCTACCCGCTTTATGTTCTTTGGCTCCTTTTCTAGAATCTTCTCAAATCTCTTAAAGATTTACAATAAAACATTTTTCAGTGCATTCAATGCTTTCAAACAATCAATAAATAAAGTCAACACATTTTACATAATCCAAGAATTCAACAATGTCATCTACAAATCTGAATTCTCTTCAAATATAAAAATGTTGATGCTCGGTCAATACTGTGATCAACTACTCGGTCTTCATGTAGAAAGCTCGGTCATTACTAAAAATATTTCCTCAGCTTATACTATCTTCCTCGGTAATTAACTGATGTTCGGTTGACACTAGAATTTTTCTCGGCATAGACTAACTCGGTCGACACTAACATCACTTGGCTTAAACATGATTTCTCCATTTTTGCTCAGTCAAGCCTACCAGTTTAGTCTTCAATCTTACTAAGATAAACAATACATTGTCTCATCATTGTACAACATAGTCAAGTACACTTTGTAGTATCAAGATAACTCAACCTTTCCTTAGGTTCTATTATTACCAACCTTGCCCCAATCCTTCACAACAATACAATAGATATAGTACTTTCCTAAGTAGCAACAGTCTTACCAATTAAGGTTTGACATCAATGACAATACAACAATTGTTTCAATTGTAATTTCCAACATGGAAATGAGTCATTTGTTTAGCTCATCAAATCTATGATGAGTTAGGTGGCACAATCATATAATTATGTTTTGATACTATTTTGAGCCCATGGTTATGACCGCGTCTGATTTTGATGACTGGTAAGCATGTTTTATGGTTACCAAAGTTGTTTAAGTAAAAGGTGACTATGTTCTTGAGCTACCAATTGTAGATCTTCTATCAAGGCAACTAGTAATCAAGTTGTGATGATTTGTATGTATTCCATTTCTCATACTAATGTGTATCAATTTATTTTTGGTGATGTGTTGGCATTACATTGATCAAGGTAGACATTTTGTCAAGATGAAAGCTGACTTGGTCAAAATGTGTTTGACTATTCTTGATAAAATAAATTGTAAGGGTATATCATTTTTCCAACCTATTTGGTAAATATGGTTGTTATATTGGGATGTGTGTTTTTGCATGATCTCTCTAGGAATGAAGATTGAAAATGTGATTTCAAATGTGTTGGATGCATTTTAGGGTGGTGGCAGGATTAGGGCTTAAGTAGTGATATTTATATCATAAAATTGAAGAATTATGTGGGTAGATCGTGACTGTGATGGTGTGATCAAGCCAGGGTATTCCAGAGTTGTCTAAGGGGAGAATGAATGTGTTATAGAGGATCTAGTCGAGAAAAGGAGTTTCTATTTTGAGATCACAAGACCCTAACAAGTTTCTTATTTGTAAATCCCTTAACAAGGTAGATCCTATCAAATCTTATTTATAAATATCTTAATAAAGTGGCTCATTAATTTGAGTTTGAAATCTCCTAACATGGCTAGAGGTAAATCTCATAACTGAGTGGAACCTAACAGTGTCTTTGTAAACTCCTAATAGGGCATACTTTAGAAGAGTACATAATTTGTAAGTATCATCTCACATGTGGTTTTCACCCATTTGGCTTTCCACAGGAAAAGTCTCTATGCTATGTGTTGCATGCATTGCAATGGTTATTTCTATTTGATTAAGTTTTATTTTCCTTTCAGTCGGTAAACTTGTGAATGTTGATTTTGAGTTAAAGAAGTGGAAAGTTTTAGATATCTTAGATTATTGATTCAACCCCCCCCCCCCCCCCCCCCCCCCCCCCCCAACTCTCAGTAATCTTGGACCCTTAGGACTAATAGTTCATACAAAACTCATCTTTAGAAATATCAAATAATTTAGATATTTTAGATATGTTTTGTAGTATATTAGGTTATTCAACAACTTGTTTCCCCTCATTTGTTTAGTCTTATTTCCATCCTTAGTTACAACAACTTCTATTGTGATTCAAGATGGACTTCTATGCATAGCCTTTGTTCCTTCCTGCTAAAGGACAACTATAAACAACTTCTACCCCATCTTTCCTAATCTTCCCATTTAAACACACATTGAAGACCCAGGCTTCATCAAGGTAAATGGAATAAACTCAATCAACAAATTTGGAAATCTAAGGCTAATGCTCAAGCCCAACTATTTTCCTTGAGGACCCCTCATGTGAAGCCCATAAGATGATCATTCAGACTGGAAAATAAGTGATAATTCAACATCTTTGGAATTTCAAATGTGTGGCCTTATTCTCCAACACTCAGTAGCCCACCTCTATTGATCTTTACCTGATCTTCTCCAATTTGACTCATTGTATGGATGAATATCAATCCTTTATAGGCACCAATTCTAAGATTTCAATCACTCTCCACAATCTTCTTGTTCAACTCCAAAAATTTGAAGAATTTTCTTTGATTTCCAAGCACCCTAGGAATGATATGTTACCAATGTTTTCTCCATGAATCTATCCAAAAGATATTTTTGTTATGCTGATTGGTTTTTAATTTTATCTTACAGTGGCTATGGTTATGGTTGGTCTATTTCCAGCATACAAGGAAGAAATTTTGTTTGTATTGGTAATTGGTTGACATAATTATGGTTTATCATCATTCCAACAATAGTTTACTCTGGTTGTGATGAACTACAACTGATTGAATACCTAAATGACTTGAAGATCAGTGATTAGAGATCACTGAGTACTGAAATGATATGTAAGATAATTAAATTAGTCATCATATTGTCATTGATGTCAACTAGTTTTGACAATACTTATCATGTTAGTTACACACATCTAAACATCTATAAGAAAGGAAGAAAAGATGAAGAACTGAGATATCTACATGGAGAGAAATGGATATGACAGATGATGATAAGGAATACTGTGGGTAACTTATTGATGAGTCTATGATCTCATTATGTTGACTTGATTATGTTGCATTAATCTATTATGAAGTTGGAAGCAATATTGTACAAGGCAATGTGGTCGGTAAATGAAGCACTTCAGTATACACCGAGCCAATGTAGTGTATACCGAGTCAAATTATTAACCGAGCTTGTGTTTTCCAATGCATTTCTTTTTTAAATGAGTATGGATGAAAGTATTAAATGCATAGTTTAGCCAATAGAAAATGATGAGATGGAAATTGTTATGATTTTGAGGTTAAGGATAAAGTTTGTTATGAGATCCATGGGTGACAAAATTTGGAGAAGATCTAAGGGATGGAATTGAAACATGTTACTGACACAACTACCAAGGAGAGTTTAAGAGGAAAAATCAATGAAGAGGATTAAGCAAAAAAATCTGATGGTGGATATGAAAATGGTTTATTTGTTTATATAAGAGACTTAAGTTTCATTATGGAAAGTATGCCGGGAGAAAGAAGACTATTGATATTTTGCATGAATATAGTTTCATGCATGCCTGATTAGCCTGGTTGAAGAAGAACCAAAATACAAAATAGAATCGAGTGTCAAAGACCTATTACCAAGTGAAAGTAAGTTGAGGAAGTGAATTGATATATTGATTAGAGTATTTGTAAGGGCTTAGAATAGATCTAAACATCTACAAATTGAGTTCTATTGTAATCAAATTATCTACTATTTTAGTTTAACCATTGATATAGAAAATCTCCTAGCCGAGTGAACTTAACCGTCCTATGTTATGCCCCTATGTCATTCAAGGAATGTACATTGTTATCTTATTTACCCCATAGTGAATGTTGGTCAAAAGTTAACTATTAGTCTTAAATCCTCTAACAAGGTCACATCTAACAATGTGTTTGTAACCTTTAACAAGGTTGGCTCTTCACTGAGCTCACTTCAGAAGAGTGAAAATTATTTTGGGTTACCAGTCCTAGGTGGTTTTTCCCTTAACAGGGTTTCCACATTAAATAATTTTGTTATGTGTTTTTGTGATAATTTTTTTATTGTCATACTTTACATACTACATATTTGATTTGGTCGGTAATCACAGTGAGTTATTTAAGTGGTAATCAGTAAAAGGAACAGATAGTTTAATAGTTTATATTACCGAGATGCAAAATTCATTGGAATTATTTTAAGCATTACATATTTGTATTTGGGACCGTAGGAAAATTGATCTAATTGATTCACCCTGCTCTCAGTTATTTTAACAATTGGTATCAGAGTGTTGGTTTCTTAGAAAAAAATTTTAAGGACTTCAGGAGAAAGATTACAAGATGTATAGGAGGGAAGTGTCAAAGCTAAATAAGGACAACTTTACTATATGGAAAAGCTGGATAAAACTTCACATATCTAGAATTGGTAACTCTTCTATAACCTTATTGGAGAATGGCTACATTGCACCACCGACTGGACCTTTAACTCTTGATTAGTTGAGAGACTGACATGAACACAACATTATTATGATAGAGATTGTTGTTTCTCTATCTGATGTTGAATTTGAGGATGTCAAGAATTGCACTACTACACAGGAAATGTGGGATAAACTTGCTCAATTCTATGGTGGTGATGCAAATGTGAAGAGAGCCAGAGCTGAAAGCCTAAGAGGAAGATTTGATGATATGAAAATGAAGGAAGGAGAAAACATTACATAGTATACAAACTGAATCAAAGAGGTAGTCAATGCAATCTAAGGAACTAGTGGTGTCATTGATGAAGATACAGTGGTAAGTAAAGTTCTAAGAACCTTGTTGCCTTCTTATGCTATTAGAATATCTACTATACATGAAATGAGGTCTACACCTGGTAGTGCTCTTACTCTTGATAGTTTGATTGGTAAGTTAACAACTTTTTATCTAAACAATTTTGATAATAGTGTTGTACCACCTGTTGAGTCTACTTATATGTCTTCTCTAAGGATCAATAGATCTAGAAGTAAAGACAATATAAAGAATGATAGTGATATTAATAATAATGATGAACTTGATGAACTTGAAGCTCTTATGGCCCAGAGACTGCCTAAAGGTAAAGGTAGATATAAAGGTAAATTACCTTTAGCATGTTTTAACTATAAAGAAGTTGACCATATGGCTGCTAGATGTCCCAACGGGAAAGAGGAAGATAAAAACCAAGACTAATATGGTGATGGAAGCTATGGAATAAGATGTTTACAATTGAATGTGGACCTCTTCTTCAGCCATAGACTTCAACATGGTCATTTCTCACAAGATAATTATGAAAATGAATATGAATTATTCATTTTGTAAACATACATGAATTCACCTATTGCCTCCTATTTAGATGGGGTTTTGAATTACTCTCAAAATTGAGTGCCCAACAACCATAGACCAAGCTCTAAAATGGAGGATTTAAATGCTAAGAAAATGATTGAAGATGAAATTAAGCTAAGAATGAGAATGCAATTGAAGTTAATCTAAGAATGATAATGCAATTTAAGCTAAGAAACTTGTAAGAAAATGAATCTAATAGTAATAAAAGAAACTAAATTAAGAATAAATGCATCATTATTCTAAAATGAGACTTCTAAAATGCAATATGAAAGTAGCCTTTGAATGAGAAAGTGAGACAACAATTCACTATAGTTTCGATACTAAAAAATAGTCCTCTTTTCAAATGGGGAATGAGATGTTTCTCTTATAGAAGAGCCCGAGTGAAGAATGAAGAATTTCTTGCAAAGAAACGGTTGACTCTTCATCTCCTTGGTGGGAGGTGAAACAATTTGGAGAGAATTATCTAATTAATTAAATGAAATATTGCCACATTGGTGGCTTTTCGAATTATTTGAATAATTAAATTCAAAGGAGGATATTTCACTTAAAGAACTAAATAATTATTTAATTCCTTTTGATGTGTATTAGCTAAAGGGGGTGAAATTAATTTAATTAAAGCACCAGGACTTTGTAATTAAATTAATCAATCATAGGGTTTATTTAGCCAATAAATGTTGATATTTAGGAATTAAATATAGTATTTGATTAATGCAAATTTAGGTTTTTTGCATTTGACACTAGGTCAAGTAAAGTCAATTAGGGGATCGAATTGCCTAGGACAATAGGACTTTGATGATGTAGAAATTTAAAGGAATGAATAGAAAAAGATTAAGATTGCAAGGTACCAATTTTGGGGTATTACATTTTGCCCCTCTTTGAATTGATGTGTGAGCAACACTTTGATTCAAATAGTAGTCTGATGTTACAATTGATGAGGTTTTCAGGATTATCTCTAGAAATTAGCTTAACCCTCAAAAGTTGAGGTTAGATTGCCAAGACACCAATCAGATCGAGTTGTAGAACCATCTCCAAAATGAAGCTTGATTCTCCAAAGCCTAAGTTAGATTGTGAAGACATCGGTAAGATTACCACTTTTAGAGAAGACTATCCCCAAAATGAGGCTCAATCTTTAGGAGTCAGGGTTAGATTGCCCTAATACCTATTGATTAAATGATTACTGATGCAGATTGAGGACTATCTCCAGAATGAAGCTTAGTCCTCTAAGACCTAGGTTAGATTTCCCTAATAACGGTAAAAGAGAGTTTTTGAGAGCCATCTCCAGAATGAAGCTTGACTTTTAGGAATTAGGGTTAGATTGCCCCAATACCTAATGAACCATCTCCAGAATGAAGCTTGATCCTCAAGGATCCAAGTTAGATTTCTTAGATACCTAATAGATCAATGACAAGACGCAAGGCATAACAATGCCCCTAGTGATGAGATGCCCCGAGCGACAAGGACTTTGATTCAGATTAGACTAATTCAAGAATTGATTCAATAAGATTCAATGATGCAATCATCTTGCCCCCTCGGGAGTGAAATCGAAAGATGACACGTTAGGAAGATGATTGACATAAAATTTTTGTAGATATAGATAAAATTGAAGATCCAGAGGAACTCAAAATAGATTACAAAAGAATCAAGAAGTTGCAGAACCGATTTGGAGGTCCTGTTGACCAAGTTTGATCATGGTTGACCATGGTTGACTAGAGTTGACTTTTGATGAAAATCTTGAAGATGTCGAGCATTTGATAATAAGATGTGATTATGGAAAGAAAATGACATTAGAAGGTCGATTGCACAAGTGTCTAATCATGTTGATCCTAGAAATTTAAAACACAATTTTGAGTTGTCTAGGAGTGTCATATTTCAATTTCAATCTTGAAAATGGATTCAGAGCAGTCGATTTAGCTAAGGGTGAAGTTTTCACACAAAACAGAGCACTTTTGAAAATTAGGTCAAACCCTATATAAGGCTCGGAGGGGTCATTTTAAATTCATTATTCACTTTTGTCTTTAGCAAATTAGAGAGCTCAGAATGAAATAGAGAGTGTACCAATGAGATTGCACCTATTTGAGTGCTCCTGATGAAACAGTCAGTCGGTGAACTATGACCCACTTGTGAGTAGTCAAAAACTCAGCTTGCATTTCAAGTTTTTTAACTTTTTTAGGAGATTTAGGTCAAACTTAATGCTTTTTAGGACTTGTCCAACCAAAGTTCACATGAGGAAACAATTTCCTTGCATAGGTCTAGAGCGCATCTCGTGCGAGGAAATACCCAAATAGGGCTTCCTTGTGTGGGGCACCTCTACAGACTCAAGCGTGGTGGTTGTCAATGCAGTGTGAGAAACCTTCCTCAGTGAGGATTTCTCACACGAATAGAGATAAAGTCTCATATGGGAGCCAAATATCACACGGGGATCCTACTTCCTCATGTGGGAAACTACTGTAGAGTTTGAAAAGTTAAGTCCAAGTTTAGCGTCTGATAGGCAGTTTAGGATTGGCGTCGAGTTTCAATTGTTATTTTTCTTTGAAAAAAAAAATCACGATTGAGATACTGATCAAGTCTTATTTCTTGCATTGTAGGTTGACTTCCCAAACATCATGTTTCGATGCCACCACCCAGTCATAGGGGACCTAGTGTGGAGGCTAGATGATGTAGAGGGGGCACATATTGACGAATTGGGCCTGTCTTACTTGCGTGATATACCTGACATCCAGGTAAATCATAGATTGATAGGTGCATTGGTTGAGCATTTCCACTTGGAGATGAACACTTTCCATTTGGTGCAGGGGGAGATGATAGTCACCTCAGAGGATATATAAAGGATTCTGAGAGTACACTTCCATGGCCCACGCGTGGAATATGATATTCAGCCAAGAGTGGGCACACTGGCACTTTAGGCCATATTTCAAGAAGATCTAGTGATGGGTCAGGCCATCTCCTAGGAGGATTTGGTCAGTCAGTATGGACCAGGGCACAAGTTAGTAGTTGTATTGGCAGCATTTCTAGGCTGCTATCTGATGCCGAATCGAGGACAACACAGACTAGAGTGTGGTTGGGGACACATGTTGTAGAGGATGCTAGATAGGCTAGCCATGAGATTTGGATGGGGCAAGTGCATGCTAGCATAGATGTACCATGAGATGCATGAGCTAGTGTATCAGGGTTCTCACACCATGGCCACAGGGGTTTTTGTCTTTTAGATATGGGCCTAGGAGCATCTCCCCATATGTAGGCTAGTGTTTCATGATACTAGGCAGCCCTTGGAGCCATATATATATAGGTATGCTGAACCGATGACCTAGCCAGCATTGGGTAAGACAAAGCAGTGGCAGGCATAGATTGATGACATGATAATAGTGGTTTGGTGGCCATGGGTAGGTACAGAGGTATGGGAGGCCTTAGGACATGTCACAGGAGTATTGCACCTATGTCCACTTCACTGATGAGGCAAAGAAGGGCTGGTAGCCGAGGTTAGATCAGGGACACTACATGATCAAGGCACAAGTACCACCAACTTGGTGGGATTATCTTGCACGTGTGGCTGACGTAGGGATGACACTGGCATACAGGGATCACATATTAGCACATCCCTATCCTTGATTCATAGATCATGTTGGCATGGGCCAATAGGCACAATAGGTTGTTCATCCACCACCACAACAGCATTAGGTAGCTCAGTAGTAGCAATAGGTGTCTAGGTGGAGGACTAGGTAGATTCCCATTCCTCCTAGGTAGATGGGTGTAGATGTTGGTGTGAGTAGCAGTGGGGCCCAGTAGAGGTTCACCAGGTAGAGGACATGTGATTCCTCATAGTAGAAATAGTCTCCTGACAAGGAGACACAGATTGAGGATGAGGTCATGCTAGAGCAGGCCACCCAGGGTCCACCTTTTAGAGGTCAGGTCATCCATCTATAGGATTTGCTGTAGAGGACTAGAGATAGATTGAGATAGGCTCAGTAGGAGCTTATGGATAGGGATATACAGGTCACATTTCAAGACACCCAGATTGTAGAGAGGGATCGAGAGATCAGAGAGCTATGGGAGGTACTAGCTATATCTTAGATAGAGACCTAATATGAGGCTGCTCAATTGGCCTATTACTATGTAGCATATGTCAATGTAGTTCCAGATTTAGTGGAGTAGGCTCCATAGTTTTTTGAGTATGTCAGGGCACAGTAAATTCCACAGGGACCTCTACCACAGGGAGATATGCCACCTCCTCCACCTCCTCCAAGTGGTGATGGTCAGAGCTAGTCAGGATCATGATGATGTATTGTAGCCCATTTTTTGATAGACTGTGCTCAAGTAGCACCTTTTTTGTGCTAACATTCCATTAATTGATATATATATATATATATATATATATATATATATATATATATATATATATATATATATATATATATATATATATATATATATATATATATATATATATATATATATATATATATATATATATATATATATATATATATATATATATATATATATATATATATATATATATATATATATATATATGAGCTCATCTTTTGGCATCATTGTACATGTCATTTATTGCTTTTATGTTGATGTTTCATGAGATGTTTCCTATATGATGAATGTAAGGATTAGATATGAGATGTTCATGGTTCCTTTATGAATATGAAAATGAATGTGCACATGTTTTATTATATATGTATGCAATGTGAAATGCAATGATAAATAAATGTAATGTATGATTTCATTTATGCTTATAATGGATGCACATGTGTATGAATATGTAGGTGTAGAACATATGCATATGATTTTATGATAATGCAATTTGTAAATGTAATGGAAATGCAATGTATGTGGTACTAATCATCTCATGTAGGATAATGCAATACACAATAGGTACTAACCAAAAGAATGTTTGAAGATCAAGAGCAAGGATCAGACACTTGTGTAGCCAAGATGAATCTAGGATGTAAGATGAGAACCCTCAGTGAATAAATTTCAAAGGAATACAATCAAGTGAGTACCAAAACATTGTCACTATGCAAGCATCGAATGAAAATGCAAGGCTAAGCTAGATGCAATCCCTAGGACCTGGTTGTTGGACCCATTGGATAATATCATCATAGAGTTTTTAGTACTAGATGATCATAGGATGTCATACAACCCTCACTAACATTGCAATCATGAGAATATGAATATGATATTGGTCTTAGATTTGTCAGAATGAGGTGTAAGCATTAAGGCACAAGAAGCTAGAATGACCTTAACACCTATTCCTTTTGATTTAGCAAGTTAACATACACATCAAAGCACAGTTTCTAGAATGACCTCAATGTTGCTTGCATAGAAACATGCAAGACATGAGAGAGTTCCTCCTTTTAATAAGTGAATGGTAAGCATACCAAAGGTGCTTGCAGTGACCCTTACATTCACTTTGTAGGACGAGCATCAAAAATTTCACTTGTAGTAGAAAGAAGTTACTCAAACACAAGATGAAGAACCAACCTCACCAAAGTTTCCATATAAAAGGAGTTGAGGTACACATGGCCATCCAACATGAGATGAAGCCTCTCATAGTGGACACCCCTCTTATATGGATCCTTTGGATCATTGGAACTAAACCAGCAAATCGAAAGCAAAGAAAAGATCATGCCCCTAGTCTTTGTTTCTCTTGGTCAAGAGAGAAATCTTAGAGTTTCTCAAGGAGGAATGATAAAGTGAAAAGACAAGCACACAAAAGAAAATCTCAACATGCTTCAAAGAATTACAAATCTAGCTTTAGTTTTTAGTTTAAGAGGATTGATGTTAGATTGGAAGCATATAGCACAAGAAGTCTCAACAGGATGGAAACAGTAGGCAGACACAGTGAGAACCAATAGTGACTATCGTGAGGAAAAATTCTCAAGGAGTAATCGGAGTGCTAACTAAGTACCAGTAGGAAGACACAGTGAGAACCTTTGGTGACTGATACAAGAAAGATCCTCGAGAGAGAGATCTAAGTATGAATGAAACATCAACAGGAAGACACAGTGAGAACCACTGGTGACTGATGTACAAGAGATCCTCAAAGAGAGAGGTCTAAAAAAAAGCTAGGTATCAACAGACAGACATAGTGAGAACCACTAGTGACTAATAGACAAGAGATCCTCAAGGAGAGAAATCTCAATAATAGCTAGGCATCAGTAGGCAGACATAGTGAGAACCACTAGTGACTGATGCAAGGAAAATCTTCTAAAAAGGGGTAGGACAATGCCCCCTAGACTAGGAAGATGCTCCCAAGTGTGACCACTTTCAATCCATGTAGAGTCAAGCATAATCTTGAAGATAACTAAGAGCAAGCACATGAGATAGTAAACTAAAGTAGGAAAAGAAAGCTAAATTAGGAAACAAAATAGTAGTTGTATAGAGACAAGTGATGTTGCAATAAGGTATAGCATTGTGAAACAAGAGATGTCTATTTACCAGGTTTTCACCATCTTGGAAGAAATTCTATTTTTGCTACCATGACACCTGTTTACCAGGTTTTCATCAATGGCACATTTTTCTCTTTTTCAATTTTTTTGTAGTTTTACTTCTTTTTTTTTAATTTTTTTGGAATTTTTCATTTTTTTGTATATTTTGGAATTTTTCATTTTTTTTTGTGTATTATCAAGGTGCCTATTTACCATGTTTTCACTAAGATGATCATTTTTTCAGGACATTTTGTAATTTTTAGGATTTTTTTAGAATAGAGTATGTATAGGAGCACATAGAAAATGTCTCAGTTGTAGAACCGCTTTAGGTGTAGAGCGTTGATCAACTTTTTGAGCTGTTCTCCTTCAGTAGTCAAGATTTGATAAGCACCAGACCCAAATGTTGTAGTGATAACATATGCACCAAGCCAATTTGGTTCAAACTTTCCCTTCTAGATCTACTGATGTTGATTCTTGGGGTTTTCTCTTAGGATGAGATCACCCACTTGGAATTCCCTTGGTCTGACTTTCTTATTGTAGCTCTTAGACATTCTTTTATGATATGCTCAAATATGATCAAACACCACTTTCCAATGTTCATCTAGTAACTCTAGCTCTTGTAGCTGAGATATTCTAATGTCTTCATCAATAATGAGGCCCTTCAGAGAGACTTTCAATGTAGGAATCTTGACCTCAATAGGAAACACAACATCCATGTCATAAACTAAGGCAAAGGGTGTGGCCCCTATTGGTGTTCAGATTGTTTTTCTATAGGCCCATAAAGCTAGATTAATCTAGAGGTGCCAATCTCTACCAGATTTGTGAACTATTCGGTGCAGGATCTTGAGAACTGTCTTGTTGGAAGCTTCCTTCTGTCCAATACCCTAGGGATAATAGATTGAGGACTAGTGCTGAATGATATTGAACTTAGTGCATAACTCCTTTAGATCCTTATTCTTTAACTGCCCCCCATTTTTAGTGATTGTTGAGGAGGGTACACCATATCTACAGATGATGTAATTCAGTATAAACCTGGCTACAGATTTGCCATCACTATGGTCATAGGTATTGCCTCAACCCATTTATAAAATAATCTATGGTGGTTATAATGAACTTGTGTCCTTTTGAGGAACATGGATGTATCTAAACAACCAAATCAAAGGCCCATTGCTAAAATGGCCAAAAATTGATGAAGGGAATGAGCTCCTTGGCAGGAGTGTGAGTCAAATTTCCATGGAGCTGACATTGTTTGCAAGATTTGGCATATTGTGTAGCTTATTTTTCCATACTCAGCCAATAATAACTAGCTCTAGTAATTTTGCAAGCCAATATCAGACCACTCAAATGAGAACCACAGATGCCTTCATGCACCTCAGCCAACATAGGTTTGGACTTGTTAGGCTCTAAACACCTAAGGAGGATACTGTCTAGACCTCACCTATACAATTCATTAGCTACAATGAAATAGCATGAATCACTATAGATTAGGTGGCATTTTTCATTTTAGGTGTAAGTGTCTGGAATAATTTGGTCCTGGAGGTAGAAGTAGATATGATGGTAGCGGGATGAATCTTGTCTAATGACTGAACATATCATCCTAGATTCAGGGGTATTGTAGGCTGGATAGCATAATGTCTCCACCAGGAATTCATGTCTAAAGTCATTTTCTAGCATCTATAGCAAAGAGGCAAGAGTAGCCATTTCATCAGTTACTTTGTTATCTACTCTTGGAATCTACTGGAAAGTGATATGTGCAAAGTACTTTCTTAGATCAGCGACTAACCATTTATACGGCACCAACTTTTCATCCTTTTTCTAATAGATATCATTGACTTGATTGATGATGAATTGTGAGTCTCCAAAGACCTTAAGTTCATCCACATGCCATTCAATGGCTATCTTCATGCCATTGATCAAATATTCATACTTAGTGATGTTATTTGTGCAAGGAAACAACCTTTTGTATGCTTTCGGTAAAGAATATCTTTGTGGGGTGATGAATAGTATTCCAGCACTTGACCCCTTCTCAGTGAATAATCCATCAAAGAACATAGTCCATGTATGATGTGTGAGAAGCATTATGGACTCATTTGGAAATTCAATGTTCAAGGGTTGATGATCCTTGAGAGGAGCTTCTGCCAACTGATCTACAATTGCTTGTCCATTGATGACCTTTCTCTCTACATACTCAATGTCAAACTCACTGAGTATCATGTCCCATCTTTCTAGTCTACCTATGAGGACAGCTTTGCTAAGTAAGTAATTTAATGGATCAATCTTAGCAATGATTCTTGTAGTTTGAGAAAGCATACAGTGCTGCATTTTTTGTGAAGCAAACACCATTGCTAGGCAAGCTTTTTCAATGACTAAATAATTTGCTTCATATGAAACCAGTGTTCTTCTGATGTAGTAGATGGGTTGTTCTTTGTTATTATGATCTTCTTGAGCCACCAAGGTGCCCAAAGATGTGTCTGTAGCTAAGATGTAGAGGATAAGTGGCTTCCCATGAATATGAGGGATTAATAGTGGGGGATTAGCAAGATATTGCTTGATCTGTTGGAGCCCTTTGTCACATTCTTCATTCCATTCATAATTCATTTTTTATGTAAAGTATTGGTGAATGGTTGTGACTTATCTTCTAGTTGTGCAATGAAGCACCAGATAGACTATAACTAACCTTGGAGACCTCTCATCTAACTAATGTTCTTTGGCAGAGGAATTTCCATGATAGGTTGAACTTTCTTACGATCTACCTCTATGCCTTTAGTAGATATGATGTAACCCAATAGTTTTCCATAGGTGACACTAAATGTACACTATTTTTGGTTGAGCCTCAGACTGAATTGTTCCATTCGATCTAGTATAGGACCTAGATCTGCAATATGTGTCTTTCTTTGCATGCTTTTAGCCAAAGTGTCATCTAAGTAGTTTTCCATTGTTTTGTGCATCATGTCATGAAAGATGGAGGTCACAGCCCTTTGATATGTATCTCCAGCATTTTTAAGTCTGAAGGGCACGACATTCCAATAGAAAGTTACCAAGCACATGTGAAGGTAGTCTTTTCTTGGTCTTCTAGCATAATTTTTATCTGATTGTAACCAGAGAAACCATCCATTAGTGAATACATTTCATAGCCAACTGTCATGTCCACAATCATGTTAATATTGGGTAATGGAAAGTCATCTTTAGGACATGCTTTATTTAGGTCCCTTAAATCTATGCAGACTCAAATTAATTTATCATGCTTAGTAACTGGAACAACATTTGAAATCCATTCCACATAGTCAATAGCTCTGATTAAACCAACTTTGAGAAGTCTTTCTAACTCCACCTTGACTAAGAGTGCCACATGTGGATGCATCTTACGAAGTTGTTTTTTGATAGGCTTAACACTTGGTGCAATAGACAGATGATGCATGATTAGATTAGGATCCAATTCAGGCATATCAGAGTAAGTCCATGCAGAATTGATTTTCTTACTTCAAAAGAAATAGGTGAACTCTTCTTTCTCTTTTGTAGATAGTAACTGTGCCAAATGAATAGTCTAAGGTGTAGCCTTCGTGCCCAAGTTCACTGGTTGGGTTGGCTCAATTAGAACTGATGATCTTTCTTGAAAATGATTTTGAAGTGTATCAAGTATCCCATCCTCGAGCACCTCATAGAGGTTTTCACCCTGAGATACTTCATTTATTTTTACCTTTTCATCTCTGATACTGCCACAATGTGATTTTCATGATCAGAGAACCTATTCTTTTTTCTTTTAATTTTGTGACTGAGATACTTGATATCAGCTTCCATCATGTTGACACTACTTTCACTGGTGGAGAACATTACAGGTTCGACAATGCTGAGGTTACATGCAAGAGTATAGTCACTCTAGAACATAAGGACTTCACTAGATGGAGAGGGAGAGTTCTAGTTGATGAGCTCGGGATGGCCAAGTGAAAGAGAAGTAATGGGTTCAAGTGCATTCACAGTATAGTCATTGAAAGTGTGGACAAGAAAATTGAGACCTAAAGCAATCTCATCCAAAGGTGTGTTTGACTCCTCTTGAGACCTCACATCAGAAGTAGAGGGTATGCTAACATTAGTGGAATCACACTCAGTCATCCTAATACTAGACCCTTCACCTACTTCGAGAAGGTTTTCATACACATGAACAACATCTATATCTTTATTAAAAGTTGCATCAGACAAAGATTCAAACTCATACTCATGTGAATCAGTGATGCTTGATACAAGAATTCTATCAACACTAATTGTGCCATCTGAATCATTTTCATCTTTTGTAGCACTGATGGTTTGTTGATCTTGTTTAAATCACTCTTGGAAAGATGATGACATGTATTGTTCACCTTGGAAACCAAGATTACCAGTTTGAATTTTTCTCCATGGGTCATATGTGGGTAGATGCACTAAAGCAGTGTCATCAAAATCACTATTAGTCTCTACTAGATTGATAGGTATAATAGGATCATCTAGTACTAGAAAGAGTGTAGCAAAATCTAGAGGAATAGGATAAGGAAAAGTATCCTCGTCAGAGTTGTTCTCTAATTTATCAGTTGAAGCAGTGTCTTCAGGTTTTGGCTGGCATTCTAGTTTTGGTATAAACTTGTTAATCCCTAAATGGAATAGGATCTTCTTGAAGCCTAGACCCATGGTGTCTTTGGTTTGATGACCTATGGCATCAATTGGCTTGAGTAATCCATTTTCATTTACCCCTACAGGGCCACTCCCTTTATAGCCAAAGTGCTTCATGATTTTGAAGGCTTCACTATATGGTTCTTGTTCTAAGTCAGGAGCTAGAGTGATTTTTTTTGATGTGTCCTTTCCTTTGTAAACCTAGGTTGAAATAGCTCTTTCCTCATCCTCATCTTCTAGTGGTGATGTGGCCCATACAAAGGCACCATCATAGACTATTTGAGGAGAATTGGTAGAAGGTTTATTTCTCTTAGAGGGTTTCCCGTAGGAATGCGGAGATGGAGATAGAGCTACTAATGACAACATAGGTTCAATTTGATACCCCCCATACCTGTATCTTTGAGCTTCAGAGTCTGTTCTATTTCTTTGAGTTTGGCATCAAGGAATTCAGTGGACTCTCTATTGGTTGGAACAAAACTATCTATAGATTGTGTGAGAGTATTGCAAGAATAGTTTGTATTGGCAGGTACTATTACTTATGCTCCATGGAATAGGAACTTGATACATTAATGATATGTGGATGGAACTATTTGCATTTCATGAATTCACAGTCTTCCCAATAGTATATTGTATGCAAGGGGAATGTCTAGAACTTGACAGATGAAATCCCTCTCAACAGGTCCAACTTGGATGGGTAGCACAACTAGACCTTTGTATTTTCATTCCTCTTCATCATATGCCTTAATGGTAATTTTCTTGCAAGAATCTATGTAGTCTTCAACATAGCCTAATTGGGTAAGCAGTTTAGTAGAGAAAATATTAAGGCCAACACAATTATCAATGAGGACGCGACAGATGCACTTTGGACCTATCATGACTTCAATATGCAAGGGTGCATTGTGCAGATGGCTTAGTGAATGGTCATCTTCTTCAGAGAAAGATAGACAATGAGGTGAGGTCAGGTGACCCACCATGGATTGAAACCAGTCAAGATCCAAATATTTTGGGACATTTGCCTCAATGAGGGCTTTATCAAGAATCTTTCTATGAACAGGTGAGATCTTCAATAGCTCGAAGATGGTGATCTGAGTGTTGGTACTTTGCAACTGGTCTAGGATGTTGTAACTAGCAGTGCTAGGCATGGGGACCAATTTTGAGTTCTTGTTGGTAGGGCCAATAGTAGCTTTATTTGTAGGTTTTTTTAGTGCGAATGTAGAAGGGTCAAGATCCTTAATGGTGATCTTCACATGAGATCAGGTAACAACATTTGCACAATCTTGAGATGATTCAGGTTTGGAAGAGTGAGACAGAGGGCCTCACAAGACAAATTGATTCTTAGGCTTAGGATTATCCTCGCTCCCCTTGATAGTGATCACATCACAATATTTGACCTCAATAGGTTCAACCATATTGATTACATTATTGTTGGTAGTGTATGTGTATTTGACCTTACCATTGGTATTCTTGGTCTTAGAAGATTTTCCCCTCTCATGAGGAGGAAAGGGGTCCTTAAATGCCTGACGATCTAAGTTCTTGTTATGACCGCTCACAACAATATCCCCATTGTCAATGAAATCTTTGATCTTATGTCTAAGTTGAATGTAGCCAAAAGTTTTATGACCCTTGTTTTGGTGATAATCATAGTATGCAGTTTCATTCCACCTAGCAGGTCATAGTTGCAGATCATAGGGACATAAATTTTCTAGAGGAGTAAGTATTTGGTTTTGCACAAGATTCTTATAAACCATGTCAAGGGGTTCTTCCAAGGAAGTAAACTCATGCTTTGGTTGAGAGGCCCAAGGTTTGTTTCTAGAAAATCTTGAAGGTGGCTGAGTATCGGTTGCAGCCTTTTCAATAGCTTTGGCTACCTATAAACTAGAGGTAAGGTTGAAAATAGACTTTGAAGGTTTTGGGGTCACATTTTCAACAACTCCATCATTTACAACATCTCTTTTTTTGTTAACAAACTTACCTATGTCCTTGTTCAAGGAGGAAGACCCCTATTTTTTATCCTTGTTCAAAGTCAACTCTCCTTTCTTGACCATAAATGATTCTATCCTCATAGCTTTCTTGATCATATTATTGAACGTTAGGGGACCTTGCAACTATACTTGATATCCAAAATTAGGGACAAGATTGTCTAAGAAGATATAGAGCTTTTCAAATTAGGTAGTTTGTGAGGATATTTGGTACAAATTTGTCCCTATCTCTGGAGAAATGTCAAGAAAGGTTCCCCTTGTCATTCTTTCAGATTACAAAGATCTTAGATATTGAGTGGATGTTGGATTAGTGCTGGAGGAATAAATTGGCAATCTCATCAAAGGTCTTGACACCAGCGGGTAGTCGAGAGAACCACTCCATAGCTGACCCACCCAAACTATGAGGAAAGAGGCACATAAGATAAGTCTAATCATGTATGAACTCCATGGATAGAGCACCAAACTCTCTTAAGTGATCTTGGGGATCAGTAGTACCTAGATATTTATCATACTAGGGAAGCTCTACACCTTTGGAAAAAGGTGGCATGTGAAGACTTTTAACAATGGGGAAAGGACAAATGCTTTCCAATGTGAACTATTGTGTTGGTTTATCCTTATCCTTCACAAGTTGACTAATTTGGTCTTGCGTGTCTCGAACCATCTTTTACAACTTAGTGGTCTCAGATTCCTCTTCTTTGGCCACAAGTGTCTCTACTTTGAAATCTAGGGGTAACTTGGCTCCTTGTTTACCCAGTTCTAGAAAATATTTCTCCTTCTCTTCTACAAGGAGAATTTCCATCATCTTGAGGAGACTCTTATTGGATTTCATAGCATCTATGTCATTTTGGGTTATCTCTTCATCGTCATTACCAAGAATTTCAAAAATGCTTGGGACTTGATCTTGATTCTAGTCATTTTGAGAGTGATAGTGATATTGTTGCTAGTTGTTTTGAGATTGATCATGATGCTGGTCATTTTGAGAGTGATCATGACATTGGTTATTTTGGGATTTATCATGACTTTTTATATATTCACCCTCTTTGAATTGAAATGGGTCTCCCATCCTATCAGCGTGTGAGTGTGCAAAGTGCACAGACTTAGTATGCTGAGAGGTCATGACAATATGATCAAAAGGGTCGATAGGATTGATGGGATCAATAGGATCAACAGGGTCGATAGGATCAATAGGATCAATAGGGTCAGTTTGAGAAAGTGACCTTTTAGATTTTTACTGATCTTGAAACAATGGGTTATGATATTCTTGAAATAAGTTAGGTTATGTTTGAAACAAAAAATTTTAATGCTCCTGGAACACTCGATTCTGATTCGGACTGAGGTCTATATGAAACAAGCATCTGATGCTAGGTTGAGTGATAGGAGATGAATATTGAGGTGGGCTCCCTTTCAATACACCTAGTGAGGATGAATGTGAGGAACCCTCACAACACTCAGATTGTGTGGTAGGTTTGGAATGACCTCTTCCTTGATTACAAGATCTACCTCTACCTTGTCTAGTACCACATATGGTGAATGTGTTGCCACTTCTAGTCATAATAGTCATAGACAAAGATTAAGTGATGAGAGAGGACTTAGGATTATGCTCAAAAATATATCTCTGGGATAGTGAAAAAGAGATAAACAGTGAAATGCACCCAGCACGAATTGTCAAGAGTATGGCTAGAACAATTGAGATGTGACTACCGCATTGCAAGGTACAAGAGCACAATAGGATAGGATAGATAATAGAGAGAAAATGTGATTTTAAGTAGAAATCATTTAGTTCTTGACCTGAGACACCTAGTTTTAGGCAGTGGATGATAGGAGAATAGGAAGACAGACCCTAGGTAAAAATTAGATCAGGTAGAATATTGACTAGTCAATGGGAATCGGCTCACTATTTTTGAAATCAAGAGATAGTCTCACGTAAATAAATACCAAACTACATGCGAGAATGTGTTGTCTCATGCAAGGAATTGAACAGGTTCCTAAAATATCTCATAGGAAAAGACTAGGGTTCGATAGATTGATAAAGTTTTTGAGACAAAAATCAGATTTTGAGACACAGCATGAACTGTTCTCTGACAGAATTTCTAGTTTTCGGACTAATATAGGATAGTTTGAATCAACACTCTCAGTTTGAATGTTGCAAGCAATCATTTACAAGCACTGAATTTTGGACCAAGCAATAGTGATGTAGTCATTAGTCACAAATAGTTCTATCAAGGACAAAGCAACTCAGAAGAATCATGGGATTCTAACAAGTTTGATCATGTTGGATAGTTTAGGACTCGAAACAATCACTCAAGTATCACTAAAAAAAATGGTAGAGAAGACAAAATCCATGCACCACAACTTATGTGCATGTGTTCACCTCACACATTCATGTCACCCCCTAGAGGGCACCCATGTTTTTAGTATTTCCAAGGACTCAATAATATATGTTCAAAGGTTACCCTTGAAGCAGAGGCCAGTGTCATATACCACCTTCAAATGTCTAGGTGCATGCCTATGGTGAGAATCTAGGGGAGAGATTCTTTCCTCTCTCTACGCAAAGATTATGTCTCTTTTTAGAGGTGATCTAGGTAGGCAACTAACTAATAAAGTGCTTAGTGGGCTTCCATTCACACTAACCTCTGATGTCCTTGATATAGGGCTAGGGCCTTGCAGCTACATTGACACTTGAAAGTCATACACTCCCGCAAGCAAGGCTAGGAGTGGTGCCGCTCAGTACAACAGACAGAGCTTTCTCAAGATGATAGTCATAGATCAAGAGAAAGAAGTTAACATGGCTTTAAATTCTTTAGACTCAACAAAGATACTTTATTATAGTGAGGTGGAATCATTGGCAATAGGTGTGTACTCACTTGGGTCATTCCCAAAGGTTCAACTTCTGGCACACCCTCTAAAGGTGACACGGACTTTGGCTTGGATCCAAGGGTCAGATTTTTTGATTCTCTAAAAGAGAGAAGAGCATACTTCTCTACCTCTTCACCTTACCCAAACACACTAGACATTTCTATCACCAAGCTAACTCCTCTCTAACCAATCCACAAGCTTTTAGGTTTCTAGTTCTCTCAAAGAGCGAAGAGCATAATCCCCTAACAGATGGACGTGCTAAAGATTTGTTACCTTTCCTTACTTCCTCAAGTATCTATCATGCTAGCAAAATCTGGGTCTCAGATCCATCCATGGGCATCACTTCCATGTAATGAAGAGCCTATTACCCTATCCTTCTATCAAGACCCTTACGAAATCTTCACAAGGCCCTAATTAAACTATTTGAATAAAAATAGTAAACAAGAAGAATGTTTTTTAAATGTCTTTGATAACCATCCTACAAGAACACCATCATTATGTTATGTCTTCATCAAACATCCTACAACCCACTGTTATGCTGTGTCAGAAAAATAGAGACGTAAAAAACATCTTGTAATAAATGTCAAGAAATAGTATAGGAAATTTGCAGAAACTCAAAAAAAAATTAAAAAATTAAAAAATGATGGCAAGTCTCATGTGAGAAAGTGCAACGCTCCACGCAAGAAAGTACTTTATTTCACATGAGAAAGTTCTATAGACAAAAAAAAATTCACATGACACAGTCAGAAAGCTTGCATAAGATTCCATACATAATTATACAACCGTACGGACAAAGCTTTAAATGTTTGTCAGAAAATTTTTGAGGATGAGGCCAGAAATGAATTTCTTGCCCCACAATGGGTGCCAAAATGTTTACAACTGAATGTGGACCTCTTATTCAGCGATATACTTCAACATGGTCATTGGTCACAAGATAATTATGAAAATGAATATGAATTATTCATTTCACAAACATACATGAATCCACCTGTTGCCTCCTATTTAGATGGGGTTTTGAATTACTCTGAGAATTGAGAGCCCAACAACCATAGACCAAGCTCTAAAATGGAGGATTTAAATGCTAAGAAAATGATTGAAGATGAAATTAAGCTAAGAATGAGAATGCAATTGAAGTTAATCTAAGAATGATAATGCAATTTAAAAGCTAAGAAACTTTTAAGAAAATGAATCTAATAGTAATAAAAAAAACTAAATTAAGAATGAATGCATCATTATTCTAAAATGAGATTATTCTAAAATTCAATATGAAATTAGCCTTTGAATGCAAAAGTGAGACAACAATTCGCTATAGTTTCGATACTCAAAAATTGCTCTCTTTTCAAATGGGGAATGAGAGGTTTCTCTTATAGAAGATCCTAGATGAAGAATGAAGAATTTCTTGCAAAGAAATGGTTGACTCTTCATCTCCTAGGTGGGAGGTGAAACAATTTGGAGAGAATTATCTAATTAATTAAATGAAATATTGCCACATGGGTGGCTTTTCAAATTATTTGAATAATTAAATTCAAAGGAGGATATTTCACTTAAAGAACTAAATAATTATTTAACTCATTTTGATGTGTATTAGCTAAAGCGGGTGAAATTAATTTAATTAAAGCACTAGGACTTTGTAATTAAATTAGTCAATCATAGGGTTTATTTAGCCAATAAATGTCAATATTTAGGAATTAAATAAAGTATTTGATTAATGAAAATTTATGTTTTTTGCATTTGACACTAGGTCAAGTAAAGTCAATTAGGGGACAAAATTGCCTAGGACAATAAAACTTTGATGATGTAGAAATTTGAGGGAATGCACCAAAATTGATTAAGATTGCAAGGTGTCAATTTTGGGGTATTATAGAAGAAACAATAGAGGTTACCGACACTACAATAGAAATAATTGAGTTCACAAAGATAAGGGAAAAAAGATATGTTATTTGGATGAAGATGAGGACACTAACACCCAGACTGATGATGACACTGAGGTAGTATTTGTTGCAATGAAAGATGATTCTGAGGAAGAAGAAAGGTATGTAGAAACAACACTCATTTCTAAAGTTAGTAAAAATGATACTTGGATCATTGATAGTGGTTGTACACATCACATGACTGGTGATGAAGATAAGTTTGATCATCTTGAGCATTAGAATGGAGGATCAGAAAAAATGGGTAATGAAAGACCTTGCATGATTAGAGGAAAGGGATCTTTATTGATAAATGATAAAAGCAGATGTGATAATGCTTATTGGGTATAGGGACTAAATTATAATTTTCTAAGTGTAGCACATATTAACAACTCAAGTCACTAAGTGGCATTTGGAAGCAAGAAGGTAACGATCTATGATGAAAGTGGAAAGCTTGTCGGAACAGGAGGAAAATCAAAAGGTAACTTATTTTATCTTGAAAATGCTAAGACTTCCTATTTGCTGGTGAAAAATGAAGATGCATGGTTATGGCATAAAAGGTTGTCATGTAAATTTTGGTAACATGATTAAGATCACTAGAAAGAGAAAAGTTAGAGGATTGCCTAGCCTAACTAAACCAGATCATGTTATGTGTCATGAATGTTAGAAAAGTAAGATGACAAAATCTAGTTTTAAAAGTAAAGACTATTCAACAAAAGGAATCTTGGAGTTGGTTCACACTGACCTATGTGGTCCCATGAGAACTCAAAGCTACTATGGTGGTAGATACTTTATTATGTTTATTGATGATTACACTAGATTGATGATTGTTATGTTCTTAAAGGAGAAATTTGAGGCATTTAAGATGTTTAAATGGTACAAAGATAAAGTAGAAAAAGAAACCAGAAAGGAACTAAAATGCTTGAGGTCTGATAGAGGTGGTGAGTTTATCTCTGATGAATTCACTAACTATTTTAATGAGCATGGCATCAAAAGATACGTTTATGCGCCTAGAACACTGCAACAGAATGGAATTGTTGAAAGGAGAAATAGATCTATAGTGGATTGTGCAAGAACACTGATGATGGAGAAGAATGTTGCATAGGTGTATTGGAGAGAAGTAGTTAGCACAGTTTTATATGTCTTGAATCGAGTACAATTGAAGAAATACACAAACAAGACACCCTACGAATTATGGTTTGGATATACACTGAGTGTAAGTTACTTCATAATTTTTGGTAGCAAATGTTTTATTCTAAAAGATGATAGAAATGGGAAAATTGACTATAAAGGGGATGAGGGAATATTTCTTGGATATTATACTAAAATTAAAGCTTACAAGTGTCTGAACAAAGCTACTAATAAGATGATTGAAATTGATAATGTCAAAGTTGATGAATTTTCTGATAAGAATGATGTAGGAAGCACTAAGGAGTTGGAAGACTATCATAGATTTGATTATGTTGAGGATCCAAAGTACATACTGAAGCCATAGGCTGAGTTGATCAAGCATTAGGAAAACAACACCAAGGAATAGCAAAGGGAAACCAAGGACAGGTAGAAGCTGTCGAGCAAAGAAATGAACCTGAACAGAATGAAGTACAAAGAAGAGATCAAGTGCTAGCAAGATTTTTCATAAGGCATCATCCTGAGAACCAAATCATTGGAGATAAGTAAGTTGGGATGCTAACAAGAAGTAAATTAAGACATAATGCATGTTTAGTTTGTGAGTTTGAATCGAGGACTCTTAATGATGCACTTGAGAATGATGAATGGATAAATGTTATGAATGAAGAGATAGAACAAATTGAGAAAAATAAGACATGGACCTTAGTATCTAAAGTGAAAGATAAAAATGTTATCGGTACTAAATGGATTTTTAGAAATAAGCTCAATGAGAATGAAGGAGTTACAAGGAAAAAAGATAGACTGGTTTGCAAGGGATATGCACAAGAAGGTATTGATTATGGTGAAACTTTTTCACCTATTGCTAGACTAGAAGGAGTCTGCATGTTACTTACATATGCTGCACATAAGAAATTTAAAGACTATCAAATGGATGTTAAGTCAGCTTTTCTAAATGGAATAGTAGAAGAGGAGGTCTACATAGAACAACCAGAAGGGTTTGTTGATCTAAATTAGAAAGACATGGTATGAAGACTGCACAAAGTCTTATATGGATTAAAGAAAGCACCTAGAGCATGGTATGAAAGGTTGCATACTTATCTTTTAAGTATTGGTTTTGTAAGAACTAGTGAAAATAACAATTTGTACATGAAAGGAGGATCTGATGATACTATTTTGATTGCTGAAATATTTGTGGATGATATAATTTTTGGAGAACAAGATCATGTTTGTAAAGCTTTTGTTGATGAGATGAAAAAGGAATTTGAAATGTCTATGTTTGGAGAGATTAAATTCTTTCTAGGCTTGCAGGTTATTCATCAAAATGATGGAATTTTCATCACACAATCAAAATACATTAAGGAAGTATTGAGAATATTTGGCATGGGAGATGCTAAACTAGTTGGAACACTGATGGTCATAGGATGCAAATTAACAAAAGATGATGAATCTATAGAGGTCAATCAAAAATTGTACAGATCTATGATTGGTAAATTGATGTATGTAGTACACAATAGGCCTGATATTGCACATGTTGTGGGGATTGTTGCTAGATTCTTTGCCAATCCAAAGGATTCACATATGGTTGCAGTGAAAATAATCTTGAGATACCTGAAGAAAATAGAGGATTATGGTTTATGGAATCCCAAGGAAAGAAAATTTGAACTAAGAGTTTACACCGACGTAGATTGGGCTGGAAGTATAGATGATAGAAAGAGTACAACTCGAGGAGCATTTTTCTTTGTTGAAAGACTTGTAACCTGGACAAGTAAGAAACAACTTTGTATTTCTTAGTCTAATGCCAAAGGAGAGTATGTTGCTACTGCTACAAACTGTTCAAACATTGCTTATATCAAACAAGTGTTGGAAGAGATGAATGAGGTAATCACTAAGCTGGTGATTATATATTTTGACAACACTAATGCAATAAATATTTCTAAGAATTATGTAATGCATTCAAAGATAAAGCATTTATCAATTAAGTATCACTACTTAAGAGAACAAGTACAGGAGAAGAAATTCAAACTAGAATATGTCACATCAAAGGAGAAACTTGTTGATATTTTTACCAAGCCTCTACCGAAGGACACTTTTGAATACTTGAGGACTAGACTTGGGGTCTGTCCCCTATCTACCAGTCACTAATGTGGTCTGGAGGTTGCATCAACCTAATCTTATAAGAAGATCATTCATGTTGATGCAACATATCTCACACTTTGGATAATGTCTAGAGTTGTGAAAGATTTAAGGAGCTAAAAAGAGATTTGCATATAGTATACAAAGATACATTGTCTGCACCAAACAACAGAGAGTTACTTGGCTATTGCAGAGATATATGTTTTATGTTTTTCTTTGGCCTTGTTGTCAAATGGAGAGATAAATAATATGAGAAATAAATAGAGAGATCAATGGAATATCTATCTAAGGGAGAGATAATCTAAGAAATTTAGGGAGAGCTTTGAATATTTGTTTTTGAGAATAGAAGGAATCTGAGAGCTAAAAAGATCAAATCTATAGAGGAGAGTCTGCACATGAAATGTTGTTATGTAACGTAGTGATTAAACATATTAAAAATCAAGCTAGGAAGAGCTTACCAAGCTACATCATTTACTTACATAGTTGTAGAATACATGTTTGGTATGTGTATGGCATATCTCATATTGCTTGTGTTTCCATAAATGCTAAAAGGAGAGATTGATCAACTACAACTGATTGAATATGTGAATGACTTGAAGATCAGTGATTAGAGATTACTGAGTACTAATATGATATGTAAGATAATTAAATCAGTCATTATGTTGTCATTGATGTCAACTAGTTTTGACACTACTTATCATGTTAGTTACAAACATCTAAACATCTGTAAGAAAGGAAGAAAAGATGAAGAACTGAGATATCTACATGGAGAGAGATGGATATGATAGATGAGTATAAGGAATACTTTGGGTAACTTATTGATGAGTCTATGATCTCATTATGTTGACTTCATTATGTTGCATTAATCTATTATGAAGTTGGAAGCAATATTGTACAAGGAAATGTGTTTAGTAAATGAAGCACTTCAGTATACACCAAGCCAATGTAGTGTATACCAAGTGACAATATTAACCAAGCCTGTGTTCACCGATGCATTTCTTTGGTAACCGAGTACGGATAAAAGCATTAAATGCTTAGTTTAGCCAATAGAAAATGATGAGCTAAAAATTGTTATGATTTCAAGGTTAAGGATAAAGTTTGTTATGAGATCCATGGCTGACAAAATTTGGAGAAGATCTAAGGGATGGAATTGAAATGTGTTATTGACACAACTACTGAGGAGAGTATAAGAGGCAAAATCAATAAAGAAGATTAAGCGGCAAAATCTGATGGTGGATATGAAAATGGTTTATCTGTCTATATAAGAGACTTAAGTTTCATTGTGGAAACTATGCCAAAAGAAAGATGACTATTGATATTTCATGTGAATACAGTTTCATGCATAACTAATCAGACTAGTTGAAGAAGAACCGAATTGTAGAATAGAACCGAGCGTCAGAGAGCTATTACTAAGTGAAAGTAAGTTGCTTATGTTATGCCCCTATGTCATTCAAGGAATGTACATTGTTATCTTATTGACCCCATAGTGAATGCTGGTTGAAATTTAACTATTAGTCTTAAATCCTCTAACAAGGTCACACCTAATAGTGTGTTTGTAACCTTTAATAGGGTTGGCTCTTCACCGAGCTCACTTCAAAAGAGTGAAAATTATTTTGGGTTACCAGTCCTAGGTGGTTTTTCCCTTAACAGGGTTTCCATGTTAAATCATTGTGTTATGTATATTTGTGATGATTTTTTTATTATCATACTTTACATGCTACCTATTTGATTTGGTCGGTAATCATGGCGATTTATTTAACTAGTAATCAGTAAAAGGCATAGACAGTTTAATAGTTTATGTTACTGAGCTGCAGAATTCATTGAAATTGTTTTAAGTGTTACATCTTTGTATTTGGGACTGTAGGATAACTAATCTAATTGATTCACCCCTCTCTCCATTATTATAACAGGTTGTTCTAATTTTTTCATGTAATGTAGCTTGTCTTTTCTCTTTGTTGTAACTTCTCTTTCAGCTATTATGATGCAGGAGCATCCTAGGTGTAAGAGCAATCTTGCATCACCCAAAAATATTTTTGTTTTTGTATTCAATAAGGGCTATTTTGTGCAGAGCTGCTATTTATGGAAAGTTACTATTTTTGGTAATTTTTGTATGTGCTTAGAATGATCTGATTTCTTTCTTGGAGGTTCATTTTGGTCATATAAGTCTGCCAGTAAAGTTTCATTGCCAGATCAAGTGTATATTGGAAGATATTGAAGATTTTCGGTATTGGTAGCAGGGTACAGAAACTTTGAACTCAGTTTTGAAGCTTTAGAGGCCCCAGATGAGGTCCAAAATTTGGGTGACAGGTGCTTGCACGGGTCAAGCCTATAGAGCACTTCGTGGCATTTCTGAAATGGGGTTATAATAGCTGATTGGGTCAACTGGTGATGACTTATGGTCTTCGGAAGTTGGGCCACCCGAAATGGCGAAAAAAAAATTTCTTCAAAATTTATGTTCAGGTTTCAAAGGTTATCTTGAGCCGCCTATGATGTAATAAAATGTAAAATAAAATAATTCTAAGTTTGGTCGGCCTTATTGGCTAAAATTTTGGAACCTTCCCAGGCGGTGGAAAATTGCCTATATAAGGAAGGCTATATTATTGTCTTAGGAGTTCAGAATAGTTTTGGGTAGTAGATCTGGGTATTGATTCGAGGCTTTGTCCTACAGAATATTGTAAGGGAATGCCCATGTGGCTTTGCATATTGTAATTTTGAAAGTTTGTAATTCCACATTTGTGGAGATAATAAGAAGCCAATTTTCTGTTCTTGCATATTATTGTTGTTGTTTCTCTATTTCTCTTATGTGCTTGTGGTATTAAGGGGAGCACCCTTCATCATATTATTTCTCTTATAGGGAGAAGACAACTCATTAATAGTGTGGATGCATGTGTTCGCACTGTAATGGATTTGTTTTAGTGTTATGAGTTTCTCAAATAACCCAACTTCTTGTAACTCAAACTTGAGTTTCCACAGCTAGTTGTTTACTTGAACAACTATTTTGATTATGTAAAAGTTTGTTAATATCTTCTTTCAACAAAAAAAGAATATAATGAATAAATTATATGATCATAAATAAATGTTAATTAGCATTCAAATATTTATTATATTGAAGATATAATAGATTAGAAACATAAAGATTATAAAAATTATGAAAATTATATAGAATTATGAAAATAAGTATAAAATATTATTATTCTTATAAATATATATATAAACTAAATAAGATTTTTTAAATAAAAATATTTCTGATACTTTTAAAGTATTAATAAAAAATCATTGGGATACAATTATTCTTCATGTAAAATGCACGGTTGACCAAATTTCAAAAAACTGCAAAATACAATAGATTTTTGTTAAATTTTTAGCATTTGTTCTTCATGAAATCTGCATATTTTGAATTGGAAAACCATAAAAAATTGCATAAAAAAAGATGTGTTTTCACAAATCATTGTGTAATTAACTATAATTGCAACTTTATTATTATCGTAGTTTCAACTTTGTTCAATAAAAATAAATAAAGAATAGACTATGGAATAGTGGAATAAGAAAATAACACATTCAGCTCATTTTTAGCCAATAGGCTATTATAAGTGGAGATCTCACTCAAAACCTATCAGTCGGTACAAATCCACCTAGGAAACTACTTGTTGGTTTTCAATTGCTTGTTATATTTTTGGATCAGTAGAAAATAAATATAGTCAATAGAAAATCATCAATCAAATTTTATACATATTGAATCATATTTTTAACAAACAAATCAAATCTTTATTTATATGAAAATTAAATTGGATCTCAAACAATTTCAAGGACTCGGGACTTGGGACTCAAATTATAGTCAATCCCTTCAATGTCAGTAAAGTTTTCTAGAGACCTTGTGTTTCTTTCTATTTGTGAAGATTAAGATTCAGGGAGAAGCCAATTTGTAATGCCCCATAGGGGAAGCCAGGAGAGATTAACCTGAAACATGCTACTAAATTTATAGAATAATTTTTTTCTTAAGATTTTACAAAAAAGAATGTATAACAATATGGAAGCAATACAATATAATACAACTCATACACACAAATGTAACTCAACATAGATTACGAATCTCAAGGGTTCCTTGACATAGATTACATAAATTTTAATTAATCTACTTAATATAATGACCATACAAAGTCTCCACATAATGTAAATAAGTACATCATCTTTTGAAATCGAGATACAGCTGATATCATAAGATATATCTGATAACCCACATCCACTACTCAAGTCGCAAGGTATGTAAAAATAAACTAAATATAAAGTATAGTTGTATATCTCTAAAGTAACTTAGAAACCAATGATATGAGAATATAATTTTAGAAGATAAGAATAAATCTCCAACAATGATAAACAAGAAAATACAACTACTACCAGGATCATCCAACACTGGTACACAAACATCAAAATCTCAAATGGTAAAAGAATCACTACCACTCAACCTCATGGAACCTAAATGGTCCACTCCCACCATGCTGAGGAGATAACAACAAACCCCACTCGGATATCAAACACCAAAATCAAACATAGTACAAACTAAGAAAGGGATTATGAAAGCTCTCTATCTCAAAAGGTACAATAGAATAACAAAGGTAAAGCATACTCAACCAGAGGTAACCAACACATGTAGGAAACTTAAGATGCATATGGGGTAGTGCCATCACATGAGCCAACTCTAAAGTTATCTTGGAAGTATCTCAAGACCCTAACGTCATAGTGACTCTATGTGGTAGCAGTAATCCTCTCATATAGATGAAGTACCAACTATGTTATATCCTAGTCCACGCAGGTGACAAGCATATTATCACAAACCATCCTAGCCTGTACTAGCGCTTAGGCCATGGGTGAGGAACAAAGACATCTTATTAATGTTTCTATCCTAACATATTTATTACATTATCACTTTATTAAGTCACTTGCAATAATTTATCCTGGTAGCCACTTGTGGCCCTAGTGCCTATTGAAAGCTACTCCCCACCTATAGACTTAGTTAACCTCCCTAGGCTAAAAACCAAATAACAACCAAATGATAATAATTATCCTCAAATCATTTTCTTAGTACAATAGGAACACATTGGTTCTCACATAACCATAACAACAAATATACACCCTCAAGGTGTTCATAAAACCATGAGTTTCACCAGAACAACGTTCAGTAAAAAGATCAAAACCATATTTCCCCATGTGAAATATGTAAACAACTATTCAAGACAAGTTCCATACAAAACAATAACAAAATCATAATTCACAAAGGTGATCACTGACCACATAAAAGATCAACTCCAAATCAAGATCGGATATGATGACCAAACAAGCAACTCATGCAATACAAAAGTACTCATACACCTCTTGTATAATTTCCTTGGCCAACTAATCCAAAGTTGATAGATAACACCAATAACCATTTACAAGGAGGAAAATCATAAAGCCAATTCATAACACCTGAAAAAAATTAGTTAGTTAAATTATTCTGAAATTAATTAATTTAATATTTAACCTAATTATCAACTCAATGACTAAATATATTTAACATTTAATATGCTTTTAGAAAAAACACATGTCTTAATCACTTGACATCAATAAAATGATATAAATATTTAAATCTAAATATTAATTAAATTAAATATAATGCCAAATATAAAACATTTAACAAAATTTAATAACAATTAACATTATTAATATTTAAATATTAATAAATAACATTGAAAATGTTAAATATCAAGATTTAATATTAATTAATATACATTTATGAAAAAAATGAACTTTCAATATTAAAAAAAAATGTAATAAAAAATATTGGGGAGGGGCCCCCATGGCACCCTTACCCCCTCTTGCGGTCCCATCACAAGTCATGTGGTAGCTGCAAGTCTTGTTCTCCCCACCTTGCTTTCGTGGTGGGGGTGGTGGCCCCACCATATATATATATATATATATATATATATATATATATATATATATATATATATATATATATATATATATATATATATATATATATATATATATATATATATATATATATATATATATATTGATGAAGGGTGCTCCCCTTAATACCACAAACACATAACATAAATAGAGAAACAACAACAATAATATGCAAGAACAAAAAATTGGCTTCTTATTATCTCCACAAATGTGGAATTACAAACTTTCAGAATTACAATATGCAAAGCCACACGGACATTCCCTTACAATATTCTGTAGGACAAAGCCTCAAATCAATACCCAGATCTACTACCCAGAACTGCCCTAGACAACACTACGAGCCTTCTTTATATAGGCAATTTCCACCGCCCAAGAAGGTTCTAGAAATTTAGCCCTTAGGGCCGACCAAACTTAGAATAATTTTATTTTACAATTTATTACATCAAAGTCAGCTCAAAATGAGTTTTGAAACCCAAACAAAAATTTTGAAGAAATATTATTTTCCGCCATTTCAGGTGACCCAACTTTCAAAGACCATAAGTCATCACCCGTTGACCCGATTGGCTATTATAACCCCATTCTAAAAATGCCATGAAGTGCTCTACAGGCTTGACCTATACAAAATGCCCATCACCCAAATTTTCAACCTCATCCAGGGCCTCTAAAGCCTTCAAAACTGAGTTCAAAGTTTCTGTACCCTGCTGCCAATACTGAAAATCTTCAATATCTTCAAAACTACACCTGATCTAGCCATGAAACTTTGCTGGCAGGCTGATATGACTGAGATGAACCTCCATATGTAAAATTAGAACATTCCGAGATCGTAAGACCAACTTACTAAAAATAGCAAGTTTTCATAAATAGCGGCTCTGCACAAGATAGCCCTTATTGAATACAAAAATAGAAATATTTTTGGGTGATGCAAGATTGCTCTTACACCTAGGATGCTCCTGCATCAGACACCCGGGGTAATTTGAGAAGTGACCCTATCACGACTCAAGTGTGCAGAGGAAAACCAAGACGATTAACCTCCTCCTTTGTTAGCCATGATGAATCTTCAATAGGTCATCCTTTCCATTTGACCAAATACTCTTCATATGTCTTGTTCCTTGTGCTTCTGCCAACACGACTGTCCATTATGTCTTCAATCTCCTTGATATCTGAACTGGTTGCTGGAATACTCCAGTGTGCTACTGCAACCTCATCTTCAACACCTCCTTCATGATACTCTGTCAAATCTGAAATGTTAAACACTGGTGAAATATTTAGCTCAGTAGGCAATTCTACCTCATATGCATTTCCTGAATCATGCTTCTTTAGTATCTTACATGGCCCAAACTTCTTCATTTTCAACTTGTTATATGTACCAACCAAAAATTGCTCCTTCTGCAAATGAACCATGACTTCATCTCCAACCTGAAATTCCTTATGCCTCCTTTTCTCATCTGCCTTAGCCTTATACTACGCATTCATCTTGTTAATATGCTTCCTCACCTCCTCATGGATGTTCTTCAAGTGTTCTGCAAAATCCTCAGCTTCAGCACTACTTATTTCTCCTTTATCTATCTTTCTCAATTTAGATGCATTTCTTGGACTACTTCCATATACAATCTGGAATGGTGATTTACCAGTGATCCTATTGACAGAATTATTGTATGCAAATTTTGCCTGTGGTAAAATCAAATCTCATCCTATTGGCTTATCTCCAACCAAACATCTCAGCAGATTTCCCAAACTTCTATCCACCACCTCTGTCTATCCATCAGTCTGTGGATGATGTGATGAACTAAACTTCAAATCTGTCTTCAACTTCTTCGACAATGTACGCCAAAAATATCCAACAAACTTAGTATCTCGATCTAAAACTATGGTCTTTGGCAAACCATGTAGTCTCACCACTTCTCTAAAAACAATTCTACTACATGAACAACATCATTAGTCTTCTTGCAGGGAATGAAATGTGTCATCTTTGAAAATCTATCAACTACTACAAAAATTGAATCATGTCCTCGGTAAACCAAGAACAAAGTCCATACTGATATCCTCCCAAGGCTTCTCTGGTACAGGTAATGGTTGATACAACCCTATATTTTGCTTCACTCCTTTCGCCATCTGACATACTCTGCAACTCTGTACAAACTTCTTCACATCTTGCTGCAATTGTGGCCAATAATAATTCTCACCAACCAAAGCAAGGGTTTTCTCATGACCAAAATGTCCGGCCAATCCTCCACTATGCTTCTCTTTGATGAGATTCTCCCTCATAGAACTTCTTGGAATGCACAACTAACTCCCTCTGAATAGCATATCATCCTGGATGATGAAATTCAGCCATTTCATCCTATCTAGAGTAATAGGCTCTTTACAAGCTTTCCAAGCTCCACCAAAATCAAGATCCTCTAGATACAAATTCTTGAGCTCCTTGAACCCAACCACTTCAATCTGCATCTCTGTCAGCAATAGTTTCCTTCTACTAAGAGCATCCACAACCCTATTAGACTTTCCACTCCTGTGTTTCAAAACAAATGTATAACTCTGTAAAAACTCAACCCATTTCAAATGCCTCTGATTCAACTTTCCTTGACTATTCAAATATTTTAAAGCTTAATGATCAGTATACAAAACAAACTCCTTAGGAAGCAGATAATGTCTCCACTTCTTTAATGCCTGAACTATAGCATAAAATTCCTGATCATAAACAGAATACTTCCTCTTGACATCATTTAACTTCTCACTGAAATACGCAACAGGTTTACCTTCTTAGCTCATAACAGCTCCTATTGCAGTACCACTAGCATCACAATCTACTTGAAACACTTTATTAAAATTTGGAAGTGCTAAAATAGGTTGTTCTGTAATTTTTTGTTTCAACAATCAAAAACTCTTTTCTGCCCCATTAGTCTACTTAAACTCTTTTCTATCCCCTCTCATTGTTTCAGTCAATGGTCCACAAATACTGCTAAAATTTCTGATAAAATTTCTGTAAAAGCTAGCTAGACCATGAAAATATCTTACCTCGATAGCACTCCTTGGAGTAGGCCATTCAAGGATAGCCTGTACCTTCTCTGGGTCTATTTTTAGACCTTCTGCTGAAACTACAAATCTCAAATACACTAACTCTTTCTTCACAAAATTGCACTTCTTTAAATGAATCAACAATTTCTCATCTCTTAGCTTCTCAAACACCATATGAATATGCATCATATGTTCCTCCAATGTCTTGCTAAAGATCAAAATATCATCTAAGTAAACAATGACAAATTTTCCCAAAAATTCTTTCAGAACCTCGTTCATGAGCCGCATGAAAGTGCTCAGTGTATTGGTTAGCCCAAAAGGCATGACTAACCACTCATACAGTCCTTCCTTTATCTTGAACGTAGTCTTCCATTCATCTCCTTCTCTGATCTGAATCTGGTGATATCCACTCTTCAGATCTATCTTTGAGAAATACACAGCTCCACTCAAATAGTCCATAATATCATCCATTCATGGCAATGGAAACCTATACTTGATTGTGATCTTGTTTATTGCTCTGGAATCTGTACACATCCTCCATTCTCCATTCTTCTTTGGTGCTAATACTACTGGTATAGCACATGGACTCAGGCTCTCCCAAATCAATCCCTTCTGTAACAACTCATGTACTTGTCTGTTCAACTCTTCACTTTCTGTTGGTGTCATTCTGTGTGCTGCCTTGTTTAGAAAACTAGCTCCTGGAATCAAATCCATCTGATGACTGATCTTCCTTACGGGTGGTAATCCATTAGGTACATTATTAGATACAATATCCTGAAACTCATTCAACAAATCTGCAACCTCTACAGGTACATCCTCTACTTCTTCTTTACTAGCTTTTGGAATTAAAGCAAAACACACATTCTCATGCCTCATACCATCTAGGAATTTTTTTCCATCAACAAATGTTATTATTGCATTACCACATACCTTTTCTTCGGTCTCCTTCAATGGATTTAGCTTATGTTGCACTCCATCCTTTGTCATGGAATAGGTATTCACACGACCATCATGTACACCACATCTGTCAAACTGCCACGGTCTACCCAACAACATATGACATGCATCCATAGGGATGATATCACATAGTACCTCATCTTGGTACCCACCGATCTTGAACTTTACCAGGCACTGCTCACTAACTATGACCTTGTGGTCATCCTGGGCCCAGGCAATCCCATATGGATGTGGGTGTTTCTATCTCTTGAGCTTCAACTTTGTCACCATCTCTTCTAACATCAAATTGTCAATGCTTCCACTATCGATAATCACATCACAGCATTTACCCTCACACTTGCATCTAGTGTGAAACAGGCTCCTCCTTTGTTCAGGTTCATTCTCACCACTCAGCAAGACTCTTCTATTAATTAGCATTTCCCCTCTTTCAACATCTTCAGAATTTGATGATCTAGCATCTTCATCTACATGTGCAACTCTAGCCCGGCCTTCATTTCTCCTTTCTGTTCTACCTTGGTGCTGAGGACATTCAAATGCCCTATGACCTTCTTCTCCACAGTGAAAACATGTTCCACGGAAGCCTCCTCTTCCAGATCCTTGTCCTCTTCCTCTTCCTCTCTGATCTCTATTATTCTGATCTTGAAAATGATTAGAATTGTTTCCTCTCTGATTCTGGCTGCTACTGGCCTCATCCTTCTTTTTCGAATCTTCATTTCAGCCACCATATAACCATCCACCAGATCTTCCACCATGACCTCTTCCATTTTGTCTACTCTCAAACTTCTTGTTCATCTTTTCCTCTAGTTTTAGGGCAAACTGGTATGCCTCCTCAATACTGTTCATTCGAACCAAATTCAACTCCTCTTGAATGCTTGGCCTTAACCCATTAAGGTATCGGGCAACTTTCTCCTTATCAGCTTCTGCATGGCTTGTTCTGATGAGGAGTCGATAGAACTCCTCTGTATACTCCTGAACAGATCTTCCTGCATGCTTCAAACATTACATTTTCTTTAGTAGGTCAAGCTCATAATCAATAGAAATGAACTATCACTTCAATTTATCCACCATTTGATCCCATCTTGTGATTTTATCTTTCGCTCTTCTATTTCGCTCCAATTGAATTTCTTGCCACCAGATCTTCGCATGACCTTTCAGTCTGGCCTTCCCAAATTTGACCCTATCAGGATCCTCAACATCTTCATACACAAAATATTCCTCACATTCATTGATCTAGTAGATCAATTCCTCTGGGTTAAGATTTCCAGAAAATGTACGAACCTCAATCTTAGGTCTTTTCCCAATCTTGGAAATCGCTCGAAAAAGTCTTTCTTCCTCCTGGTTCACAATTTTAGCTTCTCCTTCTTGATATTCTTCTTTGGCTTCATCCTTGCTTTCATCTCTGACATTAAGATTCATTCCTCTATGAATCTCTTCTTGCAATGCTCGCACTTGTCTCTGCAGCTCTCTAACCTTAGGTGTCATAGCACCAGCTCTTCCACCACGTTCTCTTCGTAGAGGCATTTTCGTGATGCGCACTGAAACCCTAACCAAGGTCCTGGTGCAAACTGCCTCACAGTCGGTGATTTTTTCACACACTCAAGAACTCCTGCTCTGATACCACTTGATGAAGGGTGCTCCCCTTAATACCACAAACACATAACAAAAATAGAGAAACAACAACAATAATATGCAAGAATAAAAAATTGGCTTCTTATTATCTCCACAAATGTGGAATTACAAAATTTAGAATTACAATATGCAAAGCCACATGGGCATTCCCTTACAATATTCTATAGGACAAAGCCTCGAATCAATACCCAGAACTACCCTAGACAACACTACGAGCTTTCTTTATATAGGCAATTTCCACCGCCCGAGAAGGTTCTAGAAATTTAGCCATTAGGGCCGACCAAACTTAGAATAATTTTATTTCATAATTTATTACATCAAAGTCGGCTCAAAATGAGTTTTGAAACCCAAATAGAAATTTTGAAGAAAAATTATTTTTCGCCATTTTAGGTGACCCAACTTCCGAAGACCATAAGTCATCGCCCGTTGACCCGATTGTCTATTATAACCCCATTCTGGAAATGCCACGAAGCGCACTACAAGCTTGACTTGTGCAAAGTGCCTGTCACCTAAATTTTCAATCCCATCCGGGGCCTCTAAAGCTTTCAAAACTGAGTTCGAAGTTTCTGTACCCTGCTGCCAATACCGAAAATCTTCAATATCTTCAAAAGTAGACCTGATCTAGCCATGAAACTTTGCTAGCAGGCTGATATGACTGAGATGAACCTCCATATGTAAAATTAGAATATTCTGAGATCGTAAGACCAACGTACTAAAAATAGAAAGTTTCCATAAAAAGCGGCTCTGCACAAGATAACCCTTATTGAATACAAAAATAAAAATATTTTTGGGTGATGCAAGATTGCTCTTACACCTAGGATGCTCCTCCATCACACACACACACACACACACACACACATATATATATATATATCTATATATATATCTATATATATATAGATATATATATATATATCTATATATATACATATATAGATATATATATATAGATATATATATATATATATATATATATATAGACATATATATGTATATCTATATATATATATATATATGTATATATATGTATATATGTATATATATATCTATATATATATATGTATAGATATATACATATATATACATATATATATATAGATATATATATAGATATATACATATATATACATATATATATATATAGATATACATATATATACATATATATGTATATATATATATATACATATATATGTGTGTGTATATATACATATATATACATATATATATATATACGTATACATATATATACGTATATATATATATATATATATATATATATATATATATATATATATATATATATATATATACGTATATATATATATATATATATATATACGTATATATATATATATATATATATATACGTATATATATATATATATATATATATATATATATACGTATATATATATATATATATATATATATATATATATATATATACGTATATATATATATATATATACATATATAGATACATATGTATATATGTACATATGTATATATGTACATATATACATACATATATATATACATATATATATAATTTTATTTTTTTTAATTTTCTGTCAGAGAATTTCTCTGACACAAAACCAAAGAACATTAGGATTATTATTTCAAATTCAATCTTTTTACAATTTATTTCTAATTGTATACAAATACCCAATTTGATTTGATTTTCCATATAATTTTAATTTCAAGGGTTACATGAAAATTTCTAATCAAACCCTAGAACTGATTCAATTTTCAAGTTTTCTTATTATTTTCCAACTAAATTCCTAGGGTTTACATAAGACATCTATCATGAATACATTTTTTTAACAATAAAGCATTCTAGATCTGGGTTTATCAAGAAATTTTCACACAAAGTTCTTAATAACCAAGTTAAACCAGAATAATGGAAAATCAAACAATAATAGAATAAAAAATTCAACAAACATTCCAAACGCAACATAGATAATCTTTTCGAAAGAAAGTTAAGAAGGTTTTTTCAAACCCTACCTAAAGTTTCACAAGAAGATCTGAAACAACAATGGCCAAATCAAAGATTCCAAATTACTCCTAAACTTTGAAAACAATTCTTCAAACAATCCAAATAATTTTCTCCAAAACCTAGTCTCCTCCAAACCTATGTTGAGAATAATGGCTAAAAGAATCCTAATAAAGAAAACCCAATAGACAAAACTTAAACATGCAACTCCCAATAAGAAATTAGAACTCAACTTCCTAACGTTGTTTTTATCAAATTTTTTTGAATGATTAATTATAATTTTAATAATAAAATATGCACTTTTTAATTATCAACTCTTAACTCAACTTTAACTTAAATTCCTAATTTAATTTTATTGAACTGAATGTGCAACTTAAATTGCATATTAATAATTTATTAACAATTACTATTTTTTATTTACATATTAATAATTATGAAATTGATAATTAAATATCAATCCATTAATTATGCTTTTAAATTTCAATTTTAGATTAAATCCTTTATTCACAAAATTGGACTTTTTAAATTAAGTATTTTAATTAATAAATATATTTAATTAATTAGTATTAATTAAATACCCCCACATGAATATTTATATATTTAATAAGATTTAATTATTATTCATATAATCAAACTCATAAATCATTTAACAAATATAACATAAAATCACATTAAACCACACAAAATGACAACATGAGAAAGAACTCACTAAACCAAAAACACAAAATTTATATTGAAGGAAAGGGTTCACAAATTCACGTCATTTGATGAATTTAGACAAGAAACTCAATCAGATACTTGTCCTTAAATCAAGACAATAAATGGCTTGGGTTGGGATTGGACCTCTGTAAGGCCCCGCCAGGGAACCCATGAGAATTTAACCTAAACATGTCACTAAGTTTACATAATAATTTTTTTCCTTAAGAGTTTACAAAACAATAATGATAACAATGTAGAAGAAATACAATCATAAGATCTAAACAAGTACATAAGTACAACTCAAATACAGATAACAATTCTCAAGGGTCCCATGATGTAGAATTACGTATTACTAATTAAATATTTTAGATTAAGAATAATTACAAATATCTCATATACAAATGAATAAAAAGTACATCCAATATCATAAGGTATATATATAATGAAACACATCCTCTGTAAAAGTCACAGGGTATGTCATAATAACCAAATATAAAGTATTACAATATGTAAAAGGAATCATCTCTAAAGCATTGATACAAGATATAATTATGAGCATCATAAGATAGATATGAGAAAGCCTCCAATGGAGAACAAGAAGAAGGTAACAACAACAAGAATCCTCTAACAATGCTACAAAAATGTTAGAATCTCAAATGGTAAAAGAAAACACTACCACCTGACCTCGTGGAACCAAAGGTTCACTCCCACCATGCTGAGGAGATAATAAAAAACCCCACTCGGATAAAAATCTCAATCAAAACAACTAAGAAAAGGGTTATAAAGGATTTCTATCTCAAAAGGTACCACCAACTAATGATAAAAAAAACATAATAAGCATCAAAATACCAACACGTACCAAAATGCCAAATACCAGAATATCGAACAATCACCAATCTCCAAATAATACTGAAATAAAAAAGACACACCACTAGAGGTAAATGAAAAAAAATATAGAAGAGACATATGCTACAAACTATGGAAGTTTCATCACATGGCCATCTACTTGAGTTACCCTCGACTGGTCACAGTAGACCCTGGACCCTCAAGGATTGAGTTACCCTGGACTGGCCACTCTGGGCCCTGGACTAACCACTCTAGGCCCTGGACCCTCAATAAGACCCATGCAGAACTAGAATACCCTCTTTTGAACATGAGGAATTCTAATCATGCCTATTCTCTAGGTATCATCCCATTCCCATCCTTAGCCTAAACAAGCACTCAAGGCATAGGCGAGGCATAATCTATAAATTATATTTTTAATGAACTCTATAAATTTTAATTACTATGTTATCACTTGTTAACAAACTTACGATAGGTTACCCTAGTACTGACCACTTTGGGTCTCACACTCCTATTGTAAGTCACTCCCCTCGGATGCTCTTATTTAACCTCCCCTAGGCTCATAATCATAAATAACCACGTAGGTTTCATAAAGGTAAAATGATCAAATTATAGTCTACAAAAGAAATTAGGGATACATAGTGGCCCTAAACCAAAACATCATAAAAGTAAACTCTCAAGGAGTTTCACATAACCCTAAGCTTTCATAGAATGAGATTAGATCTAAAAGACCAATTTGATACAACATAATAATGTATGATACAAAGAAAAACATATATGAAACCATAGATAAACAACCCCCAAAATAGTTCTCAAATAGAATATAAACAAAACTCAAAAGTGATAACAGTTATGTTAGATAACTAAGAGCAGGGGGTGAATCAGTTAAGTCAAGTTATCCTACAGTCCCAAATAGTCCTAGATGTATAAAACAAATCTTTCAATTAATCTAAACAACTTGGTAAAACTTTGTCTATGCCTTTCTATTCATTAACTGAATACCAATAAATTAACTAGGGTATATACCGATCAAACCAATAAATGTAATGTGTAAAGTAAAATAAAAAATCATCACATGCATACATGTATAACAACTGATTTTTAACATTGAAACCCTATTAGGGAAAAACTACCTGGGAATGATACCCAAAATAATTTCACTCTTCTGAAGTGAGATCGGTTAAGAGCCAACCCTATTAAAGGTTACATAACACATTGTAAGGTGTAACCTTGTTAGAGGATTTATCACTAACAATTCTCCATGACCAAACATTCACTATGGAGTCAACATGAAAACAATCAGCATTCATTGAATGTCATAATAAAATAATAAATATTATTAAGTCTCACTCAGTTAAGATATTTATCTGTAGCAATGGTTAGATTGTAACAATAAATGATCTGATTCAAATACAAATTCCTTTGCATATTTTCAAATCTATGCTAAGCTCAAAATACCTCTTGCCATCATAATCACTTCAATTACTTGTATCCTCCAACTCTATTCTACTCAGTTAATTCCTTTCTCTGATGCTTGATGTTGTCCGTAGAATTGCTCGATTCTCACTTTAACCTATCTGACCAGCTTCGCATTAATGAAATATTCTCACACACATCTCTTTATCGTTATGAATCTCTTGTCTCCTTTTATATACATGATAAGTTATTTTCTTCTCATCCATAGGTTTTGCCTCTTAATTTTTATTGTTGATTTTTCCACTTCAACCTTCCTCAGAACTTGTGTCTCAAACATGTTTCATTCTTCATCATCTGATCATCCTTGAATTTTATCATCAATATCTCTCCCTTTCAATTAGCTTCACTTCTAACTGATATCTCATGTATCTAGATCTCCAATGTTTGTTGATCATCTCTCTCCTTGCATGTAATCTCTCTTATTCCATTTCTTTATATTTCATGCAATCATCTATCCCTTTAATAGTAATGCCAAAAAGAAAATAATCAACTCTTTAATAGCCAAATTAGTATCTTTGTTGTTCATTTCATATTCATGTACCTTTCATATACAAATATGTAATTTCAACTTGTCTTCCATTTTCACAACCTTAGGAATCCCAAAGTGTGAACATCATGATCAACATCATTAGATCTTTTGATAAAATACAGGTTGATGTAACCTCATATCACTTTAATGACTATTAGATAGGGGATGGACCCCTAGTCTACTTCTAGAGTATTCAAATGTATCCTTCGGTAAGGATTTTGTGAATATATTAGCAAGTTTCTCTTGTGATTTTACATATTCCAATTTGACTTTTTTTTCTTGAGATTGCTCCCTCAAATAATGATCCTTAATAAATATCTTCTTTGTCTTAGCATGCATCACTAGATTCTTAGAAATATTAATAGCACTTTTATTATCATAATAGATTATCACTAGATCAGTGATCTCCTCATTCAAACCTTCCAATAATTGCTTTATCCATGCAATATTTGAATGATTAGCAATAGTAGCAACATATTATGATTCTACAATTGACTAAGAAATGCATCCTTTTTTCTTACTTATCTAAATTACCAATCTTTCTCCTAAAAAGAATTCTCCACCTATAGTGTTTTTTCTATCATCAATGTTTCCATCCCAATCAACATCAGTGTAAACTTTTAGTTCTGAATTGTCTTCTTTCTTATACCATAATCCATTATTTTTAGTATTCTTCAAGTATCTCAAAAAAAATTACAACAGTCATATGTGATTCTTTAGGATTAGCAGAAAATCTAGCTACAATTCCAACCGCATGTGCAATATCTAGTCTACTATGCACAACATACATCAATTTTCTTATCATTGATCTATATAAGGTTTGATTTACCTTGGTTGACTTGTCATCCTTGGTCATTTTGCATCTAGTGACCATAGATATACCAGCTAGTTTTGAATCTTCCATATTGAATGTCTTCAACAATTCTTTTATGTATTTAGATTGTGTGATGTATATGCCTTCCTTCTATTATAGTATTTGCAATCCAAGAAAAAATTTAATCTTACAAAACATTGACATTTCAAACTCTTTCCTCATTTCATCAGCAAAATATTTGCATAAGTTATCATGACCTCCAAATATGATATCATCAACAAATATTTCAGTAATAAGAATCTTATCATCAATCTCATATTTCAAGTACAAATTGTTATTGTCACTTGTTCTAACAAATCCAATTCTTATGAGATAAGAATTTCATCTTTTATACCATTCTCACAGTGCTTGTTTCAGTCCATATAATTCCTTATGCATCTTACATACCATATTCCTCTGATTGGAATCAACAAAACCTTCAAGTTATTCAATGTATACTTCCTCTTCAAGTATCCCCTTTAGAAATGCAGATTTAAAATCCATCTAATATACCTTAAATCCTTTGTAATAAGCATATGCAAGTAGTATTCTTACTCCTTCAAGTATAAAAATGGGTGCAAAAGTTTCTCCATAATCAATTCAGTATTCTTGTGCATACCCTTTACAAACTAGTCTTTCTTTGTTCCTTGTTATATCTCCATTCTCATTAAATTTTTTTCTGAATATTCATTTAGTTCCAATCACATTTTTGTCTTTTCATCTCAGTACCAATGTCCATGTCATATTTTTTGGTATTTTCTTAATTTCTTCATTCATTTCCTTAATCCATTCATCATTTTTCAATGCATCTCTGCTAGTTCTAGGCTCAAACTCACAAACTAAACATGTGTTGTTCCTTAACTTACTTTGAGTCATCATTCCTGCTCTTTTATCTCCAATTATCTAATCTTGTGGATGGTATCTTCTCACATACTTTGCAAGTACAAGTTCAGATCTATGTTCTTCAAGGTTCTCTTCACTCAGTACATGATCATCATTCTCATTAGTAATTGTTTATTGATGCTTGGTCTGTATAGACTATTTCTTAGTAGCATTATTATGTTGCTCGGTAATTCCAAACTATTGCTCAGTTAGAGTTGTAGGTTCTTCAATATAAAAAAATCTACCATAGTCTTCGAGTTCCTTTTTTCTTTCTTCATCATTCTTTTCTTCAAACTCATCAACTCTCACATTTTCACTTTCAATCATTTTGTTAGTAACCTTGTTCAAACATTTATAAGCCCTTATTTTAGTATAATATCCTAGAAATATCCCTTCATCACCTTTTGATTCAAATTTTCTATTTATATCATCTTTAAAAATGTAACATCTACTTCCAAATATTCTAAAATAACTCACATTAGGTGTGTAACCATACCATAATTTATAAGGTGTCTTGTTTGACTCTTGCTTCATTTGAACTCAGTTCAGTGTGTAAATAGTAGTACTAATGTAGCTTCTCTCTAGTACATTTGTGTAACATATTTTTCAATCCTTAGTGTTCTATCACAATCAACAATTGATCTACTCCTTTTATCAATCTCATTCTTCTAGGGTTTTCTCGGTGCAGATACCTATCTCTTTATTCCATGCTCATTACAAAAATTAGTGAACTCATCAGAAATAAATTCACCACCTCTATCTAACCTTAAAAATTTTAGTTCCTTACCACTTTCTCTTTCCACTTTTTCTTTGTACCATTTAAACATTTTGAAAGCTTCTAATTTTTCTTTTAAGAACATGACAGTCATCATCCTAGAGAAATCATCAACAAATAAGATAAAATATATATCTCCATAATAACTTAGAGTTCTCATTGGACCACACAAGTTGGTATGAACTAACTCCAAAATAGTATTAGATGAGTAATGTTTTCTCTTGAAACTAGACTTTGACATCTTACCCATTTGACAGTGTTTGCACATTACATGTGTTAGAATAACTGAGAGGGGGTTGAATCAATTATCCACAGTCCCAAATTACAAAATGTATCACTTAAAACAAATTCAGCTAAATCTGCAGCTCGGTAAACAAAAATTGCTCATAGTGATTACCAACCAAATCAATAATGCAACATGTAAAGTATGATAACCAAACAATCACCACATAAATGCATAACACAAAGATTTAATGTGGAAACCCTGTTAAGGGAAAAACCACCTGGGACCAGTAATCCAAAATATTTTCACTCTTCTAAGGTGAGCTCAATGAAGAGCCAGCCCTGTTAAAGGTTACAAAACACATTGTAAGGTGTGACCTTATTAGAGGATTTAAGACTAGCAGTTATCATCCAACTAGCATTCACTATGGGGTTGACAGGATAACAATGTACATTATATGAATGAGATATAAGACTTTCAAGTCCATTCGGTTAAGATATTTTTCTATTACAATGGTTAAACTAAAATAGTAGGTGATCTAATTACAATACAACTTGATTCACAGATGTTCAGATCTATTCTAAGCCCATAAAAAATCATGTGATCAATATTTCAATTTAGTTATTCAATATTCAATAACTTACTGTCCCTCGGTAAAATCTCTCTGACGCATGGTTATCTCTACAATTTAGTTCTCCTTCAACCAGTCTGATCAGGCATGCATGAATTTTTGTTCATGTGATATCTCTGCAGTCTCCTTCTTTCAGCATCCATTTCAATAATGAAACCAATGTCTCTTATATAGACAAGTAAACCATTTTCTTTTCATCCTTCAAATTTTTCCGCTTAATCTCCTTCATTGATTTTTCCACTTAAACCTTCCTCGGCAATGTGTTAATAACTCATTTCATTTCCATCCTTTAGATCTTCTTCAAATTTTATTAGTCATTGATCTCATAACAAAATTTATCTTCCACCTCGAAATCATACACTTTCCAACTCATCAATTTCTGTCGGCTAAACTAAACATTTAGTTCTCTCATCCATACTTGGTTAACAGAGAAATGTGTTGGAAAACACAAGCTCAATTAATACTATCACTTGGTATATACTACACTAGCTCAGTGTATACTGATGTGCTTCATTTACCGACCACACTGCTTTGTAAAGTTTTGCTTCCAACTTCATAATAGAATAATGTAACATAATCAAGTCAAGAATATGAATTCATAGACTCATCAATAAGTTACCAAGAGTATTCCTTATCCTCATCTGTCATATCCATCTTCCTCTATGTAGATATCTTAGTTCTTCATATTTTATCCTCTCTTTATAGATGTTTAGATATTTGCAACTAACATGATAAGTACTGTCAAAACTAGTTGACATCAATGACAACATAATGACTAATTTAATTATCTTACATATCATTTTAGTACTTGATGATCTCTAATCACTGATCTTCAAGTCATTCAAGTATTCAATCAGTTGTAGTTCATCGATCTCTCCCTTTGGCATTTATGGTAACTCAAGGAATATGAAATATACAATACACATACCAAACATGTATTCTACAACTATGTAAGAAAATGATGTAAGCTCTCCCTAGCTTGATATTAATGTTTAATCACTATGTTACATGATAGCATTGCAAGTGCAAACTTTCCTCTGTAGATATGATCTTTCCAGCTCTTAGATTCCTTCTATTCTCAGCAACAAATCTTAAAAACTCTCCTTGACTATCTTAGATTATCTCTCCCTTAGATAGATGTTCCAGTGATCTCTCAGTCTTTCATATTTTTTATCTCTCCCTTTGACAACAATGCCAAAGAAAAACATAAACCATACAGCTCTGCATTAGCCATGTGACTCTCTATTGTCTAGTGCATACAATGTATCTCGGTATACTGATATGCAAATCGTTGTTCCTGAAATATTTCACAACCTTAGACAAAATCCAAAGTGTGAGCTATGTTGCATCAACATGAATGATCTTCTGATAATATTAGGCTGATGTAACCTCTAGATCACATTAGTGACCAGTAGACAGGGGATGGACCCCAAGTCTAGTCCTCAAGTATTCAAATATTTCCTTCAGTAGAGACTTGGTAAAAATGTTAGCAAGTTTCTCTTTTGATGTAACATATTCCAGTTTAACTTGCTTCTCCTATACTTGTTCTCTTAAGTAGTGATACTTAATATAAATATGCTTGGTCTTTGAGTGCATTACAAGATTCTTAGAGATATTTATTGCACTTGTATTGTCACAATATATAATCACTGGCTTAGTGATTACCTCATTCATCCCTTCCACCACTTTCTTGATGTAAGCAATGTTTGAACAGTTTGTAGGAGCAACAACATATTTTGCTTTGGTAGTAGACTAAGAAATACAAGGTTGTTTCTTACTTGTCCAAGTAACAAGTCTTTCACCAAAGAAAAATGTTCCTCTGGTGGTACTCTTTCTGTCATCTATATTTCCAGCCCAATCTGCGTCGGTGTAGACTCTTAGTTCAAACTTGCCTTCCTTACGATACCATAATCCATAGTCCTCTATTTTCTTCAGGTATCTTAAGATTCTTTTTGTAACAACCATGTTTGACTCCTTAGGATTTGCATAAAATCTAGCAACAATCCCCATAGCAAGTGCAATGTCTGGTCTACTATGTACTACATACATCAATTTACCAATCATAGATCGGTACATGTCTAGTTTACTTCTATAGATTCATCATCTTTAGTCAATTTGCAGCCTGTGTGTATCAGTGTTCCAACTAGTTTAGCATCTTCCATGCCAATTTCTCAATACTTCCTTTATGTACTTTGATTGTGTGATGAAAATTCCATCATTTTGATGAATAACTTGCAAGCCTAGAAAGAACTTAATCTCTCGAAACATAGACATTTCAAATTCTTTTCTCATCTCATAAGCAAATGATTTACAAATATGATCTTGTCCTCCAAAAATAATATCATCCAAAAATATTTCAAAAATCAAAACAGTGTCATCAGACTCTCCTTTCATATATAAATTGTTGTTCTCACTAGTTCTAACAAAACCAATACTTAACAAATAAGTATGCAGCCTTTCATACCAAGCTCTAGGTGCTTTCTTTAAATCATATAAATCTTTGTGTAGTCTACATACCATGTCTTTCTTATCTGGATCAACAAATCCTTCTGGTTGTTCTATGTAGACCTCCTCTTCTAATATTTCATTCACAAAAGTGGACTTAACATCCATTTGATAGACTTTAAACTTCTTATTTGCTGCATATGGAAGTTACATGTGGACTCCCTCTAGTCTACCAATAGGTACAAAATTTTCACCATAATCTATACCTTCCTCCTATGCATATCCCTTGCATTCAAGTCTAGCTTTGTTCCTTGTAACCTCTCCTTTCTCAATCAACTTATTTCTAAAAATCCATTTAGTACCGATAACATTCTTATCTTTAGGCCTAGGTACTAAAGTCCATGTCTTGTTTTTCTCTATCTATTCTATCTCTTCATTCATTGCATTTATACATTCTTCATTCTTCAATGCAGCCTTAACATTTTTTGGTTCAAACTCAAAAAATAAGCATGTACCTTGTCTTAACTTACTTCTTATCAGCATGCCAGCTTTCTTATCCCTAATGATTTGGTTCTCAGGATGATGTCTTCTAACAAATCTTTCTAGCACTTGATCTCTTCTTTGTTGTTCATCTTATTCAGGTTCATTTCCTTGCTCGATAGCTCCTTCATGATCCTCAGTTTCCCTTTGTTGTTCCTCGGTGTTGTTTTCCTAATGCTCGGTCAACTCAGCCTATGGCTTCGGTAGGTGTTCTATATGTTTAATGTAAGTGAATCTACCATAGTCTTCTATCTCCCTAGTGCTTTCTTCACCATTCTTATCATCAAATTCATCAACCCTGACATTAGTACTTTCAATCATTTTATTAGTAACTTTATTCAAACACTTGTAAGATTTTCTTTTAGTGGAATATCCAAGAAATATCCCTTCATCCCCTTTAGAGTCAAACTTTCCATTTCTATCATCTTTCAAAATAAAACATTTTCTACCAAAAATTCTGAAGTAACTTACAGTCGGTTTGTGACCAAACCATAACTCGTAGGGTGTTTTGTTTTTGTCCTTCTTCAACTGTACTTAGTTCAGAACATATATAGTTGTGTTTATTGCCTCATTCTAGTATGTCTGAGAAACATTATTTTCTATCATCAGTGTCCTTGCGTAATCAACAATTGATTTATTCCTCTCAGCAATCCTATTCTATTGAGGTGTTCTCGGGGCAGAAACCTATCTTTTTATACCATGCTCATTACAATAGTTAGTAAATTCATCAGAAATAAATTCACCACCTATGTCAGATCTCAAGAATTTTAGTTCTTTCTTGGTTTCTTTCTCTACTTTTTCTTTATACCATTTAAACATTTTAAATGCCTCAGATTTCTCTTTTAAGAACATTACAGTCATCAATCTAGTGTAATCATCAACAAACAAAATGAAATATATATCTCCATAGTAAATCTGTGTTCTCATGGGACCACATAGGTCGGTGTGAACTAGCTCCAAAATTGTCTTTGTTGAATAGTCTTTACTCTTAAAACTAGATTTTGTCATCTTACCTTTCTGACATTGATGACACATTACATGATCTAGCTTTGCTAGGCTAGGTAGACCTCTAACCTTTTTCTTTCTACTTATCTTGATCATGTTATCAAAGTTTACATGACATAACCTTTTATTCCATAACCATGCATCCTCATTTTTCATCGTCAAATAGGAAGACTCAGCATTGTCAAGATAAAATAAGTTACCTTTCGTTTGTGCCCCTATTCAAAAAAGTTTTCCTCCATCATCAAATATTTTTACCTTCTTTCTCTCAAAAGCTACTCGATGACCTAAGTTGTTAAGCTGTGACACACTTAGAAAATTTTAATTTAGTTCTTCTACCCAATAAGCATTATCACATTTGATTTTATCATTTATTAGTAAAGATCCTTTTCCTCTATCCATACAAGGTGTATCATTACCCATTTTTATAGATCCTCCATTATATTACTCAAGATGATCAAATTTTTCTTCATCACCAGTCATGTGATGTGTAAAGCCACTATCAATGATCCATGCATCATTTTTATTAACTTTAGAAATTAGTGTTGTCTCTACATACCTTTCTTCTTCCTCAGACAACATCATCATCTGTGTCAGAATCAGTATCATTCTCTTCAGCAATGTAACATACTTTTTTGCCCTTATCATTATTTTCTCAGTTATCCCTGTTGTAGTGTCGATAACTTCTGTTGTTTCTCCTTCCATAGCTTCCTTCACCAAATTGATCTTTATTTCTCTCATCTTCTTTCCTATTTGGGCATCTAGCAGCAATATGGTGAACTTCTTTGTAGTTAAAACATGCGAAAGGGAATTTACCACTATATCTACCTTTACCTTTAGGTAACCTCTGGGCCATAAGAGCTTCAAGCTCATCAAGCTCATCATCAGTATTACTATCACTGTTATCATCCTTATTATTTCTACTACTAGACTTATTGATCTTCAAAGAAGACATAAAAGAAAATTCAATAGATGGTACAACACTATTATCAAATTTGTTTAGCTCAAAAGTTGTCAACTTACCAATCAGATTATCAAGAGTGAGAGTACTGCCAGGTGCCTACCTCATTTCATGTACTGCAGATATTCTGATTTCATAAATAGGCAATAAGGTCCTTAGAATTTTACTTAGCACTATATCTTCATCAATGACACCACCGGATCCTCTGATATCATTAACTACCTCCTTTATTTGGTTTGTATACTACACTATATTTTCTCCTTTCATTTTTAATATCATCAAATCTCCCTCTTAAACTTTCAGCTCTGGCTCTTTTCACATTTTCATCACCACTATAAACTTGAGCAAATTTATCCCACATTTCCTTTGAGGTAAGGCAATCCTTGACATTTTCAAATTCGACATCTGATAGAACAACAACAATCTCCATCATAGTAAAATTATTCTCATGTCTATCTCTAAATTGATCAAGAGTCAAAGGTCTTTTAGGTGGTTCTAAGTAGCCATTATCTAATAGGGTGAGGGCAGAATTCCCAATTCCAAATATATGAAGTCTCATTCAGCTTTTCCATATTGTAAAGTTGTCCTTGTTAAGCTTTGGCACTTCCCTCTTATACATTTTTTGATCTTTCTATTTGTTGGTTCCCCTTCTCTTTCTACTTGCAAGTTTACACTATGATTGACAAATTAATGTCATTGACTCTATCACCACTCCAAAGTCTGCAAGGAAAAGGGCCAATTAACAAGGATCAACAAGGATCCTCCTACACTTTGAGCCTAAATGCTTAGGCAGGTGTACCTTTGATTCACTTCTTGAAAGGAATCACTAAATATTATGCATTATACCCTTTACAAACTGATTTTAAATATTTTATCATTTAAATGTGTACGTGATTGATGATGATGAACTATTTCTAGAGAATGGACCCGTGCCTTAACCTAGGGCATGGAGTCACCAATGACATATATCAACTGAAAACCTAAACTCAAAGATAATTAAATTTAGAGTAAGTGCTTTGCCTATTACTCCTTTCCCTCACACACCTGGACATCAAATTCTCATCTAGCCATGAACTCGGTGGAACCACCTAAAAGACTTTAATCCTAACTTTGTTAGGAACACAGAGATAATTCCACAATACTCTTTGTTTACCATATGCTAACTCACTTTGTAACATTAACATATATGAGCTCAGAATCCAGATAGGAAGACATACACAAATATGAGATTGGAATTCAAATGTGTTTTCATTAAAGTTTGCAGGATCAATACATTACCAAAATGACAGGATGCTAGGAAAAGTAGTGAACCCAAGTTCTCCTTCCTCAGTCTTTTTACATTGACAAACAATATAACATCAACCACACCTTACAAAATCAAAACTACTGCCTTATATATCACTAGCTATCTTGGAATCCCAAAACAAGATGCAACAAGCTTCTGATAGCTAGGGTTAGGGCTTCCACCCACCAAACCTACTAAAATCAATCAAAATTAATTCTAGGGATGGAAAACCAGGCAACCTCGAGTAGGCAGATCCAAAATTGATCTCAGTTATGATATTTCTCTGAAACAGCGTACCAAAGATCATAAATTCACCATGAAAACTAGTCTGATCACCCAACTATAAAACACCTCAAGCCATTCTTCCCATGATATAGACCCCTGCAAACACTCATCACACTCTAGCTCACACTTCAACAGTGAACAAAATCAATTTCACCAACTCTAGCTACTAAAATCATCAATTTTAGTCCTTTCTGTCACTAGAAACCCTCAAAAAATTCAAACTCTGATAAAAAAGTTACTTTAACGGTGCCAATAGAGAATCAATGGCCCACATTCAAATTGAGATCAACTTTAAAATGCCGTCATCTGATCGTTTTAATTTCCTGGGCCCGTGCTCTGTATTTCCTTTAAACAAAATCGATGGTTGTTGCTATACCGCGACATTAAAATCCTCACATCTTAGCCCAATGGTATAGAGACAACCATCAGATTCATCCACTCTTTAACCTTTAGAAAACCTCAGCCCCACTGACAACATCCAACATGTCACTTCGTTGACCAATTAAAACCTACCAACTCAATCCACCCTGGCATACTAAGGACCCACTTGTCTTCTTCATCATTCCGCGATCACACGACTGAAGGCTTTCTCCAAATCATGAAATACTTTTCTTAACCATGGTCTAATTCAAAGAATACGTGAACAAAGGCATTCGTTGAATCGCTTAATCTTTTCCTGACCCCGGGTTACATTCTGAGAATGCACGAAAACCTTATTCGCTAAGTCACCAAATAATTTCTTAACCCTTTGTCAAAATCCTAGTTTACATTTGGGGAACTAGCGACTGAATGAGTTCACTTATGTGCTGATAAATTTAGGGTTTTGCTAGCTTTTCTGAGATTCAGCAAATACACATTTGTTGAATCGCCAAATGATTTAGAACACTTCTATTTTGTCCGGAGATTGTGCGACTGAAGGAATGAAAACCTAACCCACCTTATTTAGAGATCTAGCGACTGAAGGATTTCCTTGAATCTCATAAGCCTTTACTTAACCGGGGTAAGGTCCTAAGAATACGCGACTGAGGCAATCTCCAAGTTGTGGAAACACTTCTTAACCCTGAGTTATATCTAGAGAATCAGCACCAGCCGCATGATCAACATATCATCAACGGTCCTCGCTTAATCTCTGAATGTTGAAGGCCATGACTGCCAAATCATGAGATCACACGACAAGAGGAAAACAAAACCATTCACCAGGTCGCTAAATAAAAGATGTAACTGCTAGGAAATAGGAGATTATGAGACCACACAGTCGTGAAATCATGAAATAAAAAAGATAACTGCTTAAGGATTCAGAGATCTCACGACAAACATGAAACAAGACTGTGCCTCCATTTAGAGATTCAGTGACCAAAGAAAAGACATAATCGTTGAATGGAACAAAATTTTAATAAATCACTTTTAGATCACTCGACCAAAGGTAATTCCATTTAGATATTACGTGACTATAGTCTTTTTTTATACAATTTATCACAGTAGTCGCTAGATCTCGAAAAGACATTCTGAGAATGGGAGAGTAAAGGGAAACTGCTAGGTCATGTATTGATAAGGAATCTTCTAAAGTGTTTCTAAGATCAGGTGACAAAAGCATTCGAGCATTCGCTAGATAGGAAAGAATATCCTCATTTCTTTGGGAGACTTGGTGACTGAGAATAAAATTAAAGTGCACATGTTTATTTGGAAACCTAAGTGACCTGATAAAGTAATAATGAAATAGAACAGGGTCATAACCAATTAGGGTTTATTTCCACCAACGGCTAGTTATTTGAATTTTTGAATTTTTGACAAGGGTTTGAAGCCAGGGAGATGGAAAAATACATGTAGAGACAAGGAAAAATTCACAAGGCCATGAAAATTTTTGCAGGTGCTAACAATGGCTCTATTTGGGGATGATGGGTAACTTGTGCCCATGCAAGAATTCAAAATTTCTGGGAGAAGCAGACCACCCACCGGACAAAACTTTGAACAATAAAGAGTAGCAGGACAAAACAAAATAGGGAGTAGCAAATGTATAGATATTTACAGTATTTACAAACCTAACTACTATTCATGGAAAGAAAAAGATAACTTCAACTGAAGTATCTCTTCAAGAATTGTCCTTGAACTGGCAATTCCTGAATATCACCACTTAACTCCTTCACAATGTATGAATCTTGGCCCCATTTTTCATGAATCAAATATGGCCCTAACCATATCGGATCAAATTTTCCATGTTTCCCTTTATCCTCCAATCTGGCATTCCAAATTAACACCAAATCATCAAGTTCAAACCTCCTTTCAACAACTTTCTTATCATACAAATTCTTAACCTGTAACTGCAACTTGGCATTTTTTGAAGCTGATTCTCTTCTAGTTTCATCCAACCTGATGAGGTCTTCAATTCTCAACTGCATCTCATCATCTATATCATCATCATATAGTTGAACAAACCTGTACATCTCTAATAAATTATTTTGAGACAGCCTTGCATGTATCCCATATACCAGGTCAAATGGTGCACAACCAACTGCCTTCTTCACAGTCACCCTATCAGCCCATACAGCTAATGGAAACTTTGCACTCCATGCCTTCTTATTCTTTTCAAGGATTCTCCTGAGGATTTTAATCAAACTCTTATTATTTGATTCTGCCTATCCATTTCCCTGTGGATGATAAGGTGAGGAATTTGACCTTTGAATTCCTAAGTCTTTGCAAAATTTTTGTATTCAACAGATCTAAAGCACATTGCATTATCAGTAACAATCCTCTCAAGGCAACCAAACCTTGCAACAATATTATTCAATAGAAAATCAGTCACCACCTTACTAGTTTCATTTCTAGTAGGGATAGCCTCTACCCACTTTGTAAAGTAATCAGTAGCAACTAATATCCATGAATGTCCTCCACTAGATCTTTTTGGTATTTCCCCTATGAAATTTATCCCCCACTATTGGAAAGGAGCCTGAACTTCTACTGGCCTCAAGGGCATATTGCCTGAAAACTTAAGCTTACCAGAGAACCTCTGACAAGCATCACACCTCCTTACCAACTGCTCTGCATCTTTGAAGATCGTAGGCCACCAAAATCCTACTCTCAAGACCTTTTGAGCAGTATTTTTACCCATGTAGTGACCCCCACAAACCGCCTCATGCATATCTTTCAACAATTTACCAACTTGAGCTTCATCAACACACTTCAAGAGTATGCAATCTAAATTTTTTCTATTCAATTTACATTTCACAATTACATACTTGATGGCTTGTAATTTTAGTGTCCTCTTTTTATTATCATCCATGTCTACTGGACATTTCATATTTCTCAAGTAATAGATAATATCTTGATACCAGATACAATCATCCATGTCACATGTATAGCCAATTTCATTCTAGTTTATCTGATTAGCATCAAGATTGGATTCAGCCATCAATTTTGTCAATCCTTGTCCTCTAACCAACTTAGTAATCTAAACATCAATGTTAAACTCTTGGATTCTATTAATCCATCTACATCTCCTCCCAGAGACCTCTTGCTATGAGAAGATATCCTTAACTACCGCATTTGGGACAAATGCAATCATAGTTGCCCCCATTAGGTAACACCTAAAAGTTTTTATTGCCTTCACAAGTGCATATGCTTATTTCTCATTGATGTCATACTTTAGTTTAGCAGCCTGCAAAGATTTACTAAAAAATGCAAGAGGCTGCTCAAATCCTTCATTATTTTTCTGTAACAAAACCGCAGCAATTGTATGAAATGATGCAAAAGAGAAAATGTGCATTGGGATGTTGTAATCAGGTGCCTTAAGCATAGGTGCATCTTTGATAGCCTGCTTAATATTTTTGAAAGCTTCATCAGGCTCACCTTCCCACTTGATAGCAAACTCTTTCTTTAACATCTTAGATATAGGTCTAGTAACCTCAACAAAGTTTGTTAAAAATCTTCTTAATAAATTTACTTGACCAAAGAAGGACTGAATTCCTTTAATATTCTTTGGCTTTGGAATCTTTTCAATGGCTACCACTCTTTCTGGATCAATTCTCACTCCTTTCTTTCCAACTAAGTGGCCAAGCAACTTGCCCTCAGTGACACCAAATGCACATTTCCTTGGATTTAATGAAATGCCATATTCCAAAGCCCTCATAAATATTTTTTCTAAATGAAAATAATGGTCTTCTTCCTTCTTGGAATAGGCAATCAAATCATCTTGATAAACAACAAGGAAATCATTTATAAAATCTATAAAGGCAACATCCATTGCCCTTTGAAAAGTAGCACCAGCATTTGTGAGACCCAAAAGGCATTCTCACATAAACATATGTCCCCCAAGGTGTAGTGAAAGTTGTCTTGAACTGTTCTGATTCTTTCACAACTACTTGATTATATCCACTGAAACCATCCATCATGGACATTAATTCAGAACCAGTCACTCTTTGTAACATAGCTTCCATATTAGGCAGACAATAGTTATCATTTAATTAACTAATGTTCAAATTCTTGAAGTCCACACAAAGCTTGATGTCTCCATTTTTCTTTCTAACAAGAACAAGATTTGACACCCAAGAAGAATTTCTAATTGGTTTGATAATTCCAGCATCTCTCAACTTCATTAATTCTTCCTACATTTTGGGTGCCAAGGTAGGATTAATAGGCCTTTGTTTTTGCTTGAAAGGTTTAGCATCTTCCTTCAAAGGAATAACATGTTGGAACAAGTCTTCTCTATAAACCTTTAGGTCATCATATGACCATGCAAAAATGCCTGAATTTTCTCAATAATTCAATCACAGACTTCCTCACTCTATGAGACATATTTTTACCAATATACACCTTCTTAGGTGCCTCTTATGTTCCAAGATTTATCTCCTCCAAATCCATATGACCTTCCTTTTTAGTATCCTTTTGAGCTCTATCATGGTTGTCAAATACAGTCTCTAGAATCACAAGTCCCCTAGGAACCTTGTTAGTTTTGAGTTGAATAACCTCATTACCAAGGACAACCTCTTTACACTCTATAGTTTCAACCAAGGCTGAGAAATTGAATTCTTGACCATGATACTAATCCTCATAATTCATAAATTTCAAAATATCCTGATCATCTTCAAAGACCTACCAATTTTCAACATTATCTAGTACACTTGACCTGGCCTGAACTTCAACCTTTGAAATATCAGCAAATGTAATGTCACTAGGATTGATTACAATGTTGGCTAACAAATCAGCCACTTTGTTGTTATTTTTGTCTTTCCACTCAATATTGAAAGCATCAAAACATTCAATCAAATCCCATACAGCATTTCTATACTGCTTTAACCTTTTGTTCTTTGAAGCATACATTGACCTGACTTGAGACACCGCCAATTTAGAATCTCCAATAACCCTTATACATTTTATTCCATGCTTTTGTGCCAACCTTAGCCCTATTAATAATGCTTCATATTCTTCTATATTATTGGTACAAAAAAAATTTAATGTGAAAGAGAATTTGTAGGTGTTTCCATCAGGAGAAATAAGCAAAATACCTGCTCTTGCACCATCTTTGTAGTTTGCACCATCACAGTACATCACCCACAAATCACCCCTTTCAGATTTAACATTTATCTCAATAGAGATTGGTGACAATATAGGTTCTTCCTCAAGTACAGGGACCTCTACCCTAAAAGCATTGATGTCAGTGTCCACAAAGCATGTAGTCTCATTGTCAATATTTCTTTCAATCATGTGACATACTCTTGGCTCTCGATCAACTTAACAAATTGATCATCAATCTTGAAAGTTGCAAAAGACAAGCCACATTGTAAACTTCCACCCATAGTAGCACTCCACCTTCTAGATAATAGCATCCCATAGTGGGGAGGGATATCCACCACTAAAACACTCATTGTCAAATTTTTCTCTAGATAGGTTGCCAACCTATAGGGCATTGCATTTATGGTTCCAATGACTAGTACTTCTCTCTAATCCATTCCACAACATCTACCTTGAACTGTATCAACTTTTAGGCCCAACTTTTCCATAATTTTAAAAGACATAATAGTATTAGAAGCACCATAATCAATCATGCAATTTCTCAATTTCATTCCATTCACAATGACACTCAAGAAGAAAGGATCAATGTTTTCAAGGCTAGCATTGACAGAGCTATCCAAGTATATAGGTGGTATTTGAGATACCATTCCCTGAGCTTCTACTCCTTTCAAAACCTTTTCTTGAGACTCATTGCATGCAACATCATTATGATGAACATTATCTACCCATGCAATAGCCTTATCCTTATGTTCAAGGATCCTGAGCAGTTCTGACAATGGAACCTTAACAGTTATCTGAGACAATACAGCCAACATATCAATAGGAGCTGAGGGAGGAATCTCAATCTGCATTGCTTTAATATCCTTTTTTTTATCTACTACATTGGTTGTATTGGTGAATTTCATCTTCTCATCCTTAGTCATTATGTTAGCTGGCCTCTCTATATCATTAGACATTTTTTCAACTCCGGCTCCCCTAGGTTGCCAATTCTTACCTTTTGCATTCTTGAATTTGGTCATGTGATCATCTTTTGGTTTATTCTCACTAAGCTCCCCAGAGTTAGTATTTTTTATAAATGTCCCTACAGGCCTTCCACCGGTGCCATTTGCTATCATACTTCTTGTTTGCACTTGTGCCACCATCTCTACAGTGATTCTAAGCCATTTCTTCCTTTGAAGGTCTTCTCAAATTTACTGGTTCAGAGGAAGAGTTCATGTTACATGTCTTTTCATCAATGTCATCATCATCAAAAAAAATCTGTGTCTTTTTGAGTATACATCTACTTCTTCACCACTATTAGATTCATCTTCATATCCCACATATGAAGTTTCCATGTTACATCCAATATCATCATACGTTCCTTCCTGATCTTGCTCTCTAGTACTATCATCTTGGTATGTTGTTATGGACTGTGCCACTACACAATACTCTGAAGAATGAGGAGATTGGCATGCAACACACCATGGTGTGTCCTCTATAACATTTATAGAAGCCTTTTGTAGAGGATCGGGAATGGACCTATCATTTTTTCCTTTTGCAATAGGGATAATAGGCTTGACATCTTTCCATTGGGTGTTATAGGGATAATTCTGCAATCTATTTTGTCTACTGAAATTGTTGTTGAACTGAAGCCCATTATTAGCAAGAACATTAATGTTCCTATTTGTAGGTGCTTTCAAATCCTTCAATGCATTCAGCACCTTGTCCAATTTATCTTCTTCTTGTTTCCTATTCCCAACAGTTCCTTCATTATCCCTCTTGTACCTCTTATCTCCAAATAATTTTGGTTCATCTCTTTTTCCACCCAATTTCCCTGATATCTTCATATTGTTTTCAATATTAACAGCAATCCTAAAGGCATCCTTGAGAGTTCTTGGTTCATTATCCCTCAGCAAGTATCCTATCTTTCCATCATAAGCATTGAAGTATGTGGTTAAACAAACATTGTCATCTAACCTCATAGCTTGTAACAACTTGTGCATACCCTTTTGAAATCTCATGTTGAACTCAGCTGCAGATTCATTCGGATTTTTCCTTATGGTATTGAATTCATTCAACATGAAGCTAGCATTTGGTCTATCACCATATTTCTCTTTGAAGAACTTCTGAAAAGAATCCCAAGTGTCAATACATTTATCAAGCAATCTCTTGAACCAATCTCTAGCATCCTCCACTAAATATTGAACAAATAGTTTCATGACCACATCCTCATGCTCTACCTCATAGTCATTCAGCATATCAATAAACAACCTAAGGTGTTCTTCATAGCTGATAGCATTATTACCAGCAAACTTAGGTACTTTATCTCTTATATCATTTGGAAAAGCATTTGGATAACCAGGTATCCCATCAAAACTAATTTTCCTATAGCCTTCTAATTGCATAGGTCTTCTTTGAAATCTTGAACTAGTATTCCTACTAGGCTCAGTATTTTTATCTATATTCCCACCCATTTGTGCATTTGATTGTGCATTAGGGTCAATAGCTGACTTAGTAGATGTAGTAGGAAAAATAAAACTAGTAGTAGCATCACTAGATGGAACATTAGTAGTCATAGATGGCATACCTAATTTAGGAGTAGATGTAGCAAGAGTGCTGGCAGATGAGGCCTTCAGGAACTGGATCTTTCTTCTTTTTTCTGCAATAGAAGCCTCAACTTTAGCTCTCTCCAATTCTTTAGCTAGATCTTCATCCTCTTTTCTTCTTCTCTCCAGTTTTGTATCTTTATTTGCAGTAGATGTTGGGACCCCTGGTATTGTCAATGGTTTGTTTTCTTACTGACCCAACACCTTTTGCTTTCCCTTTTCTTTGACAGCAACAGCAGGTTTGGTGATCTTCGGCCCATCTTTTTCTTTAGGGAGAGAAGGATAACTTTGAACCTGTCTAATCACAGGGCCCTCTTCATCAGACTCATGGTCTTCTAGCAAGTGTTCCTGCTCATTTCTCAGAGCTCAAGGTCACCAAAAACATCATGTTGTAAAGTTTTAGGAGCAGACACAAGCATCTTGTTTCTCCCCTTCATCTCTTTAATTTTTCTTAGAAGAGACTCTCTTTTTATAAGAGCATTTACTTTTTCAGCTTCTCTCTCCTTTTGTAACCTCTTATGTATAGAATCTTGTTCTACCAACTATAATCTAAGTGTGCTTAAGTCATCAAGATCTATCATAACATCATCAGAACTTGATGACACATCCATATCAGTAAGACTTTGATATGGGAAATGAACTCTTCTAGGTCTCAAGGGTTGTCTCCTGAATGCATCATCATCAGGATCTAAATTTGGTCCAAAACCCTTTTCTCTAGCCTGCATATCCTGTCCTGCAGTTAATGAGCTCTTATCTTGAAATAATACCTCTGGGGTATCATAAAATTTTTCCTCTGAGTGACCACTATCTGATTTCAAACTTTTATATTGTGAATCCTCCTCATTAGAGGAAGAATGTGGTGCTCTATTTCTAGTATTTCTTTGTTCTCTCACAGGAGCACTAGTAGACTCTCCATCTCTCCTGATCTAGCTTTTCTTTTCTGATCTAGGTAATGTAATACCCCAAAAATGGGCTATAAGTTCATTAACCTCCTATATCATCAAATCATATGAAATCGACATCAAAGTCCTAATCTAAGGCACATCTAAACATCATCAAATCTAATTGATTATCTTAAATTTTGCATCAGAGAATATTCCTAGTAATATTCCTAATTATCTTAATTATCTTTAATTTTATAATTATTTGGCAATAAATTACATTTATCCTAAAGTTTGATTAATTGAATATTTTCATATTTAATTAATTAGATTTAATATTTGCCACTTAATTGTGTAATTAAATTTAATTATATCTATTATTAATTGTATTATTTAATTTTGACAATAAATCTAATATCATATGAATAATTGATTAAATTCTTATTTAATTAATTAAAGCAAGTTGTCATTATTTAATAATATAGTTTTTAATAAAAGTTTGATTAAATAATTGATTAACCCTTAAATCAATTGTTTTATTTTTAAAAGCAGTTAAGTTGGAAATAAATCACTTTATTATTAAATTAATTCATAAATAAAACATGCACAATCATAAAAGCAAACAACTATCAATTATCAATTAAAGCTAAACTCTATTTTGAGTTAAAACTTAGCTTTTGCATGTTTTTGTGAGTTAATTATTTTTTATTTAAAAATAACTCAAAAATCAAGTTGAGTTATTTGAGTGATTTATGGCTTTTTCCCATGCACCTCCAAAGCCCTAGATTTCTATAAATTAAAGGCTTCAGCTCTTCACAAATCATCTCATATTTTGCACAATCACGCTGGAGAATTGGAATTGAAGAATCAAAGCTCTTGTGAATCGACATCTTTGTGAGATCAATCTTATTTTTGCATTCATAGTTTTCATATCATTGTTAGAATCTTCATTGTTAGATCATTTAGCATTCATTTCATATCAAGTTTTTCATATTAGCATAGATTCATATCAAGTTTTCATTCTTATTGCATAGAAAATATCAAAAATATAGATTAATTGCATTCAATTTCATATACATCTTTTGCATTCAAATCCTTCATTTAGGTGTCGTCTAGGTCACTGATCTCGATTACAATCTAAGAACATTAATCTCGCACCTATTAGAAGGCAGTAAATCGCTTGGTTAGATAGCTTTCAATTTTGCACGATTTTGATTATAGCTAACCTCTAATGTTTTACTGAAGTGTTGTGTCTACAGATCAGGTATAATTTTTACACACACATTTCTGGCGCCCACCGTGGGGCAACCCACCTTTGCATGCTGGTTTTGATTTTTTTGGGAGGTAAAACCCCAAAGTTTCAAAGATTTAATTTTATCTCCCAAACTGCTTGGAATTTTGATGTGAAAGTTTTTTTGCAGGTTGGTGACATGTCATGAAAGCTACAATAAAATATTTAGAATTTTCTGAGATGTTTTGAATTTTTAATAATTTTTTCTTGAAATTATGGAAAAAATTAATATCTGACGCAAATCAGCATATTTTTTGAAAATTTTTATATTTTCGGAAAGCTCTTTAAATTATACAGGGGGTCCATTCTTTGTGTTTTAAATTTGGACATGATATCATAGCCCAAATAGTCAATTTACAAAAACTGGTCTGTATTGATAAAATGGGTCTCTAGAGCACAAATGAAGAGGTTTTTCTAAAAATTTTGCATTTTTGGAAAGCTCTCTATTTTTTAGTAGGGGTCTCTATTCTCAATTTCTATTTTTGTGGCCAAAATCATATCAAAAAAATTAGATCTTGTTGACTAGGTCAAGTGCAGCAAAAAAAATAAAGTTTTGTGATGGGTATGCACTTATTTTTTTTACATGGTTCAATGAATGATATGAGTTGTCATTTGGGTTGATTGCTGGTTATTATTACTGATAATAATTGATTTTTAGAGCTAACCCTATGGTTTTCATAAGTTGAATATATTTTGCATATCTTGTTTGCTTGTTTGCTTGTTGGAGAGTTCGTCACTTGCTTGCATGGAAAAGCTCAACAAAAATTGCTAAAAATCAAGTAAAATATACTAAGCACATTGCAAGGATCCCAGGTATTCTCCTTCATCTAATAATATTTTGATTTGGGACTTAAAATAAATCTCTTATGTGTCAAGCTTGTGTGCATCTTTTCATGCTTTTGATCTATTTCTACACACTTGCATAATTGATACTAGGTTGTGAACCCTTAAGGATTCATTAAGTAGTCTTAGAATACTTGTGATTGATCTTGATTGCTATCTTGGGTTATTGGACTCGCTAATCCGCTGGCCCCTCATTTCCGCCCCGTGGTTGCAATCTCAGCGCCATAAAGGGGAGGGGTCAACAGGACAGAAGCGTTAAATGTTCCACTTGGCAACCCTTTTGTGCTTTTAGGAACTCCCTTGTTTTCTAAGTTGTGGACTCATTTTTAGCTTGTGTGAGGTGTTAAGTGTTCCACCTTGTGGACTCATCTCATATTCGCTTTAAACGTTAAGTGTTCCTCTTTCTACTTTTTGGATGCTTTTGGTAGATTTGCTTTCGGAACATACATCTGTGCTCACATAGTAATTAGGCCCTATGAACACTATTTGTGATTCTTGAGAGATTGGATTCCTAGCGAAATCCTTCTTGACGATAGAATCCTTGTAGGTAGGGAGGATACTTAGTGCGTTTCACATTCAACTTAGTTAGTGAGTCTTCTCTTATTGATCGACACATTCTCTCTCCGGAGAGGTTGATAGGTCATGTGGGGTTGATATCACAAGCTTTGGTGAATCAAAATTGGTTAGTGCGTCTTCTCTTATTGATTGATACATTCTCTCCCCGGAGAGGTTGATAGATCACGTGGAGTTGATATCACAGACCTTGGTGGAACAAAACTTTGTCTTAGCGTGTCGGATTAATCTGCTTGCTTTGTTTGGGTTAAAAGTGAAGAGGTGTCAAAACCTTGAATCTGGAGCCAAGTCCCCTTGTGGTATACTATTGTGAGTCATCTTTAGAGAGGGTTAACCGTAGCGGACAATCCCTTCACAGGGCAAACTGCATTGACGGAACCTCAAGCGGTAATAGCCATTTTCGCCATGGTAGTGACAACCGCTATATAAATGTCCTTGTGGAAGAAATCTCCACGGGTATGGTTCATTGTTGGGTTGTCAGATCTCCCTAGCAGCTCTTGAAGATTAAGTTCTCGGACTGTGTCAAAACCCTGGTGCGCCGGGATTGGAGTTCACCCCTTTGAATCATAAAAGTTGCAGAGTCAAACCATTACTAAAAACCTTAGAGAGGCCAATTTTTCATTCTCAGGTATATGTGCATTATTGCAAAACTTTTCAGAACATACACAATTAGTACTCTCAGGGATTAGCACAATTTGGTCACTTGATTGTTCATGCACAAGGTTTCTTTTGCCCTTGTTCATTGTTTTCAGACGTGCTTGGAATCACTTGCTTGCTGTTCTACGTGCTTATTTATCTACTTGGCTATTAAAAACGATCAAATCTGGTATAACCTTCAAAATCTGGAGAGTACAATTTGCAAACAATCCAAAACTGAAAATCTTAAATTTTGCAAAAATTGACGTAAAGTTCTTTCTGGAGTCAAAAGTCATTTCAAGAAGTCAAAAGTTGTACGAGTTTTGTCAAGTGTCATTTCAGTATTACCCAACTGTCGTATGAGTTTAGCAACTGTCATTTCATAGACTACCCAGTGTCGTACGAGTCTGCAGAGTGTCGTTTGGAAAAATTTGAGAAAGTTGTCAGAAATTGTCAAATTGCAAGATATCCAATGTTTCCAGCCTAGTTCCAGAATCTGTCAAAAATATCATTGTGTCAGGAACAGAGCAGTAGCTATTGAGCATTCTACCATTTTTTGAGTTTGATCTTTTGAATCCGATCTAGTCTTCTGTTTGATCAATTTGAGTCCTTTTTATCTCATGTCAAAACCTTGTCATAACTATCAATCTTCAATCAATCAATCTTCAAAAACAAACTAAGTGTTGAGAACTCGTGTCCGCTATCTTTTGGGTGATCTATCCCATGCATCCAGGGCACAGTTTCCTTCACCCACATCTCATCAGATCTTCAAAACTATCATAATCTTGACAAGGTTGCGTCATCCAATTTTCTCAAATCAAATTGTTCTTCAGTTGTCTTCATCCTTTTCTTCTGTTTCATTCAAAGTTAATGGTGGAGACCAGAGCTTCTTCACACAAGAAATCAGAAGAAACATCTCAAAACTTACTTTTGACCAATACCCCGGGTCCAACTCTTGAACAACTCATCAAGTCAGGTATCTACGAAGACGACGGTCTCGGTAACTTTCGATTGAAAATTGGTTACAGACCTCCTCTATCAACTCACAGAGGTAATCAACAAACTCTTCCTCAATCTATTCCAGGGAGCCCAAAAACTCCTACCATGTCTCAAGCAGGGACAAACCATGGTTCTCTAGGAGGAGGATCCCAGGGACACCACTCTCAACATAATGCCGACCAAGACCCTACACCCTCTGAAATCCATCGGTGTCAGAATGACGATGAATTCAAAAGAATGATGAGGCATTTCTTGAAAATGGATAGAGAGGCATACTTTTTGCAATTAGCCCAAGAAGGAGCTAAACTTCCTCCTCACTTCAATGTCGAAGATATCATCACGCATGAGGAAGAAACTCCGATGACGTCCATAATAAACCAGCTGCACGCTATGCAGGTCAAAATGAATAAAATTGAGAAAGAGAAGGAACCCAAGGAATTCTCCATGGAGGCCCTTTGTCCTTTCCCTTTTGACAAAGACTTGTATATGCCTCCATTCCCAAAAAGAGTGGAGATACCAAAGTATGACAAATATGACGGGCACTCTAATCCTCAAGATCATGTCAGAGAGTTCTGTACACAATCCATGGAATTCATGCATGAACCGACTTATCTAATGCATCTTTTTCCTAGATCCTTGGGAGGAGCATCCATTCAGTGGTTTTCAAGATTACCTTCTACGATCAAAACTTTTGAGGAATTGATTAAATTGTTTTATCAACAATATTCCTACAATATTCAACATCCGATTACCATGATCGATATCTGTAACCTCAAGCAATATCCAGAGGAATCATTCCTAACTTTTCTCAAGAGGTGGCGAAAGAAGTTTTCTTTATATGCTAGACCAATTCCCGAAATGGAGAAACTTGAAATCTTTATCAATAACCTTGTTCCAGAGCTCAACTATCCATTGCAAATGCAAGATCATGTATCTTTTGATAAAATGGTGGATAATGCAATCAAGATTGAGAAAGTACTTGTCAAGAAAGGAGAAATCACACTTCAAAAGGACAAATCTGAATCGGGATCTAGCTCAAAGGATAAAAACAAGACCTGGAATAGAAACAAAGGTATCGTCTCTGACGGTGTTGTTGACACTATCCACACCCCATCAAAGGCACCGGCCTACAATCTCACCCTTGCCACCAAAGCCATTGAAGCTTCAGAGCAAAAATCTGCTGAACCATCTCCAAAGAAGCCATTCAAACGATGGGATAATAAATGAAAGTTTACTCCCCTGGGAGAATCTTTGGAATCTGCTCTGAGGACCCTGATAGCTGATAACATGATCTCTTTACCACCAATCCGAAAACCTGATCCGGATCCAAAACCATGTTGGTGGAAAGATAATGAATTTTATGCTTTCCATCGAACTAAAGGCCACAGAACTAATGGATGCTTCCATTTGAAGCATACCATTCAAGACTTGATAGATCAAGGGGACATCACAATCAATAATCCTACCAGCAATAATGATCACACAGCATTTAGAGAACCTTTTCCACAACATGGCAAGGGAGTTTCCACTTCTCAGCCTAACATGGGGGCAAAAGTCAACTATGCCTACCCTGGAAACGATGTTGTCATCAATATGGTGGAACCATGCCTCTCTGAGAGCTGTAATGTCATCACGATTGTACGAAGAGATAGAAATCATTCCTCAGCTAATGCAATTACCAGATCACAAGCTCAGACGCATCTGAAAGGACAAACACCAAATTCATTTGATGTCCCTAAGATACCTTTCAATCTCACATCTGCGTCTAAATAGAAGGTTGCCTCAAAATCTTCCAATCCAAAGGATACCAAACCTACATCTTACAGCATCGTACAACAACTCCAGCATACCAATGCCAAAATCTCTATGTTTGAGTTACTTCGAATCTCTCCAGCTCACCGAGATATCCTAGACAAAGCTTTGCTCAGCTCTAATGTTCCTGATGATCTAGATCTAGACAGGTTCCAAACTATGGTTGGTCATCTAACATCTCCGCAATATATCTCCTTTTCAGAAGAGGATGACAACTCCCTAAGTCACCCACATAATCAGCCCTTGCACATAGAAGTCTTGATCCAGAACCATCGAGTCAAACGTGTGTTGATAGATGGGGGCGCAGGCCTCAACATTTGTTCTTACAACTTAATCACACAGTTGGGATTCTCAGAGATGGCTATTGATCCTCGAAAGAAGATCACCATAAAAGCCTATGATGAACAAGAAAGAGCTTCTAAAGGCACCATTGTCTTGCCCATCCGGGTGGGTCCAGTCATCAAAGATACCACATGTCAGGTGCTCGATCTACCATTGGCTTACAATATCCTTCTAGGGAGACCCTGGATACATGAAATGCAGGCTATTCCTTCAACATACCATCAATGCTTGAAATTTCCCTATGAGGGAGTGGAGGTTACTATCCCAGCTGATCTGAGTACAACTTGCAATACATTGAAGGAAAGTGCCGATAAACTTGTTCCCAATAACAGAGAATCTTCCATCAAGCAACAAAATGTGGCTTCCACATCTAAGATGGATGACATTGCTAAAGAGATCAATATCAAAGAAAATGGGATGGGAGAATACACTATAGAGCCAGTCTTGTCTCTGACATCTCTCCCAATCTCACCTAAGTCATATGGCCAATCCTTGAAGCAGTCTAAATCAGAACCTAAGGAACCTATGGAAGCATATAAAAGACATTTTGTGGTGGAGCAAGTATCTAAACAAGAATTTGAAGAGGATGAAGCTGTGCTGGAATGGCTATATAAAGAGGATTATGAATCTAAAATTGTTCAACCTAGTGAATCTATAGCACCTACAGTCCCTTCTAATTCATATGGTCCAGGAAACAAATTGATAGCCAAGATGGGATATTCTGGTCAAGGACCTCTACGAATTAGGGGAAAGGGTCTTGTGACCCCCATTTCACATATTGGTTGAGCCAAAAAAGATACTGGTGGCATAGGGTTTAAGAAGAAACCCTATCATCTCAAAGGTGGTTGTTCTCATGTCATAGAACAAATTGCACCAGGAGAACCCCTTCTTAAGAAAGAAGAAATAGAACCCTCTGATGATGATTCAGATAGCTCTGAGCTTATCCCCTATGAAAAATTGCCTAAAGAGATCAAAGATCTTCTTGATGATACAGATGATCCTATCAGAAGAATTAATGTAGTAGAAACACAAGAACCTACTGTAGTGCAAGAGATGGTTGTACCACAAGAACCAGCCAATCTCAAAGGCAATCAAACTGATCGAGAAGCAGGGGGTAGTCATTCTGACACTGATTCCCATGAATATGAATTCAAGTCAGAGACTGAGGGTAATCCTTCTTGGGGTATTCATCCTGATTTCACGCACTTTCTAAGATTTCCTAGAGATTCTGAATCAGAAGATGAGTCAAATGATTATGAATGGGGTGCCATTCCAGAAGAAGATGAGCTTATTGGGTCATGCTCTTGAGCGAATTTGACATTGAATATGTTGAAAGAAAAGCTATCAAAGGATAGGTCATTGCTGATCAATTAGCTGAAGCACCACTGTTTGATGATACACCCATGCAAATGGAATTTCCCGATTCCTCTATCATGCACCTCTCTTCTAGAGCATGGCGATTATTCTTTGATGGCTCCTACACACAGAATGGATCCGGAGCAGGCATATTGTTCATTACTCCTCAAGGATACTCGATACCCAAAGCATTCAGATTAAAGTTTCCTTGCACAAACAATATTGCTGAATATGAGGCACTTCTCAATGGTATGAAAATGGCAATACAGTGGAGAGTTACAGAGATGCACATTCATGGAGACTCACAACTGGTCATCCACCAGGTCAATGATGTGTACCAAACCAAAGATGAAAAGCTCATTCCTTACAAGAGAATGGTTGATGATCTAAAGAAATACTTCATCTCTATCACATTTGAGCAAATACCCAGAATGGAGAATAAGGCTGCTGATGCAATGGCAACATTATCTATTCTTTTACAACAGCCTGAACATGAACTACGCTACGAGTTCCTGGTGGAAGCCCTATCCTATCCTGCATATGACTCCCCTGAAACCCGCATGATCTGCACTGTTGTAAGTTATGACTCATCTCGCTACAAAAATTTGTTCTCCTATCTCCATGACCAAATCATCCCTGAGTCCTTTAACCATTTTGAGAAACGAAACCTTATCCGATCCGCATCCCTATATGTCATCATTGGTAATGATCTGTACAAACGAGGTCTAGATGGTACACTGCTTAGATGTTTAGAACGAGAAGAGTCTCAACGTGCATTAGAGGAAGTCCACGAGGGTATATGTGGGTCACACTCGAACGGGTTAACGTTAGCTTGAAAACTTATTAGGGCTGGGTATTATTGGCCTGAAATGGAAAAAGAAGCTATTAAATTTGCTAAAAACTATCAACAGTGTCAAGTACATGGCAACTTGATTCATGCTCCAAGGAGAGATCTGATTCCTTTTACTACACAATGGCCTTTTCAACAATGGGCATTTGATCTCATAGGTGCTATCCATCCGCACTCTTCTAATGGACATACCCATATAATCACAGCTACAGATTATTTTACAAAATGGGTAGAAGCAGTTCCTCTAACACAAGCAACGGGGAAACAGATCTCTATGTTCATCCTGAATTACATCATTTGCAGATATGGGATCCCTCACTCTATAATCACAGATAACGAGGGACAATTCAAAAAAAAGGACCTAGATGACTTATGTGCCAAGTTCAAAATTACTCAACATTGGTCATCTATCTACTATCCTCAAGGGAACGGACAAGCTGAGGCTTCAAACAAAAATCTCCTGAAGATCTTGCATAGAACAGTGAATAAAACAGGCAGAGACTGGCATCTGATGATCAATCCAACTCTCTGGGCATACAGAACTAGTATCAGAACGCCTACAGGGGCTACACCTTTCGCTTTAGTTTATGGGTCTGAAGCGGTATTGCCTATTGAGGTTGAAATCCCATCACTCAGAATCAAAATGAATGGACTTGTCACTGATGAAGACTACAGAGTGTCGAGGTTACAAGAACTTGAACTACTAGATGAGCGCAGACAAGCAGCGTATGATCATCTCAGAGTGTATCAGAAAAGAATGTCTAGAGGCTACAACAAGAAAGTCAGACATAGAGAATTTCAGGTTGGCGATCTAGTGTTGAGAGAAAATCCTAAAAATCAATCACATCGAGAACGCAAGGGGAAGTTCAAACCCAACTGGCTGGGTCCCTTTGTTATCACTGCTACTTTTGGCTCTGGTGCCTATCAACTCTCAACAACTGAAGGAGAACAGCTCCGAGAACCAATCAACGTTCTCCATCTGAAGAAATTCTATGCCTAAGGCATTCAGTGCTTGGTAAATGTCCTGAAAAAAATCTTAAAAATCAGAAAAAGTCCTGAAAAAATGAACATCTTGGTGAAAACCTAGCAATAGGCGCCTTGATGATTCACAAAAAAAAAATCAAAAAATATCAAAAGTACAAAAAAATTGAAAAAATGAAAAATACAAAAAAATGAAAAAAAAAAAAAAAGTGCCTTGGTGAAAACCTGGAAACAGGCACCTTGGTAGCAAAAATAGAATCTCTACCAAGATGGTGAAAACCTGGCAAACAGGCGCCACTTGTTCCAAAATGCTCCATCTATCAGCACAATCTTGGTCTTTCCCAGCTTTCAGTCTTGCTTTAGTTTGTACATATCTCCCGGTTTGTTCCTGCATTTCCAGTTTTCAATAAGTCGGCCTGTACACCAACCAGCTCAAGCGTTTGCATCCTATCAATGTTCACACTTGGGGGTAATCAATGTCATATCCTATGGTCTCCCATGTATCTTAGACGTGTCATATCCACTCAGAGTCCTTTGAAGCTTCAAGTTGAGTCAGTCAGTCAGTCTCGTCTCCAGAAAGGATTTTGCATCAACAACAATCAAACATCAAAACTCAACTGAAAACAATTTGTGCTTTTCATGCTTTTATCTCCTTGTATTCTTACTGATTCGCATTGAGATTTTTGCATATTGTGTCCCTTCGAGCTCTTCAATGATGTCCTTTACAGGATTTAGAGAGTGATGACTGGGGGCATAATCTTTTCTTTGTCTTCTGCTTGTATGTGAAAATCTAACAGCTTTGGAAATTTTGGATTGAAATGGTGTCCGACTGTAAGAGCCTCTATCTCGAATTGGATGGCCATGCGTACCTCGACCATTGATACCCGAAAAATTCAAGGAAGTTTGATCTAACTATTGTCCTTTTGAGTAAGTTCTTTCTCCTACTGTGGAACGCAATCTTGCCTAAGGATGTGAACGATAAAGGGTCACTACGGGTAATTCACATTGGATTTAGAATGATCTCTTGACTGTTTGATGTGTTTGCAATGCAAGGCGTATTCAGGTCATCACGACGTTTATGTTTTGATGCTTGTACAAATTTCTATATCAAAATGGACATGATATTCAGGTCATCCTGGCGTTTGTGCCTTGATGCTTATATTTAATCCAACATTTTGAAAATAAAGTCAATATTCATAGATCCATGGTTGTTGTCCAGTGGGTGTTGTATTGATTCTTGCACATACAAATTGATATTCATATGTCTATGGTTTCATGGCTAGTGGGCATTGTATTGATTTATCCGGTTACCTAAAAGTTCAATGATGATAACAAATCGACATATGATCAGTGACTAGGTCCTCAGTCTTAGGTTGCATTTCATTTTGCATGTCTCATTTCATTTTGCATGTTGCATGATCTCACAATGATTAAACGAACTCCAATGCTTAAACGATTCTTCAAATCGCATCTTCCAGTCTAACAAGAGCTGAATCTCACACGAAGGTTCCTCCAATGAAATAGCAAGTAGAATCCTTTTTCGGGATCAAAATTCAACTTTGAGATCATTCATATTATTAACTACTTGCATATTCGACCTTCAATCATCATAGAAATCTAGTATTCAACTTAACTGATTATCTTACATCACACTATCAAAATTTCAACTTGGTCAACCATGGTCAACTCATGGTCAAACCTAGTCAAATTCGGTCTCCAGGACCTCTAAACGATGCAGAATGCGTTCTCAGACATGTATAACCACACTTCTCAAATCAATTAACATGCTTCTAAACTATAACGCTGACTTTTCTTGTCAGATTTCAATTTTAATCCCGAAGGGGGCATGGTATTGCACATCATTCAAAGTCTGTAAATCAAATTCTATCGATCAAATCTATCAATATCTTTCATCAGTGATCAAGATAACAATCACGTCTAGTCACTGATTCATCAAAAGTCCTCATCGCTCGGGGCAAATCTATCATCACTTGGGGCATATCAGATTCATCGATCCATATCAATCTGGTATTCTCCTAATCTTGTAAAATGTATCAGTTTTTGCAACCATCAGATCATAGTGTTCTTTCCTTGGTTCTTCGACAACTGAAGGGTTTGGATGTGATACTTGCTAGTTCTGCTAAGACAATCGAGTCTAGAACGGGTCACTCACTTCTTATCAATCCTAAGGTTCAGAATCAGGCATTTTGACACTTTTTCGCAATCATAGGTTCATTTGCTGCTACAGTGAACATTATCTTTGGTCATTCAAGACCTATTATCTCCATATCAATTCAATATCAATCTCAATATCTTTCAATCGGTTTCTATCTTGAGATCGGTTTATCTTTTGAATCAGTTTCATATCTTTATCAAACACAGACTATCTTTGAACCACTGCGCTTCACACAGTAATTCAAAGAGGGGCAAAATGTAATACCCCAAAAATGGGCTATAAGTTCATTAACCTCCTATATCATCAAATCATATGAAATCGACATCAAAGTCCTAATCTAAGGCACATCTAAACATCATCAAATCTAATTGATTATCTTAAATTTTGCATCGGAGAATATTCCTAGTAATATTCCTAATTATCTTAATTATCTTTAATTTTATAATTATTTGGCAATAAATTACATTTATCCTAAAGTTTGATTAATTGAATATTTTCATATTTAATTAATTAGATTTAATATTTGCCACTTAATTGTGTAATTAAATTTAATTATATCTATTATTAATTGTATTATTTAATTTTGACAATAAATCTAATATCATATGAATAATTGATTAAATTCTTATTTAATTAATTAAAGCAAGTTGTCATTATTTAATAATATAGTTTTTAATTAAAGTTTGATTAAATAATTGATTAACCCATAAATCAATTGTTTTATTTTTAAAAGCAGTTAAGTTGGAAATAAATCACTTTATTATTAAATTAATTCATAAATAAAACATGCAAAATCATAAAAGCAAACAACTATCAATTATCAATTAAAGCTAAACTCTATTTTGAGTTAAAACTTAGCTTTTGCATGTTTTTGTGAGTTAATTATCTTTTATTTAAAAATAACTCAAAAATCAAGTTGAGTTATTTGAGTGATTTATGGCTTTTTCCCATGCACCTCCAAAGCCCTGGATTTCTATAAATTAAAGGCTTCAGCTCTTCACAAATCATCTCATATTTTGCACAATCACGCTGGAGAATTGGAATTGAAGAATCAAAGCTCTTGTGAATCGACATCTTTGTGAGATCAATCTTATTTTTGCATTCATAGTTTTCATATCATTGTTAGAATCTTCATTGTTAGATCATTTAGCATTCATTTCATATCAAGTTTTTCATATTAGCATAGATTCATATCAAGTTTTCATTCTTATTGCATAGAAAATATCAAAAATATAGATTAATTGCATTCAATTTCATATACATCTTTTGCATTCAAATCCTTCATTTAGGTGTCGTTTAGGTCACTGATCTTGATTACAATCTGAGAACATTAATTTCGCACCTATTAGAAGGCAGTAAATCACTTGGTTAGATAGCTTTCAATTTTGCACGATTTTGATTATAGCTAACCTCTAATGTTTTACTGAAGTGTTGTGTCTACAGATCAGGTATAATTTTTACACACACAGGTAACTGTTCCATGGTAACCTCTAGATGTTTTTTAACAAAAGACCTTATATTTCTTCTTTTGTCCTTTGTATGCAATTTATAGCACTAGTTCTTAACCCTTTGAGTCACCACCCACCAAAGATGGGAAATCTTTCACAACTTTAAAGACAACAACTGAATACATAGGAGAAACACAAAAACCTACTAAAAGACTTTGATCTCTAAACTCTCCCCAGTGGAGTCACCATTTTGTTTGTTCCCCTTCTCTTTCTACTTGTAGGTTTACACTATGATTGACAAATTAATGTCACTGAATCTATCACCACTCTAAAGTTTGCAAGGAAAAGGGCCAATTAACAAGGATCAACAAGGATCCTCCTACACTTTGAGCCTAAATGCTCAAGCGGGTGTAACTTTGATTCACTTCTTGAAAGGAATCACTAAATATTATGTATTATACCATTTACAAACTGATTTTAAAGATTTTATCATTTAAATGTGTATGTGATTGATGATGATGAACTATTTCCAGAGAATGGACCAGTGCCTTAACCTAGGGCATGGAGTTACCAATAACATATATCAACTGAAAACTTAAACTCAAAGATAATTGAATTCAGAGTAAGTGCTTTGCCTATTACTCCTTTCCCTCACACACCTAGACATCAAATTCTCATCTAGCCATGAACTCAGTGGAACCACCTAAAAGACTTTAATCCTAACTTTGTTAGGAACTCAGAGATAATTCCACAATACTCTTTGTTTACCATATGCTAACTCACTTTGTGACATTAACATATATGAGCTCAGAATCCAGATAGGAAGACATACACAAATATGAGATTGGAATTCAAATGTGTTTTCATTAAAGTTTGCAAGATCAATACATTACCAAAATGATAGGATCCTAGGAAAAGTAGTGAACCCAAGTTCTCCTTCCTCAGTCTTTTTACATTGACAAACAATATAACATCAACCACACCTTACAAAATCAAAACTACTGCCTTATATATCACTAGCTATCTTGGAATCCCAAAATAGGATGCAACAAGCTTTGGATAGCTAGGGTTAGGGCTTCCACCCACCAAACCTACTAAAATCAATCAAAATTAATTGCACGGATGGAAAACTAGGCAACCTCGAGCAGGCAGATCCAAAATTGATCTCAATCATGATATTTCTCTGAAATAGCATACCAAAGATCATAAATTCACCATGAAAACCAGTCTGATCACCCAACTATAAAACATCTCAAGCCATTCTTCCCACGATACAAACCCCTGCAAACACTCATCACACTCTAGCTCACACTTCAGCAATGAACAACATCAATTTCACCAACTCCAGCCGCTAAAATCATCAATTTTGGTCCTTTCTGTCACTAGAAACCCTCAGAAAATTCAAACTTTGATAAAATGGTTACTTTAATGGTGCTAGCAGAGAATCAATGGACCACATTCAAACTGAGATCAACTTTAACACACTGTCGTCCAATCCTTTTAATTTCCCGAGCCTGCACTATGTATTTCCTTTAAACAAAATTGACAGTTGTCCTTATACTACAACATTAAACTCCTCACATCTTAGCCCAGCGATATAGCAACAACCATTAGATTCATCCACTCTTTAACCTTCAGAAAACCTCAACCCCACTCACAACATCCAACATGTCACTCTACCGACCAATTAAAACCTGCTGACTCAATCCACCCTAGCATACTGAGGACCCACTTGTCTTCTTCATCATTCCATGATCATGTGACTGAAGGCTTTCTCAAAATCATGAAATACTTTACTTAACCATGGTCTAATTCAAAGAATACATGAACAAAGGCATTTGCTGAATCGCTTAATCTTTTCCTGACCCCGGGTTACATTCTGAGAATGCATGAAAACCTTATTTGCTAAGTCGCTAGATAATTTCTTAACCCTTTGTCAAAATCCTGGTTTACATTTTGCGAACTAGTGACCGAAGGAGTTCACTTATGCACTAAGAAATTTAGGGTTTTGCTAGCTTTTCTGAGATTCAGTGAATACACATTCACTGAATCACCAAATGATTTAGAACACTTCTATTTTGTTAGGAGATTGTGTGACTGAAGGAATGAAAATGTAACCCACCTTATTCAGAGATCTAGCAATTGAAGGATTTCACCAAATCTCATAAGCCTTTACTTAACCAAGGTTAGGTCCTGAGAACATGCGATTGAGGCAATCTCCAAGTCATGAAAACACTTCTTAACCTTGAGTTATATTTGGAGAATCAGCGCCAGCCACATGATCAACATATCATCAATGGTCCTCACTTAATCTCTGAATGTTGAAGGCCATCACTGCCAAATCATGAGATTAATTGACAAGAGGAAAACAAAACCATTCGCCAGGTCGCTGAATAAAAGATCTAACTGCCAGGAAATAGGAGATCATGAGACCACACAGTCACGAAATCGTGGAATGAAAAATATAACCGCTTAAGGATTCAGAGATCTTGTGACAAACATGAAACAAGAGTGGGCCTCCATTTAGAGATTCAGCGACCAAAGAAAAGACATAATTGCTGAATGGAAAAACATTTTAATAAATCACTCTGAGTTCACTCGACCAAAGGTAATTCCATTTAGAGATTACGTGACTATAGTCTTTTTTTTATACAATTTATCATAGTAGTCGCTAGATCTCGAGAAGACATTCTAAGAATGGGAGAGTAAAGGGAAACCGCTAGGTTGTGTAATGATAAGGAATATTCTAAAGCACTTCTGTGATCAGGTGACAAAAGCATTCAGGCATTCGCTAGATAGGAAAGAATATCCTCATTTCTTTGGGAGACTTGGTGACTGAGAAGAAAATTAAAGCGCACATGTTTATTTGGAAACCTAAGTGACCTGATAAAGTAACAGTGAAATAGAATAGGATCACAACCAATTAGGGTTTATTTCCACCAATGGCTAGTTATTTGAATTTTTGAATTTTTGACAAGGGTTTGAAGCCAGGGAGATGGAAAAATACATGTAGAGACCAGGAAAAATTCACAAGGCCATGAAAAGTTTTGCAGGTGCTAACACTGTTGAAGTCTTTAAAACTCTATTCCAGGTAACCAATATTCTCTGATACCAATTGTTAGAATAACTAATAGGTGGGTGAATTAGTTATCCACAGTCCCAAATTACAAAATGTATCACTTAAAACAAATTCAGCTAAATCTGCAACTTGGTAAACAAAAATACTAAACTATCTGTGTCTTTACCGATTACCAGTTAATTTCTCATAGTGATTACTGACCAAATCAATAATGCAACATGTAAAGTATGATAGCCAAACAATCACCACATAAACACATAACACAAATATTTAACATAGAAAGCCTGTTAAGGGAAACAACACCTTGGATCGGTAACCCAAAATATTTTCACTCTTCTGAAGTGAGCTTGGTGAAGTGCCACCCTTGATAAAGGTTACAAAACACATTGTAAGGTGTGACCTTGTTAGAGGATTTAAGACTAACATTTATCATCCAACCAGCATTCACTATGGGGTTGACAAGATAACAATGTACATTCTATGAATGACATATGAGACTTTCAAGTCCACTTGGTTAAGAGATTTTTATGTTACAATGGTAGTTAAACTGAAACAATAGGTGATTTGATTATAATACAACTTGATTTGTAGATGTTCAGATCTATTCTAAGCCCATAAAAAATCCTCTAATCAATATTTCAACTCAGTTCTTCAATATTCAATAACTTACTATCCCTTGGTAAAAGCTCTCTGATGCTCGGTTATCTCTGTAGTTTGGTTCTCCTTCAACCAGTCTGATCAAGCATGCATGAAGCTGTGTTCATGTGATATCTATGTAGTCTCCTTCTTCTGGCATCCATTTCAATAATGAAACCAATGTCTCTTATATAGACAAGTAAACCATTTTCTTTTCATCCATTAGATTTTGCTACTTAATCTCCTTCATTGACTTTGCCGCTTAAACCTTTCTCAGCAAATGTGTCAATAACTCATTTCATTTTCATCATTTAGATCTTCTTTAAATTTTGTTAGTTGTTGATCTTGTAACAAACTTTATCTTCCACCTCAAAATCATACACTTTCCAGCTCATCAATTTCTATCGGCTAAACTAAACATTTAGTTCTCTCATCCATACTTGGTTAACAAAGAAATGTGTCGATGAACACAAGCTCAGTTAATATTATCACTTGGTATACACTACACTAGCTTGGTGTATACTAAAGTGCTTCATTTACCAACCACACTACTTTGTAAAGTTTTTCTTCCAACTTCATAACAAATTAAGGTAGCATAATCAAGTCAACAATATGAAATCATAGACTTATCAATAAGTAACCAAGAGTATTCCTTATCCTCATCTATCATATCCATCTTCCTCCATGTAGATGTCTTAGTTCTTCATATTTTCTCCTCTTTTTATAGATGTTTAGATATTTGCAACTAACATGATAAGTACTGTCAAAACTAGTTGACATCAGTGACAACATAACGACTAATTTAATTATTTTACATATCATTTTAGTACTCAGTGATCTCTAATCACTGATCTTCAAGTCATTCAGGTAGTCAATTAGTTGTAGTTCATCAACATGGACATGTTTAAATATGCTCGGTAAACCTCTAACTTTCCTTTTCTTACTGATCTTAACCATGTTGTCAAAGTTCACATGACATAACCTCTTGTGCCATAACTAGACATCTTCATTTTTATCCAACAAATAAGAAGTTTCAGCATTGTCTAGATAAAATAAGTTATCTTTTGATTGTTCACCAATACCAATCAACCTTCTAGCTTCATCATATATTTTCACCTTTCTATTCTCAAATGCAACTCAGTGACCAATGTTATTCACCTATGCTGCACTCAATAGATTATAGTTAAGTCCTTTCGCCCAATATGTATTTTCACATCTGATCTTATTATTCAACAATATAGATCCTTTATCTTTCACTAGACAAGGTGTATCATTTCTCATTTTCATAGATCCACCATTATAATGTTCAAGATATTCAATTTTTTCTTCATCACTAGTCATATGATGTGTGCAGTCACTATCAATAATCGAAGTATCATTTTTTCTAACTTTAGAAATAAGTTTTGTTTCAACATACCTTTCTTCTTCTTTAGAATCTTCCTTTAATGCAACAAGTACTAGGTCTATGTCTTCATATGTTTCAATCTCCATGTCATTATCTTCATCTTAAACTAGGTATCATGCCTTCTTTCCTTTATCTCTGTAGTCTCAATTGTCTTTATTTCCATACTATCAGTTTCCTCTACGATCTCAGTAATTTCTTCTGTCATTCTTCCTTTAATTTGATCTTTCATTTTTTTTCTCATCCTCTTTCCTATCAGGACATCTTGCAGCAATATGACCAATCTCTTTACATTTAAAACATACCAAGGGTAGTTTACCTCTATATCTTCATTTTCCTATTTGTAGTCTTCTAGCCATTATTTGTTCAAGTTCATCTTCTTCACCTTCACTCTCACTTTCATTTCTTATCTTATGTCTGCTACTTGATCTTCCAATTTTTAGAGATGACATAAATATAGATTCTACCTTAGGTAACATACTATTGTCATAGTTATTAAGCTCAAATGTAGTCAATCTTCCAATCAAACTATCAAGTTAAAAATTATTACCAGGAGCTTCTCTCATTTCATGAATTGTTGAGACTCTAATAGCATAGGAAATTAATAATGTTCTGATAATTTTACTTACCTTAGTGTCTTCATCAATAGTTCCACCTACTCCTTGGATAGAATTCACCACTTCCTTGATTTGGTTGTTGTACTGAGTGATCTTTTCACCTTATTTCATCTTCATATCATCAAATTTACCTCTTAGACTTTCATCTTTTTCTCTGAGCACATTCACATCTCCTACATGAACTAATGTGAGCTTGTCCCATATATGTTTTATAGTTGTACATGTCTTAATGTCTTCAAATTCAGCATATTATAGAGAAGAATCAATCGCAATCATCATAGCATTATGTTCTTGTCTTTCTTTCATCTGTGTGACAGTCAAAAGACTAGAGGGGGTTATAAATTAATTTTCTAAGTAGTAAATTACATAATCTAAAATCCTTGATAGTTATAACTTCATCCTTCTTTTCCATGTTGATAAATTATCTTTGTTCAGCTTTGGAACCTCTCTCTTATACATCTTGTGATCTTTATCTTAAGTCCTTCAAACTCCTTCCTTCAAGTACTCTAGCTCAAATACCATTTGTTAGATAACTAAGAGGGGGGGTGAATTAGTTAAATACAGTTATCCTATAGTCCCAAATACTCCTAGATGTATAAAACAAATCTTTCAATTAATCTAAACAACTCGGTAAAACTTTGTATGTTCCTTTCTATTCATTAACCGAATACCAGTAAATTAACTAGTGTATATACTAATCAAACCAATAAATGTAATCTGTAAAGTAAAATAACAAATAATCACATCCGTACACATATAACACTTGATTTTTAACATGGAAACCCTGCTAGGGGAAAGACCACCTAGGACCGGTACCTGAAATATTTTCACTCTTCTGAAGTGAGCTCGGTTAAGAGCCAACCCTATTAAAAGTTACAAAACACACTGTAAGATGTGACCTTGCTAGAGGATTCATCATTAATAGTTCTCTGTGTCCAAAAATTAACTATGGGGTCAACATGAAAACAATAAAGATTCATTGAATGTCATAATGAAATAATAAAGATTGTTAAGTCCTACTCAATAGTAAATGATCTGATTCAAATACAACTTCCTTTTCATATTTTCAGATCTATGATAAGCTAAAAATACATCTGGCCATCATAATCACTTCAATTCCTTGTATCCTCCAAGTCTTTTCTTCTCAATTAATTAATTTCTCTGACACTCAGTGTTGTGTATAGAATTGCCTAGTTCTCGCTTTAACCTGTATGATGAGATTTGCATGAATACAATCTTCTCACATGCATCTCTTTATCATTATGAATCTAGTGTCTCTTTTTATAGACATGATAAACCATTTTCTTCTCATCCATAGATTTTTCCTCTTAATTTTCATTGTTAATTTTGTTGCCTCAACCTTCCTTGGAACTTGTGTCTCAAACACATTTCATTCTTCATCATCCAATCATCCTTGAATTTTGTCAGTTGTAGATCTTCATAAAAAACTTTATCTTTAACCTCAAAATCATCCATATTTGTCTAGCTCATCATCTATAGTTGGCAATCACAAATTCTATATTATTTTTTTCACTTGCTCAATACCGTGATGTTTCAGTGACTTCTAACTCAGTTAACATTGTACTCAGTATACACTACACTTGCTCGGTGTACACTATTTCAACTTAGTGTATACTAAGTTCTTCATTTGCCAACCACATAAACTTGTTCATTCTTGATCTTCAATTCATATTAGAACTGTGTAATACAATCAAATCACTAACATAATGTTGAATAGACTCATCAATAAGTTACCCAATGAATACCATACTCATATCTTACTCATACATCACATCTTCATGTTAATATCTCATTCTTTTACCATTATTTCCTTCTTCAGATGTTTGTAACTATCATGATAAGTATAGTCAAAACTAGTTGACATCAATGACAATATAATAACTAATTTATTGTGTCACATATACCTTTGTAGTATAACAATCTCTCACTTTCAAGTATTCAATCAGTTGTAGTCTGTCAAGTTACTTCCCAAGTCTCTTGTTCGACAATTCCCCCATAGGTCTCCCTATCCCAAAAAAGAAAATCTATATATACAAACAACAACAATTAACAATAATACTTAATTTTTTATTTATTTTTGGTAAAAGGTCGAGGCCAAGAGTTTTATTAATCATTTAACATATATACAAAAAACCTCACTCAATGGAGGCACTGGTGGGGAAGAGTGGGGTTGAGAAACCCTCTAGCCTTGCCTGGGACCATAGTCCAGTTTTTAATACATAGTGTTTATAGGAGAACATCCTCTCCTTTTTATAATATATACAAAGTGAGATTACAATATTCATCATCTGCTAAGCTAAAAGAAAGTTATGGTCTTTATAGTTCTTTGACCAGAATAGCTGGATTGGGTTGCCTTCTTATAGGATCCATGCTCTAATTCTCTACTATTCCTATCTAAAGAAATCCATCCTTCATTTCTTGTGAATGAAAGCTTCTTCAAATACCCATTGATTCATTATTCCTAATATAACTTAAACATGACTAAGATCATTGTTAGTATATCATATTCTTCATAAAATCTCTACAAGAAGAATGTTAGGAGAGATACAGAAACCTTCTCTAAAAGAAGAAATGTCCTTACAATCAGTTGATATAAATGGATAAAAGGATAAAAAAAGGGGACCATAGTGCTTATCCTAATGATTAATGGTCCAAAAAGATAGCATTGTATTCTCTCTTGGGATCATAGATTTCAAAAATAGCCTAAACTATAATAGTAATCAAACCTAATAGCAGAAACCATGCTCTGAACCTTGCAAACTTACCTCAAGGAGAATGTAGCCAGAACAAATTATTTATAGGGTTACCAAGCAAGCCCTTTATGGACCCGTACACAAATAAGAAAGGAACTAGGATTCACCTGGTAATCAAATTTTTGAAATTGATGCATATACAACTATATATTGATTTCAAAATTAGCAATTGCCAAAGAAATTATATCTAAGGCTGAAACATCCAAATAAACTATACACAAATGAAAAGGGCTGCAAAAGAAATCATTCATGACAAAAGAAGTTGTATAATATTCGAAGGTATAAAATGCTAGAGAAGAACAGTAGATTTCTTATTATAGAAACCATCCTATCTCTACAGAACATGCCAGAAGACTACCCTCTATCTTTGCACAGAATCTTTATACTAAGCTTATCAACCCAAAATATATGTTAGATACCTTTAAATATTTAGTTACTAGCATTTGACATCTTTAAATTTGTATCTCTCCATACTCAGTTTCTTCAATAGATAAAGTCAGCCTAGACATTTAAATCAAACCTAGACCTGTCTTGCAAATAAAGACATCGATGCTTAGTATAAATTATGAAGGATAATATTATGAATGAACTATTTATATGATTATATATATATATATAAGTATATATGTATATATATTATGTATATACATATATATTTATGTGTGTGTGTGTATATATATATATTTATATATACACATATATATGAATATATATATGTGTGTGTGTGTGTATATATATATATATATATATATACATACATACCCGATCAACCTTCTGGGAAAGCATAAAAATGAAATTCCATACTTGCTTTGAATTTATTTATAAATTAATACCAAGAGTAATTTCTTCGCAAATAATCTTCAACATAGACCTCACAAAATCATTATAATTTAGTAGCAAACCGCCGGAGACAACTCTAAATTCACAGGGATGATTAATAGCAAAAACATATCAGAAGATCTCAGATAAAGAAAACCTACCAAGAATGGAGTCAACATACAGGCATCAATCAAAAGAGCAAGACATAAATATAGTCATGGTAGATACCTAGATAAACCCTAATCTGAAGTCAATATATAGTCATATATACTGACTTCAAGATTAGTGATTATCATGGTAGACATAACTATCAATCCTACAACCAGCTACTGGACCCCCAAGCTCAAAGGAGAACCATGGATAAATAAAGGCCCATAACAAGTCCAAACATAAAGTAGGATCAGTCTAACCAAGGTCTAAATGGGGAGAACTTACTGATAAGATAGCACGAAAACTTAACTATCCTCAAAGAAACTACACAAGAACTAAAAAGCCAAAGGGAGGAAAACCCCTACTATCATGAAAATAGACTTCTCTTGATAATCGCCTACCTGAAGTTGAGTTATATTCATGTTTCGACTTCTAGATAATCGATTATCAAGCAAATTGAATCTGGAGCTAGCCCTCGTGGGAACAACCATTCATCAAGATAATCTAAAGGCTATAGGGGTGACAATATATTCTTATACTAGGCAGCTGAGTCCATGAGAAACCAAAATAATAAGAAACATTGGTCATAAAATTCCTCAGGCCAACCCTGCCATCTACAACTGCCAAGAATATAAGAGGAGATAGCAAGACCCAGAGCACAAGATACCTAATAGAAGGACCCAGAGATGACCCTTCTTTCTCTATCTAGACATTAGAGCACCTAGATAAACCCTAATCTAAAGTCAATATATAACCCCTATATACTAACTTCAAAATTAACGATTATCCTAGTAGACATATCTATGTTTTCCCTATCTCAAACTACTAGAGCGAAAAGAAAAGAGGAGTATTATGCATCTATCTGTCCTCTCTCAAACTTTTAAAAATAGTTACATGTATAATGTAGAGCTCAATTAATCTAGAAAGGATCCATCATATAGACACCAAACATAAGAACACCAATATAAACCCTAATCTAAAGTCAATTTATCATCATGTATACTGACTTCAAGATTAGTGACTATCATGGTTGACATATATATTTATCCTTTAACTAGCTTTTGGAACATCTAGCTCAGAGGAGAAAAGGCAGCCAAAAATCATCCTTAGGTTTAAAGGCTCATAACAAGTCAAATTACCAAGAAAAAACTGTCAAACCTAGGTCTAAACAGGAAAGAGAGCGAAGAGAGAAAGGCAAAAAATCCAAAAAAGTACACTATCCTCGAAGAAACTACAATAGAACTAAAAATCCCAAAGGAGAAGAACCCAATCTATGAAGTCGAAAGACTTCACTTGATAATCACCTACCTAAAGTCAATTTTTATATGTTTTGACTTCAAGATAATCGATTATTGAGGAAATTGTATCTGAAGCCTTCGGGGGAACCATCCAAAAAAAGGATATCTAATCTAAAGGTTACATGGGTAACCTAAAACTCTTATACATGGCAACTAAGTCCCTAAGAATCCAAAGTAATAATTAATTTACACTAGGCAAAAATTCCTAAGGCTGACCCTACCTACTACAACTGCCAGAAATATCTAGATTGAACCTGACTCTTACATAAGGCTCTAGGTGTGGTCAGATTCCATAGAATTCTGATCATTTTGGATGCTAACTTGTAATAAAGATTCTTAGTGAGAAATTGTGTCCTAACCACAAGTCATACTACTAACACCAATGGATAAGAACTGTTGAAATAGAAATCCCCTTGATGGAAAAATCGGTGATACCTAAACTATGCAATAGAAATAAGGAAAACTAAAGGAAGGTAAAAGTTTCAAAATATTTGTTCCATCGATGGACATATAGTGATTTAACAAAAGAATTAATCTGGAAAGAAGCTTAGATTGGATGAAAAAGATTAAATTATACAAACATATAAATACCTATATACATATCCATATTCAATACTACCTAAATATCCATTACATCATTCAAGTGGAATAATTTCACAGAATACTCCTGGCATAGTTATAATTAAGTATCGGTACATAGCATATTATATCTTGTAGATCCAAAATTATTAACATTTGATTGTGTTCTAAAAGAAATAATATGTTTTAGTTATCTTCCCTAACAAAGACAGGAAGATCCCTTTGGTTTAAAAGACAAGTTAAGCTATGACAAGAAAAGTACACCAGATTATTACATACATCCTTATTCTCTACCCTGTGCCCATTTTCAACAAATAATTTGTTCTTGAAGGTTTATATATAAATCCATGTTTCAATTCTACTACACACCCAAGTCTAAAAGCTTAGTGCTTGACAGTTATATATTAATCCATGTTACATCTTACATTTAGATAGAAATATCTTCTTGAAATTCTATGGTTATAGTACCTAATATCAGTATTCAAGCTCATCCTTAATCCTTATTACAGAATCAAAAAGAGGGTAAGAAGTAGCAGAACAACTTGAATCCCAAGGGACAAATACAAAGGATATATATCCTGAAATAAAGCAATGTATTAATAAGGATCCTTGCTTTCCTCTATGGGAGGATGGCTTCTTCAGGATTCATTTGAGGACTCTGATGATGTCATTGATGCTTTGTCTTCTTTTACTAGCTTCAACCTAATGTCATCTTCTATAATAAATTCAGTCATCCAGTAACCATCTAGGGGGGATCTAACATGGGTAAAATACACAAGGAAATCTAAGTTCCTTCTAATAGATGGGGTTTCTTCTAAATATTGATCCCAATCTTCCATCTCTAGTATCAGAAATGTGGCAACATAGCTTCGGTTGAAAATCCTTTAATTATAATCATGAGGTATGAGAATGTTCAAAATCCATTCAAATACTCTTGATTACTTTGTTTAGATCTACCAAATACTTTTTCTTGAATACTCTTCTGCAGAGATTTCCAATATCTTTCACATCAGGGTCAACTTGTAGAGCCAAAGTTGTAAACATAGCTGGGATATCTAAGTTGACCCTATGCCTAATGGTGTTTCCTAAGAATTCCTCACTTAGGATAACTAAAACTGCTCTAACTATAATATTGTATTTAATCAATAGCATTTTCTTGATTCTTTTCAGCAAAATTGTCCCTTCAAAGGCTGTTTGCTTATCTGAGCACCTCAATTTTATTGGCATCACCATTTGTTAGAGGAGATGTTGTGGTAAAATGGGGAAGCCCCATCTCTATATACCAAGGTTCTCAGTTATGTCTTCCGAAGGTGAAGATGAAACGTTGGTGGTCTAGTGTCACAAAAACCCTTCATTACTTCTTTATTAATTTCCTAAGTATGATTATTCTTAAAAACTAGTCTCCTACCTCGTTGGTATAAATTTAAATAATTGCCTGAAAGGGTAGTCCAAATTTTAGAATTTTAATCATTTTTAACTAACCCTAAATAAGCCTAAAATGATCATTTATAAAAATTTGAAATATGTTTTGTATAATGAATATCTTAATCTTTAAAAGATATGTGCCAATTAATAAAATTTTAGAAATACATTTATCACTCTTGAAAAAATATTTATAATCCTATTGTTTCATATCTAGCCCATACCTGAAATTTAAAGAAGCCCAATTATTCACCCAAATACTTGATACATGAAAAATAGAGGGTTGGCAGGTCATATTCGACTTGTAAATAAAATAAATAAATACTAGATTCATGGAATAAAATAAAAATCTAGCGAATGATCTACAGGAATATATTAATTACTATGCTAGATTTATATTAAAGATCTAAAAAATATAACATAAAGTATCCATTCCTGATATTGTCTTTCTTACTTTAAACCAGTATTGTAACCGAATACCATAATTACATGTTTAAAAGGACTTATGTTCGAAAGTTCAAAAAGAAATACTAACAACTATATTATTATGACTAACTTATCCTACTAGTCTTTACGGATGATATTACAGCACCAGACAGCATCCTTCTTGTGTACGATGATAATTTCCTCCTACTTTGCTTTGTATTCCCTTGAGGATCTTTTGACCAGTGGAGCTATGACCCTAATGTTTCTTGGTGATTCCATGTCCATATCTAGTGGGACCTCAAATCCTTCTGCCCACCAATAATCAAGGACTTCATTGAGGTCTAATTCCTCCTTAAGCACCGTGGCAATGAGGAAGTCTAGATTTTTTCTCATTGACGGCCATACTTCATCAAACTTAGCTCCATCCTTGAGAAGAAGAATTGGAAGCCTCTGGAAGCTAGGGATGGAAGGAAGGGCCTCCAAATCCATCTTTATATACAGTTCTAGGAAAGGAATGGTGAGATTTTTGTCAATGTCATGAACCACTTTCTCGAAGCCCAGTAAGAATTATTCCTCAAAGATTTCTCTTTCCGCCCTAATGACTCTTTCTTTAGTAGTTCCATTAAAGGTCGCTAAAGCTATGAAAAGTCTAATCACCTTCCCATTTACTCAAACTGTAAAATCATTGTCAAAATGTTCCTCACCTAGCCCTTTAATCAAAGCCCTATGAACTATGTTTGATAAAGGCTTCCAGATTATGTTCCATCTCTCTAGCTTTACCGCTCCTTGAAATGCCATTTTCCAGTTCTCCTTTGTGTGAAAGGTGATAATCCTAGACTCCATTGTTGCTCAAAGACTCATAGCATAGCAATCCCTATTTCAACAAGTATTTGGAGGAATAACACTTCAATTTCCTTCTTAAAGCTAAACAAAGCCGATAAACGCTCTTTGTAAGATCGGCTTAATTGTGATGTGAAGACCAGAAGCATGTGAATTTACAAACCATTATAAATCATCATTAATGCGTACTACTCATAGAGATAGTTGTTGCACAAATTAATCTTATTTAGGTGATAGTGCTTGGTTCTACGAGCTCAAAAAGGTGACGATAGCCTCATTATAATAATTGATACATGGGAGTCTCTACATGAGATGGTGGCGTAAGGTTGAGTACCTTTTCCCGTGGGTGAATTCTCTTACATGAAATGAAATGATATTTTTTATAAAATCTCTCTCTATTAAGGCCCGCAGAAATTAAGTACTAAAGGGATAATTATGTGTTAAAAGGGGATATGTTACTACTAGAGGGTAAAATGTTTAATTTTTTAAAAAGGTTTGGCCCCTGTTTGATTAATATTGATTACATTCTCTTAAAGAAAAATGACATTTTCTAGATTAGGACTGGATTCTAGTCTAAGGATAGAAGTTTTAGTTATGACATAGTAATCCCATCTTCTCCTAAATTAGCTAATTCATCTTCTCTCTTGTTCCCTTCCTGATAGATATGATTAATTGATACGTCTAGAAAGGTTCTGCATAGATTCACTGCTTGAGATAGCAGGGAGTTCAATTTCCAATTCAGAGTCTCACCTTTTCTTAGTGCATTGATGATGATTTTCAAATCACCTTCTATTTCTAATTGCTTTAATCCCATGGAGACACATTTTTGTAGGCCTTTGACTAAACCATACAATTCTGCCCAATTATTAGTTTCAAATCCAATAGGAGCAGCAATTACTATTAATTATTTTCCATCTTGATCATGTATGCAGCATCCAATGCCTACCTTCCCTAGGTTGCCCCTGGAAGGCCCGTCAAAGTTAAACTTGTACCCACCATCCTTTGGAGGTTTCCAAGTGCATTCATCTCTCTTTGATGACTTGTTTTGTGAGCTTGATCCTATAAAAGGAGGGAGGGCTAGAGCCACCCATTTTCCCCTCATTTTTCCATCCCAATGACTCATTTTAAGATTAGTTTTGAGGTTTTTGGCCATCCTATTATTCATATTATCTATGATTGCCACTTCTATTTTATTGCATAGCTATTCCCATTCTAGTTTTTTATTTTTGAAAATTCTTCTATTTCGTTCCTTCCAAATTTCTCATATTAGAGTAGATGGTGAGATAGTCCAAAGGTTGGCATATATACTCTTTTGTTTGATGATTGGCCAAGCTTGTATCATTCCGCTGAGGGAAAGAGGTAAGGCTGAAGACCAACCCAAGCTTCCTCTCAACCAATCCTAGCACTTAATTGTAAAATGACAATTAACAAAAAGATGGTCAATATCCTCTTCACTCTTTTCACATAGAGGACATCTGCTAGGACCCAGGAAACCTAGTTTCTTAAATCTATCTGTGGTTAAGAGTTTGTAGTTCAATTCTATCCATAAAAAGAATCCAGCTTTCAGGGAGCATTCCTTGCCCCAACAAAGGTGGATAGGTAAAGTAGTTTTGGGTCTCTTGTGGCTTTGGATAATGAGCTTATACCCATCCTTAGTATTGTATTCTCCAGATTTTGAACCATCCCAAACAAGTGTATATTTCAAGTTATTTAAAGAAATCTTTCTATTTTCTAGAATATTCATGATTGTTGCTTCCTCCGAAGATGATATCCCAAGATTCTTTAGGGATTTCCAAACCCAATGATCCCCACTAAAAGTTGTATATTCTTTGAGAAAGATGACATTCTTCTCCTTTAATAGCTTGATAAGAGAAGGGTTATTTAACTTCTTGGATATGATTTCATAACCTCCCCAAGAATCATCCCAAAATAAAATTTCTTCCCCTGACCTTGAACACCATGTTAATTTTTCCATAATAATATGTCTACATTTCATCATAAAATATCAAATTTTTTATCCTTTCAGAGGATTAGATTCTCTAAAGATGTTAATGGGGGAGTGGTCTTTCAAGTATTCATGAATGATAATCTTAGCCCATTTAGCATCTGGATTTCTGAAGAGTCTCCATAATAGTTTGGCTCCCAAGGCTCTACCTTGGTCCCCTAAGTTTTTAAGACCCACTCCACCTTCCTCTTTTGGTTTGCAGATGTTATCCCAAGAGATTAAGGGAATCTTCTTATTATCATTGCTTCCCTGCCAAAAAAATGTTCTAAGGTGCTTTGTAATTTTTGATTTTTTATTAGAAGGAAGGTTCATAATAGATAGATGATAGGTAGGCATGGCTGCCAAAACTGACCTTACCATGGTGGTTCTACCAGAAGAGGACAGCCATCTCCCTTTCCATGAGCTCATTTTGTTTTTAATCTTATCAATGATGGGATCCCATATGTCTGTAGCTCTATTCTCTTTGACTAAGGGAAGACCTAGATATTTACATGAAAGTTTACCCTAATTAAAATTAAGGATCTTACATATATCTCTTTCAGTTAATGAGTCTATATTAAATAAAAAAATGTCTGATTTGTTTGGATTAATTTCTTGTCCTAAAGCTAAAGAATAAGTATTCAGAACCTTCTTAAAAGCCTCTGCCTCCCTTCTATTACTAGCTCCATATAGAAGAGTATCATCGACAAAATGCTGGTGGGTAGTAGGGTCCATGTCACTGGTAATGGAAATTCCTTTTCTTTTGAAATTGACCTACCTAGAGCTTCACCCATGATTATGAATAGAAATCGGGAGATGGGGTCCCCTTGTCTAAGGCCTCTGGAAATGCCAAATAAACCTTCTGGGGTCCCATTCACTAAAACTGAGATCATAGGGGTGGAAATACATTCAAAAATAAGGTTTATCCAACTTTTAGCAAAACCAAAGGCTTCCATGCATTTACATAGCAATCTCCAATCTACTTTGTCAGATGCCTTTTTTATGTCTAGTTTAATAAGCATACTTTGATTCTTATTTTTGAGGATGGAATGGATTGCTTCTTGAGCTATGATTACTCCATCAAAGATGGATCTCCCAGGGGAAAAACCTATTTGTTCTTCACTAATGATAAAAGGGAGAAGTTTTTGGAGTCTAAGGGCTAAAGTTTTGGTGAGAAATTTATATAAGGTATTACATAGAGCTATTGGTCTAAAATCATTAAGGCTTGAAGGTTTTTCTTTTTTAGGGATAAGAGCGAAAAAGGTATTATTTACTTCTTTAAGTATTTTTCCTAACTTCCTGACCCCTTCTAGAGCATCTATAACCTCTTCTCCAATAAAGTGCCAACATTTTTGGAAGAAAATTGTCGAGAATCCATCCAGTCCTGGAGACTTATCAGGGTTCATTTGCATTAAAGCATGATGAATTTCCTCCATAGTAAATTTACCATTTAAGATTTGGTTTTGTTGTTTGGATATGACCATAGGGATATTTTTAAGAAGTTCGGTTTGAGATCCTAGATTCAATGATTCTCTATTATTTAGAATATTTTCAAAGTAATTTACTGATTCTTTCATGATACCTTTGGGATCCTCTATGGTATCACCTTTGTCATTAATAATACAAGAAATCGTGTTTGTGTTTCTTCTTTGTTTGGTGCTATTGTGAAAGAATTTAGTATTTCTATCACTTGCTTCCAACCAGGTTTCCCTTGATTTTTGTTTCCAAAAAATTTCTTCTCTTGCCAGAACCTCTTCATATTCCTTGAGTAAATTCTTCTCTCTATGATATAATTCATCATCCATTCCATCCTTGAGAATTTACTTTTTCCAATTCTGATTCTAGTTCTAGTTTTTTTTCAAAGATGTTGCCAAACTCAAAGGCGTTCCATTCTAACAATTTCCTTTTAATCCACTTTAGTTTGTTTAGGTTAATTTAAACATTTTGGAGCCTGATATCTTAGCCTCCGACCACCAAGATTCAATCAAATTTAGAATGTTTGGATCCCTTAACCATGCTTGTTTGAATTTGAAGGCACACTTCTTAGGCTTAGATGGTAATAGGATGTTGAGAATTATCAGATAGTGATCCGAACTAAATAATGAAAGGATGTTAGCCAAAAGTGATAGATCAGAATTAATCAAGCTACCTTTAACAAAGAATCTATCTAATTTCTCTGCTATGCTGCAAAAACCTAGTCTTATGTTGTTCCAAGTGAAAGAATTGTCCTCTGTTGGGATTTCAAGGAGGCAGTTCTTACCTGTCCAGTGTGTAAAGTCCTTAGAAACTATTGGCAAGGAATTTACTCCTCCTTTCTTTTCAAAAATTTTTGTTATCACATTGAAATCTCCCCCTAGAATATAGAGCTTATCCTTTGACTGTTCAAGATACAATTCAATTTCTTTCCAAACTAAAAGTTTTTCCTTATTTTGAATGGGTCCATATACGTTAATCAATGTAAAGGTCAGATTAAGTCTATATTTTTTACTATACCACTCATCCAAAATTGTCTTTTCTCTGTAATGTTAAATGTTGTTCTCCTGGGGTCCCAAATGACGGCCAAGCCACCAGATGCACCCTTCGCTGGTGAAGATTCCATTTCCCTTAACCCTAATTTCTTTTTGAAATTTTCTGAGAACAATAATAATTAATTAACAATCAATAATATAAATTAATATTATTAATTATAAATTAAATAAACTAATTAAATTATATTAAATTAAATATCAAATAAACTAAATTAAAATTAAAATAAAATAAATATAAAATAAACTAATTTAAAAATTATATTAAATTACATATTAAATAAACTATTTTAAAAAATAATAATTAAACAAAAATTAAAAACTTAATTAAAAAAAAATTAATTTAAAAACTACCAAACCACATGGGGGGGTGGTTACGGCCTCACCCCCATGGTTGTTGCTTGCAGCAGTCTTGACTGTCCTAGGCAGCCTAGGCTACCATCACAGCCAAGTTGTTGCTAACAGCCTTGACTGTCATGGGTAGCAACCTACCATAGGCAACCCCTTGTGTTGTCGGGGGGGTTGGGTGTGAGAACCGCGCCCTTGCCTTTTTTATTATTATTTTTATATATTTTATTTTAATACATTTTTTTTGTTATTTTTTTAAATTAATTTATATTTTTTAACCAATAATTAATTCTCAGACAGAACAGAAAACTCCTTTTTTAAAAAAAAAATTGAATTTGATAACAAACCTCTTTCATTACTTTATAAATATATGTTTTTTAAAAAATTGATTTTCTTAAATGGAAAACTAGGGTTTTTGGCAAAACTTATTTCTTTTTTTAATAAGATTCTTACATGCAATTTTAAATTAAATTCCTATGCAAGGTATTAAAGAAAATTTTTGATCTTTTTTGGGTAAATATCCTAACTAGAATAACTCTCACAATTTCCTAAAATTTCTTCCTAGGTTTCTGAACCATTTGAACAGAATACCAAATCTAATTTAACAACAAACTAATCTAAAATTTCATAAAACTAAACTTGATTTAAACAAAAAGCCAATTACAATTCATTCACATGAACAATTTAAGACACAAAGAAAATAATCTTTTTAAAGGAAAGAGTTTTACAAAAAGAAGGTTTCAAACCCCAACTCAAACAACGCCTAAAAATTTGAAAGACAAAAAGGATACAATTCAACCTTCAAAATCCAAGCTTTCCAACAATGCCTTCAAAATCCAAGGTTTCCAAAAATCTTCCAAATTCATCCAAGAGAGCGCCTCCAAAACCTGATAGATGTAATTGAAAATAATACCTAGAAACCCCTCATAGAGAAGACCTATTCCTCCTAGGGTTTCTAAAACATGCAAACCCTAAAAAATAGAACTCAACTCTCTCCACCTAGTTTTCATCAATTCACTTTCATGATTAAAAATAACTTAATAATAAAATAATGTACTTTTTAATTATAATTCCGAACTCAACTTTTAACTTTAAATTTTAATTCAATTTTCACTGAACCAAATGTGCAACTTAAAGTGTACAAATATTTAATTAATCAATAAATACTTTAGCACATAAATAACTATGCAAATTGATAAATCAAATATTAAATAAATCAACTATGTCTTTAATTTCATATTTGGATTTAATAATTAATTAAACCTTTTTATTTCAAATTTTAGACTTTTAATTCAGTATTTCAATTAAAGAAAGGTATTTAATTAACCCTTAATAATTAAATACTCTTATATCTAATATTTCCATATTCATAAAATATAATCATTCTAATCTCATAATTACTCCTAATTTAATTATTTAAATCAAATAATTCACACAAATAAATTCACTTGACTCACAAAATATAAAAATCAAATAACTCTATATCAAACAAACACCAAGGAAGGGCTCATGTATTCACGTCACCTTAATGAATTTGGATGGGTAGAAACATATATGTGTCCATTATTTTTAGGACAATCAATGGTTTGGGTTGGGATTTGAATTTTTATGTTATCTCCCCTCTTTTACCATTGAGATATTATGATAGGGCACACTCATCCTAGCAATTCATGGAAGTCAATGTCTGGTACCTCCAAATATGCATTAAGACAAGCATGTAAATATATGTATAAATATAAACAAGAAATGGCAGGGATCAGCCGATTGTGTGGATCTCTCAAACAAGTAACTATGACTTTGTCCCTTGACCATATCAAGAACATCAAATATAAATATAAAACATACATGACAACCATACACATGCAAGTATGGGGTTAGTAAAACCATAATAATCAATGATATCCTAACATATAAATCATCATCATTAAATAACCATAACATAGAAATATAACATCATCATTTGCATTTAATCAACATGAAAATAACCAAAAACATCTAATTCTCAATTATTCAATAAAATGTCATACATTCATATCCTTAAATATCTCTGAAATAAATAACGCACACATGAAAGTGGCCTAAAATATTTTGGCAGTAAAACTAAAAAGAAATCTATGTGAGGGGTATTACATCCACCTCCCCTAAAAATTAGGATTACTCCTCGAAGCCTACAAACAAAATAGAGATATAAATCTCATAATTGTAAGGAAACTCAGGTGCGGAAACAGCTTCCTATGCTAATCTCTATAGGAGAGTATTGTGCAAATTCTTATAAATCCTTACAATTTTAGATTTGTTAACTACTTTAACAAAGATATTGCAACCACATACCATACATATAGAAAAATAGAGAATGACACAATGATATACCCTGGGAAAAACCTTTCGGTAAAAAACCCCAGCACTCCAAAACCTGCACAATGTATTATCTTCAACACAAAGATTACAATACACTTGCAATGCAAGTTCTTTCAGGAAATGAGAGACAAAGCCAACAAGACTTAAATTTTGTTATATCTCTCCCATAGGAGCAGCATCATATATATAGACTCCTCTGGACCCAAAAATAGGCACAACCACCAAGACCCATGCACAAAGCCACATGTACACAGTTGTTACATGCAATCCCAAGAATAGGCATCCATCCCTAGAATAGACTATGATAGCTTGTCATAGAATCCGCCAAAAATCACGGTCACAAGAGAAGTGTAAGAGAATCTATCATACCAACCTATTTTTGGCATAGTCTCTTACACACACCAACCACTTCTTCTTGGGTGCCCAAATAGGCCCAAGTCATAAGATGCTCTTACACCTATCATAGCACATTCCTTAAATAATTCTTATGCATCATAGGAATCTGTCATGACCGTTTCAGTCATGATCTCCTTACGCAAAAGATGCCGACACATCAAGTGGAGTGACACATCAACATGCCAACTAGACATGTACACTCACACTTAATTACATTATTTGCAAAAAATACATTTACAAAACAAATAATAAGAATAGGAATTATCCAAGGTTGAGACACCTTATTCCTAACATTCTCCCACTTGTCGAACACCTTGTAAGAGCAACAGGAACATAACAGGAACTTTAACTGCTATAGGCCAAAAGGACCATAGACTCCGAACACCATCTAAACTCCTCAGTGCCCACTAGTTTCGTTAATGCATCTGCAACATTCTTCACAGTATCTACCTTCTCCAAATTTACCTTTCCATCTTCCACCATATCTCTCACAAAGTGAAAGTGCACATCAATGTGCTTCGTTCTCGCATGGAAAGTTGGATTCTTTGCAAGGCAAATAGCACTCTGACTGTCACACCAAATAGTAATTTGTTCTGCATCAACACCAACATCAGAACACAATCTTCTAAGCCAAATGGCTTCTTTACAAGCATGAGTAGCAGCCATGTACTCAGCTTCTGTAGTGGACAAAGAAACCACAGGTTGTCGCTTACTCATCTAACTGATGGCACCACCAAACATAGTGAACACATAAGAACTGGTGGATCTCCTACTGTCAATATCACCTACCCAATCTGAATCCAAAAACCCATGAATAAAAACTAAATGTGGAGATCCAAAAGAGTTACCATGATAACATATGGAGTAATCTAATGTACCCCTCAAATATCTGAATACTCGCTTAACTGCATCCCAATGTACCCGTCTAGGATTAGCCATAAACCGACTCAGGACTCCCACTACTTGGGCAATGTCTGGTCTAGTACAAACCATAGCATACATAAGACTGCCAACTGCACTAGCATAAGGTACTCTACTCATGTCCTCCACCTCACTAGGAGATTTTGGACAATCATCTACAGATAACTTTATTCCCACAGAAATAGGAACACATAGTGGTCTACAATCTGCCATGCTGAACCTGTCCAACATAGACTTCACATACTTACTATGACTCAACCAAAGTTTTCTATTAGACCTATCTCTACTGATTTCCATACCCAAGATATACCTAGCTGCCCCAAGATCTTTCATCTCAAACTGTGCTGACAACTAAGATTTAAAATCAAAAATCATACCCTTACCCTTCCCAAATAGCAACATATCATCAACATATAATGCAACAATAAGAAGGCGATCATTTTCAACTCTAAAATAAACACAATGATCTTATTTTGATCTTACAAATCCAATTGACAACACAAAGGCATCAAACTTAAGGTACCACATCCTAGGAGATTGCTTCAAACCATATAGAGATTTCTTTAATCTGCAAACTAAGGATTCTTTACCTTTAACAATGTAGTGCTTAGGCTGTGACATATAAATCTCTTCCTCCAAATCACCATGAAGGAAAGTTGTCTTCACATCCATCTGTTCTATCTCTAAATCATATGATGCAACAAGAGATAACAGAAATCTAATGGATGTCAACTTTGCAACAGGAGAGAATATTTCACCATAATCTATTCCCTCTACCTGTGAATACCCCTTTGCAACCAATCTAGCTTTATACCTTTCAACACTGACATCTGCACAGAATTTCTTCTTGAACACCCATTTACAGCCAACAAATTTTCTCCCTTTAGGAAAAGGTACAAGGTCCCAAGTTTTGTTTTTCTCTAATGAAGCCATCTCATCATCCATAGCCTCAATCCAAGAACCTGCATCTTCCATGCCCAAAGCCTCTTTCACAAATCTAGGCTCATCAGTGTTAGTAATCAAAGCAAAGGCACAACTGGAATCTAACATAGAATAACCAAACCTTTCTGGTTGCTTTCTTTCTCTTGTGGATCTCCTCAAGGGTTGCGGTTGAGGTTGTTCTTCCTCTTCTTCTGAACTATCAGAGCTACTAGAGCTCTCCTCATCATTAGGCCCAACATGGTCTCTCTGTTCAGTCTTCTCAGGGGTAGGACGCAACTGAACAACATCTTTTTCCTTTTCTTTTTCATTTGGTTGTAGCACAATAGGAGAAGATGTTAGCTCTCTGAAAATAACATTTCTACTATACAACATCTTACTAGTCACGGGATCCCAAAGCTTGTATCCTTTCACACCAGCACTATATCTGATGAAAATAAATTTAACGGCTTTATTTTCCAACTTAGATCTTTTCTCCTTTGGAACATGTGCATAAGCTTCACAACCAAAAATATGAAGATTTCTAATTGAAGGCTTCTTACCAGACCACACCTCCATGGGTGTCTTATCAACAAGGGCTGATGTAGGAGATCTATTAACCAGATAGCAAGCAGTGGCCATAGCTTTGGCCCAAAACCTTTGTTCTAAACCAGCTCCACTAAGCATACTCCTAGCCTTCTCCATCAGTGTCCTGTTCATTCTCTCTGCAACTCCATTTTGTTGTGGGGTATAAGGAGTTGTCTTATGCCTCTCGATACCTTGTTCTTTACAGAACTATTCAAACTCTACTTAGCAAAACTCACCACCATTGTCAGTTCTCACACACTTAATCTTCTTACTAGTCTGATTCTCCACAAGAGCTTTAAATTCCTTGAACTGACTAAAGACTTGTGTCTTACTTTTAAGAAAATAAATCCACATCCTTCTACTATAATCATCTATGAAAGATACAAAAAATATAGACTTGGAGATTGAAGGAACTTTTACAGGACCAAATACATCAAAATGAATAAGATCCAAAACATCAAAAGATTTGTGAAAACTAGAGTAAAACTGAACATGATTTTGTTTACCATAGACACAGTGTTCGTAGAAGTCAAACTTGAGATTGCAATCATTTAACCCCCCAATGAGATTTTTATTTTTTAGGGTTCTGAGACCCTTTTTAGCAATGTGGCAAAATCTCATATGCCACAACATTATCTTTTCTGTAGGAAGCTTACCTTCCAAAGTATTTGCACTACCATTGGAACCAATAGCCACAGACTTCTTCACTGCTTGTTCAGATGGTGAGGATGAAGAACTATTACATAGAGGAATACATGCATCTAGCTGAAATAAGGTACCTCTCCTAGTACCCTTGCAAGCACTATCGATCCTCTCATCATCTTGCATCCTTCTTTCAAAAAAACAACTTGCACACCTACATCATTTAGCATACTTACAGATAATAGGTTTCATGCCAAACTTGGAATGTGCATAACTCTATTGATTCCCTTTACTCATCCATCAAGAAATTTGATAGTGACCCTTCCGCGTCCAACTATCTTTAGGTGAGAATCATCACCCAAGTACACATTTCCACCATCGAACTCTTCATATTTTGAGAACCAGTTTCGATGAGAGGTCATGTGAAAAGATGCACCTGAGTCAACCAACCACACATCATCATATGCATGGGCTACCAAAGCTGCGATGAATGCATTGCCATCTTCTTGAGATCTTTCTAAAGCTGAATCTAAACCTTTCTTCTTCTTCTTCGGCTCTTTGCAGTCTTTACGGAAGTGCCCAGATTTATCACAATTCCAACATTTTGCCTTGGACTTATTTGAAGTCTTTGAATTCCCACAGGATTTGGATCTACCCTTATTGTCAGACTTATTGTCATTTTTCTTCCCTCTTTCAGTGGATCTCCCATGAACAGCAAGGGCTTCTTTTTTTGAAACGAAAGCCTTTCTCTGCATCTCCTCTGATAGTAGTGAAGACACCACATCATCCATTTTGAAGGTGACTAAAGTGCTTCCGAGAGCCATCACAAGATGGTCCCATGAATCCAGTAAAGAACACAAAAGTGTGTAGCAACGATCCTCCTCCTCTAACTTGACACCAGCTGATGTCAACTATGCAGCTAGTAGATTAAATGCATTTAAATGGTCCGTTAAGGATCCACCTTCCTCCATTCATAGAGAGTAAAACTTCTTCCTCAGGAACAACTTGTTCACTAGAGATTTGGCCTGATACACAGCCGCAAGTCTTTCCCACAAATTATTTGCAGTTTTCTCATCTAGAACATTTAGAAGAACTGCATCGGTTAAATAGAGTCTTGTGAGACCCTTGGCTTTATGGTCTTTGATATCCCAATCTGCTTGAGCTATATTTTCTGGTCTTGTAGCACTTGAAGTCGCTTCCCATAGGTCACAATCTTCCAACATGTCTTCCATCTTGAGTTTCCACAACTCAAAATTAGTGCCATTAAATTTCTCCACCTCCATTCTTCCATATGATGAACTTGCCATCTCTATCTGCAAATAAGATTCAGAATGCTCTACAAAAAACTCCCACTCAACTTGAGATTAGCTCAAAAAACCCTACCCAACAACTAGGATCAAAAGTTGATCAAGCTCTAATAACCCTTGTAAGGAAACTCAGGTGCGGAAACAGCTTCCTATGCTAATCTCTATAGGAGATATTGTGAAAATTCTTATAAATCCTTACAATTTCAGATTCGTTAACTACTTTAACAAAGATATTGCAACCACATACCATACATATAGAAAAATAGAGAATGACACCATGATATACCCTGGGAAAAACCTTTCGGTAAAAAACCCCAGCACTCCAAAACCTGCACAATGTATTATCTTCAACACAAAGATTACAATACACTTGCAATGCAAGTTCTTTCAGGAAATGAGAGACAAAGCCAACAAGACTTAAATTTTGTTATATCTCTCCCATAGGAGCAGCATCATATATATAGAATCCTCTGGACCCAAAAATAGGCACAACCACCAAGACCCATGCACAAAGCCACATGTACACATTTGTTACATGCAATCCCAAGAATAGGCATCCATCCCTAGAATAGACTATGATAGCTTGTCATAGAATCTGCCAAAAATAACGGTCACAAGAGAAGTGTAAGAGAATCTATCATACCAACCTATTTTTGGCATATTCTCTTACACACACCAACCACTTCTTCTTGGGCACCCAAATAGGCCAAAGTCATAAGATTCTCTTACACCTGTCATAGCACATTCCTTAAATAGTTCTTACGCGTCATAGGAATCCATCATGACCATTTTAGTCATGATCTCCTTATGCACAAGATGCTGACACATCAAGTGGAGTGACACATCAACATGCCAACTAGACATGTACACTCACACTTAATTACATTATTTGCAAAAAATACATTTACAAAACAAATAATAAGAATAGGAATTATCCAAGGTTGAGACACCTTATTCCTAACAATAATCTCAATGCACCTGATTAAGTCATTAAAGACTCAATGTGTGGGTCCTATTTGACCCTTTCCTTCTCCATGGAATGAACTCTATATATCATTCCCTATTACAAACACCCTATGGGATCTACCAGTATCCCCAACTATAGGCTCAAAAGTTGCAGGCCTCTGTCCTGAAAATTGTACTGATCAATGAGGATAATTGACAGCAATGTGACCATGTTGCCTGCAAGAATAAAAACCTCCTCTACTACCACCTCTCCCAGTTGAAGGTGCGCTAGACTGCTAGAAACTACCTCCACTAAAATATTGATGTGAACTCTAAGCTAGATGATCATTCTGATTGTGCATACTATGCTACCAGTTGCAATAGTTCCCTAATTGAGAACCATGACTATTATCATAGAAGAATTTATTATTCTATTGATTTTGATTACCTTTTGAAAAGGTAGAAGGATTCCTAGAGTTCTTTGCATCCTAAGACTGATTGCCCTTAGGTCTTGAAGAAGGACCACTAGCTTGAACACCAACCTTTCCACCATGACCTCTAGTCAAGTTCTCATCCACCAAATTAGCTTTAATGACCATGTCCTTAAGAGTCTTAGGTTCAAAAATTGTAACACCTCCAATGATGTGACTATTAAGTCCTCTAATGAAATGTTGCACCATCAATGGTGACTTATCACTATAACCTACATATGGCTTGAGTCTGAATAAATAATGCTCATACTCTTGAACACTCATAGTTAACTATCACAATTTGTGGAAGTCATTTTTACATTATTGTTGCCACTAATCAGATAAAAAGAACTCTTAGAAGTTCTCAAGAAATAACTCCCAAGTGATAGTATCCATGCTAAGATGTAACCTTTTCTCCTCAATCTTCCACAAATTAGCTACAAAAACTTCAAGGTGCACGATGGCACACCTTGCCTTGACATTTGTATCAAAGTATTTCATAGAAAAAAAAATGATCCAATGTGATAAGCCATGTCTCTGCCTCAAAACCAGCACCTGGACCATTAAAGGGAGGAGGTCACAACCTAAGGAGGTCTCTCATCTGGTTAGCCTTAGTGGCCTCTTGACCAACTGTAGTATCCTTCCTCCTAGGATTCTTGGATCTTTGTCTCTCCTCATTCTTATAAGAATGGTGTAACTCTTCCCTTTCATCCATGTTAAGAATAGGTAGATGTTCTAGAATAGTCTGAAGTATCTACCTAGCATTAGGCTCCTTTGAATCACCATGTTTCTTACCACTATCCTCATGTAAACTCTTATCTCTATGACTCACAAGAGGATTGTGAATCCTACTCCTTCTATGTCCTCTACCATGGCCTCTACTACGACCTCTACCAATAGATCTAGCCTCAGTGACCATCTTTCCTACAACATCCAAATAGAATCAATAATATCACAAAACCAATCAAGAATAATAAAGACATGATGCATAGTCACAAAGTAATAGTCTTAAATATGGATGTGTTATATGTCTAAGTTTTTATTTCAATTTTTGATAGTTTAGACATCTAGTGGACATACAACTTCCTAGAGTTCCCATTGTAGAAACTCGGGCTCTGATACCGAGTGTAATACCCCACCAAGGAACCTAAGAAAAGTTAACCTAAATATGTCACTAAGTTTATAGAATATTTTTTTTCCTTAAGAGTTTACAAAATAATAATGATAACAATGTGGAAGTAATACAATCATAAGATCTAAACAAGTACATAAGTACAACTCAAATATAGTTAACAATTCTCAAGTGTCCCATGAAATAGAATTATGTATTACTAATTAAATATTTTAGATTGAGAATAATTAAAAATATCTCATATACAAATGAATAACAATTACATCCAACACCATAAGGTATATATATAATGAAACACATCCTCTTCACAAGTTGTAGCATATGTCATAATAACCAAATACAAAGTATAACAATATCTGAAAGGAATCATCTCTAAATCAGTGGTACAAGATATGATTATGAACATCATAAGATAGATACAAGAAAGCCTCCAATGAAGAATAAGAAGAAGGTAACAACAACAAGAATCCTCTAGAACTCCTATAGGAATGTCAAAATCTCAAATGGTAAAAGAAAACACTAGCACCCGACCTCATGGAGCCAAAGGTCCACTCCCACTATGTTGAGGAGATAACAACAAACCCCACTCGGATAACAAACTCAATCAAAAAAACTAAGGAAAGGGTCATGAAGGATTTATATCTCAAAATTTACCACCAACTAATGATAACAAAAATATAATAAACATCAAAATTCCAACACCTACCAAAACACCAAATACCAAAATATCAAACAATCACAAATCTCCAAATAATATTGAAATAATAAAGACAGACCACCAGAGGTAAACACGGAAAACTATAGAGGATACATAGGATACAAACTATGAGAGTTTCATCACATGGCCATCTACTTGAGTTACCCTGGATTGGTCACACTGTACCTTAGACCCTCAAGCATTGAGTTACCCTAGACTGGCCACTTTGGGCCCCAAACCCTCAATATGACCCATGTGGAACTAGAATACCCTCTCCTAAACATGAGGAATTCTAATCATACCTATTATCTAGGTATCGTCTCATTCCCATCCTTATCCTAATCAAGTACTCAAGGCATAGGCGAGGCATAATCTTTAAATTATCTTTTTAATGAACTCTATAAATTTTAATTACTATGTTATCACTTGTTAAGAAATTTACAATAGGTTACCATCCTACTGATCACTTTGGGTCTCAAACCCATATTGTAAGCCACTCTCCTCAAATGCTCCTATTTAACCTTCCCTAGGCTCACAATCATAAATAACCACATAGGTTTCATAAAGGTAAAATGATCAAATTTCAGTCCATAAAAGACATCAAGACACACACTGGCCCTAAACCAAAACATCATAAAAGCACACTCTCAAGAAGTTTCACATAACCCCAAGCTTGCATAGAATGAGGTTGGATCTAAAAGACCAAATTGATACAACATAATAATGCATCATACAAAGAAAAATATATATGCAACCATAGATAAACAACCCCCAAAATAGTTCTCAAATAGAATGTAAACAAAACTCAAAAGCAATAACAGTTAATTCACATGCCTCTGGCTCAAAAATTCCCCCACGGGTCTCTCTATTCATTAAAAAAACATCTATATATACAAACAACAACAATTAACAATAATACTTAATTAAAAATGAATAATATAAATTAATATTATTAATTATAAATTAAATAAACTAATTAAATTAAATATTAAATAAAGTAATTTAAAATTAAATTAAACTAAATATAAGAGAAACTATTTTAAGAATTATATTAAATTACACATTAAATAAACTATTTAAAATAAATATTAATTAAACAAAAATAAAAAAATCTAATAAAAATTAAAATTAAAAACTACCAAACCACATGGGGCGGGGTTACGACACCACCCCAAGGGCTGCCATGGCTGCCAAGCTATTGTCGACAACCCCTTGTGTTGTCAAGGGGGTGATTTTTTTATAAATTGATTTTCTTGTGTTGTTGGTAGCTCCTTGTGTTTACTCTTTCATTACTTTATTAATATATATGTTTTTTTATAAATTGATTTTCTTAAATGGAAAACTAGGGTTTCTGGCAAAAAAAATTCTTTGATTTGAATAGGACTCTTACATGGAATTTCAAATTAAATTATTATGCAAGGCATTAAGGAAAATTTTCTATCTTTTTTGGGTAAATACCCTAACTAGAATAACTCTCACAATTTCCTAAAATTTCTTCCTAGGTTTCCAAACCATCCAAATAGAATACCAGATCTAATTTAACATCAAACTAATCTAAAATTTCACAAAACCAAATGTGATTTAAAGATAAACCCAATTCCAATTCATTCACATAAAAAATTCTAGACACGAAGAAAACAATCTTTTTAAAGGAAAGAGTTTTACAAAACAGAAGGTTCCAAACCCTACCTCAAACAACACCTAAAAATTTGAAGATAGGAAGGATCCAATTCAACCTTCAAAATCCAAGTTTTACAACAATCTTAAACAATGCCTATAAAATCCAAGCTTTCTAAAAATCTTCCAAATTCATCCATGAGAGCTCCTCCAAAACCTGATAGACGTAATTGAAAATAATACCCACAAACCCCTCATAAAGAAGACCTATTCCTCCTAGGGTTTCTAAACATGCAAACCTTAAAAAATAGAACTCAAGTCTCTCCACCTAATTTTTGTCAATTGACTTTACATGATTAAAAATAACTTAATAATAAAATAATGCACCTTTAATTATAATTCCTTTAACTCAACTTTTAACTTTAAATTCTAATTCAATTTTCACTAAACCAAATGTGCAACTTAAATTGCATATAAATATTTAATTAATCAATAAATACTTTAGCACATAAATAACTATGCAAATTGATAAATCAAATATTAAATAAATGAACATGCCTTTAATTTCATATTTGGATTTAATAATTAATTAAACCCTTTTATTCCAAATTTATATTTTTAATTCAGTCTTTTAATTAAACAAAGTGTTTAATTAACCCTTAATAATTAAATATTCTTATATCTAATATTTCCATATTCATAAAATATAATCATTCTAATATCATAATTATTCTTAATTTAATTATTTAAATCAAATAATTCACACAAGAAAATTTACTTGACTTACAAAATACAAAAAATCAACTAACTCCATATCAAACAAACACCAAGGAAGGGCTCACAAATTCACGTCACCTTGACAAATTTGGATGGGTAGAAATAGATACGTGTCCATTATTATTAGGACAATCAATGGTTTGGATTAGGATTTGGATTTAGATTTGTATGTTATATCCCCTCTCTTATCATTGAGATATTGCGATAGGGCATGCTCATCTTGCCAATTCAGGAAAGTCGATGCTTTGTACCTACAAACCTGCATTAAGATGAGCATGTACATATATGTATAAATATAAACAAGTAATGGTGGGGATTGGTTGATCATGTGGATCTTGCAAGAAATTAACTATGACTCTATCCCTCAACCATATCAAACACATCAAATAGAAATATAAAACATACATGACAACCATACACATGCAAGTATGGGGTTAGTAAAACCACAAGCATCAATGATATCCTAACATACAAATCATCATCATTAAATAACCATAACATAGAAATATAACATCATCATTTGCATTTAATCAACATGAAAATAACCAAAAACTTCTAATCCACAATTATTCAATAAAATGTCATACATTCATATCCTCAAATTCTCTGAAATAAATAACGCACACATGAAAGTGGCCTAAAAGAGTTTCACAATAAAAATGAAAAATCAACCTATGTGAGGGGTATTACAACCTGTATATTATCTCTCCTCTCTTACCATTTGAGGTTTTTCTATAGGGCAAGCTCATCCTAGCAATTCAGGGAAGTCGATGCTCAATACCTGAAATCCTACATAAAAGATGAGCATGTACAAACATGTATAAATATATAAAAGAAAATGGAAGGGATCGGTCAATCATGTGGATCTTGCAAGAAAGTAACTATGACTCTGTCCCTCAACCACATTAGGCACATCAAACCAAAATATAAAACATACATGCCAACTTTACACATGCAAGTATGGGGTCAATAAAACTATAAATGTAAATAAGATCCTAACATATTGATTACCATCATGAAATAACCATAACATATACATCGTCACAAGTATTTAAATTGACATGAGAATAACCATAATCATCTAACTATAAACACATTATCCAAAGGCTCATAATAAATCAAACCATTATTCCAAATATCACTAAAATAATCAATGCACACATAAAATTGGCCTAAAAGAGTTTGACGAAATAAACTGAAAATAAAACTATGGGTGGGCACTTCACAATTTCCTTTGTGATTTCTTCTACAACAAAAATGACTTTAGGCAGATGGAGAGGAAAAGGAAAGGGTGTGAAATCAGTTACAAGATCACAAAAGGTCGGCCTATAATTTGTGATGGGAAGAAATGGCCAATATTTGAAAAATGGCAAGTATGCTAAGAGTGTCGGTGACGAATCTCCCATCTATCTTGCATCTGTAATGGAGTGTCTCGCAGTTGAGGTAAATGACCTTTTTCTGGAAATATTTTTAGCATTTTTCTTAAGTGTTTTTTGTTGAAGTAATTTTTGTCTTTGCCCCTATTTTTCTAGGTTTTGGAGTTGGCCGGAAATGTAGTGCAAGACAACAAGAAAACTTGAATAATTCCTAGGCACATTCTGCTTGCATTAAGGAAGGATGAGGAGCTCAATAGTCTTCTTGAAAATGTTACCATTTCTTTTGGATGAGTATTGCCTAATATTCATCAAGTTATGTTGCCTAAAAAGGTTGGAAATTCCAAGGATGACATCGATCCCATGTCGCAATCACAAGAGTTTTGAACAATGGGTGATTGTCTACTTTTGAAGAATTTATAGAGCATTTAAAGACTATTGGAATTTTAGGGCAATATGTGAAATTCTCTAGAGATCAACTTCTAAGTGTTCAACTTTATTATAGAAGCATCTATTTAGAGGTAATTTCAACTAGGTATGGATTTTTGTTGCAATTGGCTTTATTTTTACCACAAATAGCTCTAATTAATCTCTAGCAACTCCTCTAGGGAGAATTATTTTAGTTTGGCTCATTTTCATAACAAAATTCTTTAGTAGTGTTTGGTAAAAAATTTCCTACAAAATTTTCCCCTTTTGTATGCATTAAGAGGCATATAAAATGAGCAATATTGTGATTCTTTTGATTTTCTATTTTTCTACAAAGTCTACTAAGATGTCTTTACAATGTTGAAGGAAAAATTATCCTGAGAATATTCAAATTTAATTTTATATTTAAAAATTTCAATTTCACTGCTTCTGCCCAAAGATTTCCAAAAGGTTTTTTTTTATTCGGAATCATACAGAATTTGAGATTGCTTCCCTACTTCTTTAGTCAAGATATATATATTCTCTTTGAGCTACCCTAGAATGAGTTACACTTGGGCAATTAATGTTGGATTTGAAGCCACATGTTTTCCCTCATTCGAAACTATCATCTATATCTTCCAACTCAACCATTCATTATTCATATAGAAGACATCTATGGAAGTCAAAAATTGAATTTTTATTGAAGAATTTCTAAGATTTTATGTGGTGGCATTAAGTGAATATTTTAAGGTACAACAATCTTGTGATATGATATCTTTGACATTTATCTACTTGGCTGACTTGGCCCTTATCGAGCTCCCACAATGGACAAAAACCTATGAGATGATATCTTTAACATATATGATGATAGGTAACATATGAAAATCCTTGATTTAGAATTTGTACTTTGTTAAAAGGTTGCCTAAACTACCATGTGGATGAGTTGATGTACTTTCAAGATGAAGGGATTATGATCCAATGATCAATGTTGAGCTCTCCTCAACAATGATTGTAAATTTTTCAAATTCCATTAGTAGATTTGGACCATAGTTCACATATTTTAGTCATTCAATTTTATTTTCAATATTCAAAAATATTTATATGAAGGTGATATGTGACACCTCAAGCTGGAATGCATTAAAATTATCAACTATTTCAGTAGTTTGTCAAGCTCCTATCACTAATTTAAAATTGTTGATGAGAATCAGATGTCTAAAATAATTCATCTAAACTAACATAGTACTATCAAAACAATTATTCTTATAGCATTTGTTTGAAACTTTTCTGGTCACTTATTTCATATTTTTCTTCAATTGAGATATGTGTTCATCTCCTATCTTAGAAGGAGGTGCATTCTCTTGAACTTTGTACTCTGCCACAAAATATTCTTTCAAAGTTTCCAGATCTCAATTGTGATTAGACACCCAACATATTCTTACCATTAACTTGATCAAAACCTATGCTATTATTGTGAGGTTCAACTAAGAAGCAATGCTTATACCCTATTTTTCCATCCTTTTTTTCATCTTAGTCATTATTTTTTTGTTTCTTGGTTTTTGCAAAGACATTGGCCAATTTATTCTATGAAATACCATTTTTTCTATGATATTTTTGCCAATTGCACTTTTTTATCTTTGGTCTTATTCCCTTTAATGTTAAATCCTACTCAGACTGAAGGCCATGCCAGTAACTTTAGAAGAGGATGATTTTCATTGTAATGGTCACTTTTAACCATGTACAAAAACCACAAATACACAATAAATTATTTAGTTTTATTTTTTCTTTGGACAAACATCATTTCAACTTGCAATTTGATAGGTGCACACAAGTGTCATTACCACACTAGTGCTAAAAGCATGTGGAAGAAAGTGTTGGTTTTCACTAAATTCTTTGTGTGTTTTGGTGTTTGTCCTTGGTTAAAAGTAGGGTTTATACTTTCCATTGGGGGTAGACTTGCTCCAATAGCAATCAAATGCCTATTGTTGCTTCCATCATTGTTACTATTATTAACATTAGTATTTCTTAGGATTAAAAGAGAGGCATTTCTTCCTATCTTTGATACTTCTTGTACATATGGAATCTATTATTTGGTCTTCTACATAAGAACCACTTCCACATGGTCCACCTTATCTATGTCTCCTTTGTTTTCCCTATTATTCTTGCATGCTTTGATGTTGATATAGAGCTGCCCTTTTCATTAGTCCAATTGTTTCTTCTTAACTTGTGGATAGGATAGATGGAGTCTTCATTAGGAAATACTTTAGGCTGATCCAAATAATTCATATGCAAATCCATCTATATATCCTAATTTTTTATCCCCTTGTAATCTTTAGTTGTGAATGGAACATAGTTGATCTTAAGATATGGCTCTTTAACCCTGTAAATGGTCCAACCTTTCATTGTATGCTCTTTCTCAGTATCTAATACCTTAATTCAATTTCTGACCTTATCAACCTCTTGTATTCCTTGATCAATTATTATTTCAATGCTTTCAATTACATCTATTCCCACATATCCTATTGCAATATCTTGAATTTCTATAGTCTTTCTATCTCTTGTTCATCCTGATCAACCTAGTCATCTTTCAAGTAGTTTGGTGGTACTGGCGATTTAAAGATCCCATGTACTCATTACATAATATCTACCTTTTTTTGGAAAGAATATTGTATCAAGTGATGCTTGCTAGACTTCTAGTCATTCTGTTGCACCTATAGATGTTAGGATGCCTACAAACCAACTATGCTTAGTGTGATTCCACTTGTGGAGTTGGAAGGTATACTACTTTTATGTTGAAATACATTTTGTTTCTTTTGGTCCATATTAACCATCATGTTGCATTTGGTAGTTTGATGCCTCAAGCCACAATATTATAAAATTTTGAGAATTGTAGATTATTAATGACTGGTAAATCTATAGTGATTTTTGCATCATGGTCATCAATATTTTTTCTACAGATGAAAATACTAGTTTGTGGTAGTTATTTCCATAATGAAAGTACAATAGGCACATGGTGGCATTGCTTTAAAATTTCAAAACCATTAACGAATAATTCTTGCCATCTTTTCTTCCAGGATAGGATAGTTTTAGTTGTGAGCTAGGTGTTTTCTTGGAACAAGTTTGTAAAAATGGGTACCCACTTCTTTTGAATATTTTAATATTTTATTAACAATATCATTTTCTTCATTGATTTCTACCATGCTAACATAATTGCTTAAAATAGCTCAATAACATGAGTGCCTATAATGTCACATCTTCTTGAGTGATACTTGAGAAGCATTCTAGAAATATATCTATATGCTCTTTTCCATATTCCCTTCATCCACAATTCTTTGATTACTTGCCTAGAGATTAATTCCTCGGGGAGGGTTTTATATAGCATTCCACAATGTGGTTTTCTCTTGTGCATTTTGATCAGATGTAATGTAATTGTTTATCCTTAAATAGGGTGGCTCTTAACTGACATATTGTCCTAAAACATCATTCCCATGAGTGGAATCAACTTATTTATTTGGATATATATATAATGGATTTGGCATCCTTTTGTGATTCCATGAGCCTATTCCAGTAGAGTTTTTCTTTTAGTCCAATTTTAGCTTCAAGAATATTTATTGTTAGGAATGAATGCTGAATGTTTGGCAGTCATTCTATAGTAGTTGTTGTTGTATTCATGACTGTGATTATCATTGATGTCAACACAGTGACCTTCTGGAGACTTGCAGAGAAGCAGACAGTGTTTTGATTAGCACATGTGGGATATTGTAGTTGGAGCTATGCAATGTTGAGGTTATACTCTTTGATATGTTGTATGCCTATTGTTAAGAGTGCAGATAAGAATTCATTTATTCATGGAAGATATGAGCATTTTTGTAGGAGTATTCAGGTAGTGTTCCTGAATAGCGGTTTGTGAAAATCAGATGATATCTCCTAATTGGGATGGAATCTAGTTTTACGTAGTTAAAGGGAAGTTTGAGAAAAATTGATAGTGACATGGATGATATCAAAAACTTCTCTATTGTACGAGTGAAGATTTATTGTATTTGGAAGCCGATAGTTTTGTGTAATTTTGATATAGCATGTAGAAACTTTTATTTTGTAATTGGATGCCGACTCATTTGTAATTATTTGAGTTTGATATAAAGGAAGGAGTGTATTTCCTTATTGTAAAAATGGTTGTAGTGGTTTTGTGTGATGTTTTATGCATGAAGTGAAGAAAAGAGATAAGTATGAAAGCGAATTTGTGAAGGAAGACATGCGAAGTACAGAGATCTGAAATTGAGATCTGGTGTAACAGTGAGTGCAGTTTGGCATAGTCAGAGAAGAGGTAACATATTATTCTATTGATTAATACAAGGATTATTTGGATAGTGTGTTTAGTGATCCTACTTTGAAGCTATTTGGACAGTGGGTCCTTCTATCTTCCATAACTCTTAACAGGGTTAGAATCTTTTAATAGGGATTCAAAATATCCTAACAGGGATTCATATGTACTGAATGTATTTCATAAGAATCCTAACAAAGTCCATCCTTTCATAAGGAATATTCATATTAGTGCATCTTTTGTGGGCATCATTCCCACTGAGGTTTACTCTTTGATCAAGAGGTTCCCTAGTCAACATATCTTGTGTCATTGTGTTATTGTGTATGAATATCTTTCTATGGTTGGTAGTTATATTGCTTATATGGTTTAATGTTGTTGAAGATGATAAAAGTTATAATTATCTGATAATTGATTCACCCCCCCCTCTCAGTTATCTTGGTGGACTTTACTTTCTAACAATTGGTATCAGAGCGGCAGGTCCTTGAAAAAGAAGTTTAACAACTTAAGGAGATCCATGGCAAATTTCAAGAAAGAAAGCCCTAAGTTTGATGGAGTAAATTTTAATAGCTGGAAAGAAAAGATGAAGTCACACCTACTATGTTTAGGACCATTTTATTGGTTGATTACAAAGAATAATAAGACTATAATTGAAGAGGAGAATCTTGAAACATGTACTACTGATGAGAGAGATCTATTCATGTGTAACATACTTGCAAGAGAAGCACTTTTGATAGCCCTTCTGGAGAATGAGTACAGTCAGGTAAAATATTTGAAAAAATCTCATGAAATTTGGAATGCTTTACACTCTACTTTTGAAGGTGATGAACATGCAAAAAGAGTTAGATTACACAATTGGATATGTGCATTTGAAGATATAAGAATGTTGGAAGATGAATCTATTAGAAGCTATATTGGTAGAATGTCAGAGATTATTACAGGTATAAAATCTTGTTGAGGAACAAAGACAGAGAATGAAGTGATATGGAAAATTTTGAGGACATTGACCCCTGTATTTACTTAGACAACATAGATGATTGAACAAGTTATACCTTGAACTACAAAATTTACAAGAGAGACTCTTCTTGGAAGATTGGAAGCAGCAGAAAAGAACCTGAGATTATCAAGAGACTTACCTAGAATGGAGATAGCATTCAGTGCTCTTAGTGTTCACCCTACTTTGTCAAGAAGCATCAGTGTGAGAGGATATTATGCTAGCAGTAGTAGATCTAGAAATGAAGAACACAAGAAGATTGAATAAGGTATTGCCTTGCTTGGGAAAAGAGAACCAGATGGTAAGAAAATATTTAAATGTTGGACTTGTCAAGAATATGGTCATTTTGCATCTAAATGTCCTAAGAGAGTTAAAAAGTATAGAAATAATTTCAAACCTAGAAGATCTAAGGAATGTTATTATGCAGATGATGAAGATCTTGAAGCTAGTATAGAAAGAACTTTAAGTGAAAGTGATACTGAGAATAATGATGACATAGGATTTGTAGCAATTAAAGAAGAAAATCTTGAAACTGATGTTAAGGAAGAAAAAGCCTTAGTTTCTCAAGTTGAAAAGAAAGCTAATTGGATTATAAACAGTGGTTTTTCACATCATATGACTGGAGACATGAAAAAATTCATAAAACTTAATGAATATGATGGAGGAGTTGTTAGAGTTGGAAACAATGCACCTTGTTTGATTAAAGGCATAGGATCTATTACTCTTGATGGAAAGACTAATACTGATGATGTTTATTTTGTGGATGGATTGAAACATAATCTTTTGAGTGTTGGACAATTGGTTGATAAGGGATATCAAGTTTGGTTTACTGAGAAAACTTATGTGATAAAGGATAAAGATGGAAATCTGATTGGAACTGGATCTAGAACCAGAGGTAATGTATTTCAGTTGAATCGCACTGAGATGACATGCTTGATTACTAAGATTGATGAGATTTGGTTATGGCATAGAAGGTTTTGTCATATAAACTTTGACAACATTGTGAAAGTGAGTACTACACTTGCAATAAGAGATTTGCCTAAAATTATGAAGCCTACTAACATGACTTGCAAAGAATGTGTAAGGGCTAAACAAAAGAGAAGTTCATTTCCCAGTAAGAAGTTTACATCTACAAAAAAGCTAGAGATTGTTCATACAGATTTGAGCGGTCCTACTAGGACTAGAGGATTCTATGGAGAAAGGTATTTTATGATTCTTGTTGATGATTTTACAAGAATGATGTGGATTGCATTTCTTAAAGAAAAATCTGAAGCATTTGATAAGTTTAAGATTGTTAAGAATAAAGTTGAAAATGAATCTAGAATGAAGATTAAATGTTTGAGATCTGATAGAGGTGGAGAATTTACTTCTACAGAGTTTAACACCTTCTGTGAAGAAAATGGTATTAAGAGATAGTATTTAGCCCCTAGAACACCTGAACAAAATGGCATTGTAGAAAGGAGAAACAGATCAGTAACTGAAGTAGCAAGAGCTATGTTATTTGAGAATGATTTGGTGAAGATATTCTGGAGAGAAGTAGTGAACATAGCAGTGTACACAATGAACAAAGTACAAATTAGAGTAGACGCAGACAAGACACCTTATGAATTATGGTTTGGACATGCACCCTTAGTTAAGTATTTTAGAATTTTTGGAAGCAAATGTTATATAAAGAGAGATGATTATATTGGAAAGTTTTATCCTAGAAGTGATGAAGGTATATTTCTTGGATATTCTTTGAAAAGAAAAGCCTATAGATGTTACAATAAAGGAACAAAGACTATTGTTGAAAGTGCAAATGTTAAAGTTAATGAAAAGTTAAAAATTTAGGAAAGAATGCTTGATTATGAATCAAATGAAGAAGCTCATCCTAAACCTAACATTGGATCTACTGAATTATTTTATAAAATTGATAGTGATTTGTTGAATGAAAGACACAGTGAAGTCATTGAAGAGCCTACATCTAAAGTGAGATCTAAAACAGTGACACCTAGCAAGAGTTTTTTAAAGAATCATCCTATTGGACAAATTATTGGTAGCATCAAAAGAGGAGTTCTAACTCGAAATAAGGTATAATAATAGTTATGTTTTATTTCTCAAATTGAACCTAAGACTACTAATGAAGCTTATGAAAATGAAAGTTGGACTAATGCTATGGAAGAAGAACTAGATCAGATTTAAAAGAACAAGACATGGGAACTGGTCCCTAGACCTAAAGACAAGAATGTTATTGGAACTAAATGGGTATTCAGAAACAAGATGAATGAACAAGGAGAAGTAGTAAGAAACAAAGAAAGATTGGTATGTAAGGGTTACTCACACCAAGAAGGAATTGACTATGAAGAAACCTTTGCACCTGTTGCAAGAATTGAAGCAGTACGAATGATTTTGGCTTATGCAGCTTACAAGAAATTCAAAGTATATCAGATGGAAGTGAAGTCAGCATTTCTGAATGGAGAATTGGAAGAAGAAGTCTACTTTGAGCAGCCTGAAGTTTTTCCTTTGACTCAAGAAGGAGACATGGTATGTAAACTAAAAAGATCTTTATATGGACTTCAACAAGCACCTAGAACTTGGTATGCAAGACTGGATAAGTATTTGTTAAAATTGGGATTTACAAAAGGAATAGCTAATAGTAATCTATACACAAAAATATTGAAAATGGTTTGTTGGTTATAGTTATTTTTGTTGATGACATTATCTTTCAAGGAGAAGGATAAGCTAGTGACAAATTTGCTGATTTAATGAAGACTGAATTTGAAATGATTATGATTGGTGAAATGAAATACTTTTTGGGATTACAAATAACACAAAATAATGATGGTATCTTTGTAAGTCAGACAAAGTACCTAAATGACTTATTGAAAATATTTGGAATGGAGAATTGTAAACCAGTTGGAACACCTATGGTGATTGGACATAAATTATCTAGCACAGATGAGACTCCTGTAGTGGAACAGAAGACATATAGATCTATGATTGGAGGATTACAGTATTTGACTCATACAAGACCTGATATAGCACATTCAGTTAGAATTGTAGCAAGATTTCAATCTGAACCTAGAGAATCACATTATGCAGTAGTAAAGAGGATACTGAGATATTTAAGACGCATAATGGACTATGGATTATGGTATGAAAAATTTGATGATTTTATCCTATGTTCATATACAGATCTTGATTGGGGAGGTAGCGTTGATGATAAGAAAAGCACCAGTGGTGGAGCATTTTTTCTTGGAGGAAGATTGGTTTCTTGGCTAAGTAAGAAGTAGAATTGTATCTCACAAAGCATAGCAAAAGTAGAATATGTAGCAGTAGAAAACAATTGTAACCAAATAATTTGGATGAAGCAAATGCTGAAGGATATTGGAATAAGGTTTTTTGAACCTATTGTCATACATTGTGACAACACCAGCATAGTCAGTATGTCTAAGAATCTTGTATTACATTCTAAAACAAAGCATATAGAGATTAAGTATCATGTTGTAAGAGAGAAAGTTGTTGAGAAAGAAGTCAGACTTGAGTACATAAGTACAAAGGAGAAGATTGTTGATATATTCACAAAGCCTTTACCTAAGGCTACATTTGAGTATTTGAGAGGTATGCTTGTAGTTATGCCCCAGCCTACTTTTGAGAAGTGATGTAGTTGGTTGCATCCATCCAGTGGTATATGAGCCTTATCTCTCTTCTGGATTGGATGTTGGTACTTCCTCTATGGGGGAGTATGTGTATCTAAGTTGAGTCATGAGGACTCTAGTGAATGTATTTTCTGAATAGTATCTTTTGACATCGAAGTTGTTGTTGACATAGTGATGAAACTTCTATCATTGATGTCAATGGGGGAGAAGTATACATGAAAAACCATCTGAAATATCTATTGGAGAGAACTGAATAGGAAAACAAAGCAAGATTTGATTGATGAAGAGGACTTGAAAATATTTTTCTAGAGTAGTAGTGTTGCAATATTGGATTTTTGGAACATTGGATGTTTCTTTCATATATGTTTCCATCAATGCCAATGGGGGAGATTGTTAGGAATGAATGCTGAATGTTTGGCAGTCATTCTATAGTAGTTTTTCTTGCATTCATGACTATGATTGTCATTGATGTCAACACAATGACCTTCTGGAGACTTGTAGAGAAGCATATAGTGTTTTGATTAGCGTGTTGGAAAAATGGTTAGTGCTCCCCTCAGGATTCATGACATAGCTTAACCGCCTCCTATGTCTTCTATAAGTCTAGTGGTTGTATCAGGTATTAACAAGTTGATCTTTTGGTGCAGCGGCAACCACTACTTATAACAAGTGGTATCAAAGCTTGGTCACAAGTTTGAATCCCCTCTGGTAACGCTAAGGGGAGATTGTTGGAAAAATGGTCAGTGCTCCCCTCGAGATTTGTGACATGGCTTAACCACCTCCTATGTCTTATATAAGTCTAGTGGTTGTATTGGGCATTAACAGGTCGATCTTTTGGTGCAACAGCAACCACTACTTGTAACATAGCGCACGTGGGATATTACAGTTGGAGCTATGTGATGTTGAGGTTATACTCTTTGATATTTTTTATGCCTATGGCTAAGAGCGTGGACAGTAATTCATTTATTCAAGGAAAATATGAGCATTTTTGTAGAAGCAGTATTCAGGCAATGTTCCTGAATAGGAGTTTGTGAAAATTAGATGATATCTCCTAATCGGGATGGAATCTGGTTTTGTACAATTAAAGGGAATGTTGAGACACATTGATAGTGATGTGGATGATAGTGCAAACTTCGAGGTTGCATGAGTGAAGATTTATTGTATTTGGAAGCTGACAGTTTTGTGTAATTTTGATATAGGGTGTGGAAACTTTTATTTTGTAATTGGATGCCGACTCATTTATAATTATTTGAGTGTGGTATAAAGGAAGGAGTGTATTTCCTTGTTGTAACAATGTTTTTAATAGTTGTGTGTGATGTTGTATGCATGAAGTGAAGAAAAGAGCTAAGTATGAAAGTGAATTTGTGAAGGAAGACATGCGAAGTATAGAGATCTGAAATTGAGATCTGGTGTAATAGTGAGTGCAGTTTGGAAAAGTTAGAGAAGAGGTAATATATTATTCTATTGATTAATACAAGGATTATTTGGATAGTGTGTTCAGTGATCCTACCCTGAAGCTGTTTGGACAGTGGGTCCTTCTGTCTTCCATAACTCTCAACAGGGTTAGAATATTTTAACAAGGATTCAAAATCTCCTAACAGGGATTCATATGTACTGAATGTATTTCATAAGAATCCTAACAGAGTCCATCCTTTCACAAGGAATATTCATATTAGTGCATCTTTTGTGGGCATCATTCCCATCAGGGTTTACTCTTTGATCAAGAGGTTCCATAGTCAACATATCTTGTGTCATTATGTTATTGTGTATGAATATCTTTCTATGGTTGGTAGTTATATTGCTTATATGGTTTAATGTTGTTGAAGATAATAAAATTTATAATTATCTGATAACTGATTCAACCCCCCCCCCCCTCTCAGTTATCTTGGTGGACTTTACTTTCTAACATGTATTAGTGTTGTTACTTTTCATATAAAGTTGTTATTACTTTTTCCATTGCTATGTTTCTATTCTATTGGTTTTGATGCTATTTTATTTAATAAATGTTGGAAATTTTCCTCAATTTCCTACGTGTAGCACATTCATTATTAGGTGTGGATTTTATTCTACACTGACATGGTTTTGTTTTATATTTTGACTTCTAAGAGTGAGTGATTTTTAATTTGTGTGGTCTCTAGGAGAAGGTGCAAAGAATATTCTTTGAGGATTAAGGAGTGAAAATCCAGTAATGGATTTTGCGCAAGCTACACCCTAAACTCTTTGGCTTCTTTTGTGGGGATCTTTGTAACATTATATGCTTTTGTAGCCATCTATAAAAATTCTGATTTTTGTTCATGAGGATACAAACATCAACTATTAATGACGTTGTCATTTTCTGCAAGCTTTTTCATGTTGGTCTTGAAGATCAATCTTTGGTCTTAAATATATTTTTCCTTAGACAACTCTTGTCAAGGTTCTTTGGCAATGTGTATTCTTACACCTACAAGAGGTTCTCCATCATAATTTTCCCATCATATTATTTAATGTTTTATTCTTGAATTTATTTCTCCTCGGATATAACAGTGCTTATTTTTTTAAACTGGAAGAGTTATAATTTAATCTCGATAATGCATTCTATTGTTTCCAATCCAACACCATCCAAAAGGGAAAAAATGCCTTTAATATGTTTCATCTACTAGGCACCAATACAAAAGTACATTTCCCAAGAACTAAATTTGTCTAGTCCCATTAAGGCACCTGATGGTCCTCTTTACATTATCACTAGGGTTGATGGTATTCATTACTGTAGTACCCTTGTTCATCCTACTTACATGGTGAATGTGATAACTAAAGAGCATCTTTTTAGTAAATGAATGCAAAGATATTTCTATGATAAATCCAATGTTTTGATTCAAACTTACAATGGTTTCCTTTATCCTTCCCATGGTTACATGTCATTTCCTATGGAAGTTTGTGGTGAAATTGTAGATACTACTTTCACTATCATCCCTACTTCTAATAAGTTTCAAGTTAAATTTGGTCTTCCTTGGCTTACCTCCATGAAGGGAGTGGCTTATCATATTCATAAATGTGTTAAATTTCCTCATAATGGAGAGATCATGATTGTTAACCATATTCTTTATCATCCTTTTGTGCCTCGATACTCTATTAACCTTGATTTATATTTTCCATTTATACCAAGCCTACAAGATTCAAAAGATTTTTGAACTTAGTAAACCTAAGGATGATCTTAGTCGTGTCTTCCTACACCACCTATTTCTCTTTATGTTGTTGTTCCACCTCCTATTGCCTATACTAATCTTCTTCTCATCATCTCTCAACCTAATGTGGCTCCTTCAATTCTTCCTCCCAAATAAGTAAAGGACTTGATGTTGATTGATCCTACCCCAACTCAAATATCTAGCAAAACAAAGAATTACTATCATTCTCATGGTTGTCACAGCAAGCATCAAGCTATATCCTATGCACGTTCTTACCAAAATATTCTTTCACCTCATACACCTTCCCATACTTCACTTTCCTTTGACCAACACATGCTTGAGCCTATGGAGGAAGTGAACTTAAACAATGTTAAAAATAATAAACATGAGAATGTTATTCACATCTTAGATTGTATTACAATGAATCTTGATGAAGAAGATACTCTTGATGATTGTTTTCATGATACTAACAATGATATGCATGCTAGTGATTCTAATGATATGTATGAGACTATTGATCTTGATAATGATTCACCAACTTATATATTCTTTCACAAAAATTATCTATCACTCCTAGTAATGAGAATAGTGACCTATCTTCATAACATGGTCCTTTTTTGGAACTAGCTATTGTTCCTTCTATCATTTTTGACATTTCTTCTCTTGTGGGTTTCCCACCTTCCCTAAACACAATGGATCGAGATAGGGGGCAGGCGATGCCCTTGATTAGATCCTCTTATGCTATTGATTTTGTGTATTTTCCTATTGTAATGTGCTTCCCCAATGATGTGTTTCTTGTTATATGTTATGTTTATATTTCTTTAAATGACCCTTGTTTCTCCATTGGCACAAGGTGATAAAGTAATCGCAATATCATAACATTCTTCTATTTGTATCTTACTTCTATATGTTTTTACATGTTATGTTGTACATGTGCCATTGTTTTTAAATATGTCTTTGTGTTGTCTGCTTGGGATTATGCAAAATGGTAACACCTATTCTTTTTGGTCTCTATGATGTCAGCCCAAAAAGACTCTTCTTTGTGACTCTTACATGTCTTTCTTCCATTGTGTTTTAGTTCTACTTTGTTTCGAGAATGATGATATTTCATTTTGACATAATATTTTACATATTATCATATGATCATACTGACCCCAGAGTTGGTAGATCCCTTTTGTGCTCTCTTTTGTCATGTGCTCATTTCCCTCAATTTGTTCTCTCTTGGGGGCATTTCATAGAGGAAATATATTTAGTAGATGCATGTACACTCCTTTAAAGCCATTTCTCATGTCAAGATGCTTGCAATAGCTTTAATGTGGGTTCATACACTATGCACACATGTACTACTTCTTGATGATGCTTTTCATTTGGATCCCTTTTGGATATACAATATTTATGGACTAATCCCTCTCTTTCTTTTGATCCCTTGTGGACATACAATCCTTAAGGATAGGTCTCTCTTGTCATCTCCCTTATTGGCATACAACCTTTAAGGATAGATCATAGATGCATTAACTAGCGTGGCACATAAACCTCTTTTGCTAGAACTTTCAATGCCATCTTTTGTGGTTCTTTCTTTGTGTGATTCATAGTAAAATAATAAATCTTAATGGGACTAAGTAATCACCTCTCTCTCTCTCTCTCTCTCTCTCTCTCTCAATGTCTCTCTTATCTTAGTTTTGGATTTGATAAGTACTTAAGTCACTTGGGGGCTTGATGATTTTTTTCATTTTGGTTTTGATGAGATCATCTTATGCCTTTTTTCATCTACTTTACCATGAGCATGAGTTTTTCACATACTCCCACTAAAGTGGGGGATAAATGAATAGTCCTAAAAAGTTAGTACCCATTAATTTGGACAATCTAGGACCAATTGGGTCCCATTTTAGTGCTCTTCTTGATCATGGATGTGTTTATGCCTAGTTTTCCAACTTCTCCATTTATTTTTCCTCTAAAATTCCAAATGCTTCTTGAACCTTGCACATTTTACCTCAAAACAAGACCTTTTAGGTATAGGCCACACTTGGGGCGACCTATACCCTAGGTTTTTTTTGGTTAATTTTGGGGCCCGATGCAAAGTGTTTTCTTTTTCCCACCTTGTGAAGTCATCCTTTGTGAATTTGAACCCTACAATCACTATAAAAGGAGGTCTCTTTCTCTCATTTTGATATACACAACTGATCTACAATTCATGATCCTACTCTCTAGTAATCTAAGTGAAAGCAATTAAGTTCAAGGTGATTTCATGAAAGACTTTGATTCAAAGGCTTTCTTCCATCCATTCAAAGGAAATCTTCTATTGATCATGTGAATTACTCTTCCATGGTGAAATTGTGAAAAAGTTTCTAATTGAGCAAGAAGATCCACATCCAAGTTTCATTCTTCTTCCTTCCTCATTCAATCATTTCAAGCATTCATACATTCATGATCTATGATTTGTGCAAATGTTGATATATTTCATAAGTGAATACATCCTACATTCCTACATTCAATATGCTGATGAACTACAACTAATTTGGATTAATTGTATGACTTGAAGATCTATGATGTGAGATCACTAAGTTGCTAATTAGATATGTAAGATGATTAAATTAGTAATATGTTGGCATTGATGTCAACTAGTTTTGACAAGTACTTATCTTGTAAGTTACTATACCCAAACATCTATAGAAAGAAGAAGAAAAGAGATGAAGAACAGATATATCTACATGAGGAAGATGGATATAATAGATAAGGATAAGGAATACATTGGGTAACTTATGGATGAGTCTATGACCTTATGTTATTGACTTGATTATGTTTCATTCATCTATGATGAAGATAATAGAAAAATGCACAAAGAAGTGTGGTCAGTTAAAGAAGCATTTTAGTATACACCGAGCAGTGCAGTGTATACTGAGCATAATATAAACTAAGCTTGTCTTCACTGACGCATTTCTTTGTTAACCAAGCATGAAGAAAGGAACTAAATGATTAGTTTAGCCAATAAGGATTGATGAGCTAGAAAGTGTATTAGTACGAGGCAAGAGATAATGTTTGTTATGAATATCAATGGCTAACACAATTCAAAGAAGATATAAGGGATTGAAACAAAATATGTTACTGACATATCAGCCAAGGAAGGTTTAAGTGGAAAAATCAATGAAGGAGATTAAGCGACAAAATCTGATGGATGGAAATAAAATGGTTTACTTGTCTATTTAAGAGACTATGGTTTCATGATGAAACTTATGCTAGAAGAAGGAGACTATAGAACTATTGGGTGAACAAGCTTCATGCATGCCTGATCAGACTAGTTAAGGAGAACTGAACTACAGAGATTACCGAGCATTAGAAAGCTATAACCAAGAGATAGTAAGTTACTGAATATTGTTGAAATAGAATTGATATATTGATCAGAGGATTTTAATGAGCATAATATAGATATAAGCATCTACAATAGAAGTTGTATTGTAATTAGATCATCTACTATTACATTTTAACCATTGTAAATAGATAAATCTCTTAACCGAGTGGACTTGAAAGTCTTGTAATGTCATTCATAGAGTGTACATTTGTTATCCTATCAACCCCATAGTGAATGTTGGTTGGATGATAATGGTTAGTGTTAAATCCTCTAACAAGGTCACACCTTACAATGTGTTTTGTAACCTTTAACACGGTTGGGTCTTCACCGACCTCACTTCAGAAGAGTGAACAATTTTTGGGTTGCCGGTCCCAAGTGGTTTTTCCCTTTACAGGGTTTCCACATTAAATCTTTTGTGTTAAGTTTTGACTATGATAATTTTTTGTTATCATACTTTACATGTTGCATATTTGATTTGATCGGTGAATATACTAGGTTGTTAACTGGTAATTGGTAAAAGCACAGAAATAATACTATTTTATGTTACCGAGCTGCAAAAGTTTAAGTAAACTATTTTTGGATATACATTTTGTATTTGGGACTATGGATAACTGATTCAACCCCCTCTCAATTATTCTAACATATGCATTCAAGAAAGTATACATCTTTGTGGAGTAAGAGATCTGGATTCATCTACAAGGGTTCGACAAACAAGGTAATAATTACATTTTATCTTGGTGTACATGCTTTACTTATTTCATTTCAAGGTTAATTCCTAAACAAGGCTTGACCAAGGCAAGCCTATTTCCTCCAATAATTTCCCCTTTTACTTGTGTGCAAGTGTAGATTCATGGAATTCTAAATTTATAAAAGTAGATCTGAAGATATGGTTTTGATCACAGTCCCAAGATCTCTTAATTCTGCCTTTCTAGGTATAAGTCTCCTCAAGTTTGACCTATACCGGTATAGGTCATCTCATGTTTGACATGTTCCTGTAGCTTTTAGATTTTTATGGTTTGTAGATTTGATCAGTAGGGTCTTAGATCCAGTTCTATTCCCAATTTCAATACAGTCTTACAGTGCATTTTTAAATCTGAACTTGCATCCTCTACTAACCCTCAAGGTGAGTTTATATTATTTCTCTCTCTTCCATGGCACTTACTTTGATACCCAAGATCTGATATCTTATTATTTATCATTGCATGATTATGTACTTCACCTTTCTTTCATATACATTACAATTATTTTCCTTACCTCCTTACATAAATGAAAAAAGAAGCCCTAGAATCAAAACCTCCCTTCTAGACTAAGATCATGCATTACCATCCCTTCATCTACTTTCATTGTGCTAACTAGATTTGGTCTAAAAGGGGTCACATTCTAGGGCCCTCTTTCCAATGTATGGTGCTAAAATGGTTGTATACCATTGATACAAATTTTCCACTTTACAACTAGAATACAATTTTTAAGATTTGCCTAGCAATATTCACTGACAAGAAGAAAAAAATACTTTCCAGTATGTAGTTTATAGAGGAGTTCAATGTCTCTGCTAAGATTGGAGCTTAGAGTCTTAATATCCATAGACCAAAGTACAATGCTACTTGTGTGTAAAAGGGTTACATGTCCTAGAAAAAGAGGGCTTTGAGCACCTTTTGTCAGAGCTTAGACCTTAATATCTCAATCATTTACTCTTTCATATAATATATAATCTTTTTAATGCATTTGCACAACCTAACAAAGCTACTTCCTTCATTTTTAATTGCACAAGACCTAGAAGCTCTACAACATTGGCTAGTTAGTTGTGTTTCACACATTTTCACAACCTAATTGGTCTTCTTCACTTGGAATTGTGCAAGATTCAAAAGCACTATAAACTTGCCAGGTTAGTGTGCTTATGTTTCTTCTCTACCCTTGCTCCATATAGTGATCAAATATAAAAAATACTTTTGTAGAAATTAGTTATTTATAATTGAAAATTTTCAGTGTCTATTTTAGTCATGTGCTCATTATGTGCAATGTCATTGCCCCTAGGATTTATGCTTTGATATTTTCAATGAAAATTGGGATGCACTAGAGCATCCTTAGGTGCACTAATGTCACAAAACTTCATTTAATTGGGGATGGGTATGAAAGGTCCCCAAACCATCCTCAAGACACCTGCCCAAGAGACTTTCCCTTAAATGTGTTGTGTGTTTACATGAAATTTACTATTTTTAGTATAAAAAAATTATTTGAGCTCAGAATGCTCTATTTTATTCCCTAGAGGCTCACTTTGGTTATAACAACTTGCCAGTAAATTTTCATTGCAAGATCAAGTCTAGTTTTGAAGATATTGAAATTTTTTGGTATTGGCAACATGGTACAAAAAGATTGAACTCAATTTTGAAGGATTTAGATGGTTCGAATGGAGTCAAAACTTCATCTGAATAGAGCTTTCACAAGTTAGTTGTTGTAGACAAATTCACACCATTTTTAAAATGGATTTATAATAGTCGATCAGGTCAACAGGCGATGACTTATGGTCTCTGGAAGTTGCACTACCTAAAATGAAAGAAAATGAATTTCCTTCAAAAAAAAAAATTGAGTTCCAAAAGTTGTTTTGAAACAAACCTAATGTAATAAAAATGAAAAAAAAAATTCTAGGGTTGGTCAGCCTCAATGGCTAAAAATCTAGAACCTTCACGGGAAATGAAAAATTGCCTATATAAGGAAGGCCCGTAGTGTTTTCTAGGGCAGTTCTAGGTGGTTATTCAAGGCTTTGTCTTACAAAATATTGTAAGAAAAATGCCCATGTGGCTTTGCATATTGAATTTCTGAAATTTATAATTCCATACTTTTGGAGATAATAAGAATTTCATTTCCCATTCTTGCAAATTTTTTATGTGTCTCTATTTTTGTTATGTGTTTGTGGTATTAAGGGGAGAACCCTTCATCAAGTGGTATTAGAGAAGAAGTTCTTAAGTGTGTAGACAGATCACCAACTATGAGGCAATTTTCACTAGGACCATGGTTTAGGGTTTCAACAATAAGCACGAAAATGCCTCTACAAAGGGAACATGGTGGAAAAACTGAAGGTGTGCTACCTAAGGTTAGAGCCCTCCAGGGACAAGTGTGAGAATTGCATGAAGAGATTCAAAGAGAAAATAATCTTGTGCAATAAGAAATGAAAGTGAGGATGAAATCAAAGAAGAAGGAAATGTTGATCAAGAAGGAGAAGAATAAATTTTGAACCAAGAGGAAGAAAGGCTTTTCCGAACCATTTCCAAGATTGGGAAAAGATCTAAGATTGAGGTCCCCACATTTTTAGGAAATCTTAACTCAGAGGAATTGATTGACTAAATCAATGAATTAGAAGAATATTTCAAGTATGAAGATATCGAGGATCCTAATAGGGTCAAGTTTGCAAAGGCCAGATTGAAGGGTCATGTGAAAATTTGGTGGCAAGAGATTCATTTGGAGAAAAATATAAGAGAAAAGGAGAAAATCACAAGATGGGATCAAATGGTAGATAAATTGAAGTGACAATTCATTCTCATTGATTATGAGCTTGATCTACTTAAGAAAATGCATGGTTTGAAGCAAGCAGGGAGATCTATTCAAGAGTATACGAAGGAGTTTTATTGAGTCCTCATCAGAACAAGCCATGTAGAAGTTGATAAGGAGAAAGTTTCTCATTACCTTAATGGGTTGAGGTAGAGTATTCAGGAGGAATTGAACTTGGTCTAAATGAATAGTATTGAAGAGGCATTATCAGTTTTCCCTAAGAGTAGAGGAAAATTTGAATATAAGTTTCAGAGAAGGAAAAGCAGAAGAGGTTATAGTGGAAGATCCAGTGGATGGTCTTATGGAGAACAAAATGAAGATAAAAAAAAGAAGGATGAGCATAGTAGCAGTAAAAATTGGAGAGGAATAATTTTAATCACTTTCATGATCAGAATAATAGAGATAAAAAAGGAAGAGGAAGAGGACAAGGAACAGAAAGAGGAGGCTTCTTTGGATCATTTTTTTCACTTTGGAGAAGAAGTTCATAGGCCATATGAATGTCCACAATCTCAAGGAAGGACAGATAGGATAATTGAAGGCTAGGATAGAGTTGCATATCTGGATGATTATGACAAATCATCACATTCTGAATATGTTGAAAGAGGAGAAGTCCTAGTTAATAGAAGAGTCATGTTGAGTGGTTAGAATGCACCTGAGCAAAGGAGAAGCTTTTTTCACACTAGGTACAAGTGTGAGGATAAGTGTTGTGATGTGATTATCATTTCCTATGGATACATGTCATATGTTGTTGGATAGGTCATGGCAATTTGACATGCATGTTGTATATGGTGGTCATGTGAATACCTATATCCTGACAAAGGATGGAGTGTGACATAAGCTAAAGCCATTGAAGGACATAGAAGAAAATGTATGCAGTAATGAAAGAATAAGTTTTTTTGAGGGAATAAAATTCTTAGAGGGTATGAGGCATGAACATATGTGTTTTTCTTTAATTTCAAAAGATGGTAAGAGGAAGTAGAAGATGAACCTACAGAAGTTGCAGATTTGTTGAATGACTTTCAGGATATTGTATCTAATAATGTGCTTGTTGGATTACCACTTGTAAGAAAGATCAATCATCAGATGGACTTGATTCAAGGGACCAGTTTTCCAAACAAGGAAGGTCAAAGGATGACTCCAACGGAGAGTGGGGAATTGAACAGACAAGTGCAAGAGTTGTTGCAGAAGGGATTAATCTGAGAGAGTTTGAGTCCATGTGTTGTAAAAGCAGTATTAGCAACAAAGAAGAATGGATAATGGAGGATGTATATAGATTCTAGGGCTATCAACAATATCACAATCAAGTACAGGTTTCCATTTTTGTGGATGGATGATATTATCGATTGTTTGAATGGATCAATGTATTTCACAAAGATAGATCTGAAGAGTGGATATCATCAGATTCAGACCAGAGAAGGAGATGAATGGAAGACTACCTTAAAGAAAAAGGAAGGACTGTATGAGTGGTTAGTCATGCCTTTTGGCCTAACCAATGCATTGAGCACTTTCATGCAACTCATGAATTGGGTTCTAAAATAATTTATGGGTAAGTTTGTCATTCTTCACCTAGATGATATTTTGATCTTTAGTAAGATATTGGAGAAGCACATAATGCATATTTTAGGGTGTTTGAGAAGTTAAGTGAAGAGAAATTGTTGATTAATTTGAAGAAGTGAATTTTTGTGAAGGATTTAGTGTATGTGGGATTTGTAGCTTCAAAAGAAGGTCTAAAAATAGACCCAAAGAAAGTGAAGGCTATCCTCGAATGGTCTACTCCAAGGAGTGCTACTAAGGTAAGATATTTTCATGTTTTGACTATCTTTTACATAAATTTTATCAAGAGTTTTAGAACTATTTGTGGGCCCTTGACTGAACCAATAAGAGGGGATAGGAAAGAGTTTAAGTGGACTACAGGGGTGGATAAGAGTTTTAAACTGTTAAAACAAAAAGTTACAAAACAACCTATTTTAGCACTTCTAGATTTTAATAAGGTGTTTCAAGTAGACTGTGATGCTAGTGGTACTACAATAGGATCTATTTTGAGCCAAGAAGGTAGACCTATTGCTAATTCCAGTGAGAAGTTAAATGATGCCAAGAGGAAATATTATTTTTATGATCAAGAATTTTATGCTATAGTTCAAGCATTGAAAAAGTGGATACACTACCTCTTTCCTAAGGAGTTTATTTTTTATACTGATCATCAAGCTTTGCAATATTTTGATAGTTAAGGAGAGTTGAATCAAAGGCATTTTAAATGGGTTGATTTTTTACAAAGTTACACATTTTTTTTGAAACACAGGAGCAAAAAGTCTAACAAGGTTGTAGATGCACTTAGTAGGAGACAACTTTTGATGATAGATATGAAGATTGAGGTGGTTGGGTTCAAGGAACTGAAGAGTTTGTATCCAGAGGATCTTGATTTTGGTGAAGCTTGGAAAGCTTGTACAGAACCTGTTACTCTAAACAGAATGAAGTGGCTAGATTTCATCATCTAGGATGGTATGCTATTCAGAGGGAGTCAGTTGTGCATTCCAAGAATTTATATGAGAGAGAATCTCATCAAGGAGAAGCATAGTGGAGGATTGGCCAGACATTTTGGTTGAGATAAAACCCTTGCTCTAGTTAGTGAGAATTATTATTGGCCATAGTTGTAGCAAGATGTCAAGAATTTTTTACAAAGATGCAAAGTATGTCAAATGGGAAAAGAAGAAAAGAAGAATGCATGGTTGTATCATCCATTACCTGTATCAAAGAATCCATGGGCGCATATTAGTATGGACTTTGTTCTTGGTTTACCAAGGACTCAGTGGGGGCATGATTGAATTTTTGTGGTGGTTGACAAGCTTTCAAAGATGGCACATTTCATTGCATGTAATAAGACTAATGATGCTATTCATGTGGTGGAATTGTTTTTCAAAGAAGTGGTGAGACTACATGGTCTACCAAAGAACATAGTTTCAGATCGAGACACTAAGTTTGTTACACATTTCTAGTGCACATTTTGGAAGAATTTAAAGATAGATTTGAAGTTCAAATCATCACATCATCCATGGACTACTGTGAAGACAAAGGTGGTGAATAGGAGTTTGAGGAATTTTTTGAGATGTTTGGTTGGAGATAAACCAACGGGATGGGATATGATCTTAGCATAGCTAGAATTTGCATACAATATTTTTTTCAATGGGAGCACTGGTAAATCACCATTCCACATTGTATATGGAAGTAGTCCCAGAAATGCTTCTAAGTTGAGGAAGATAGACAAAGGAGAGATAAGTAGTGTTGAATCTAAGGATTTTGCATAACATTTGAAGAACATCCTTGAGAAGGTGAGGAAGCACATTACTAAGATGAATACATAGTATAAGGCTAAGGCAGATGATAAAACAAGGCATAAGGAATTTCAGGTTGGGGATGAAGTCATGGTTCATTTGCAGAAGGAGTGATTTCCAATAGGTACATATAACAAGTTGAAAATGAAGAAGTTTGGGCCATGTGAGATATTGAAGAAGCATGATTTAGGAAATGCCTATGAAATATAGTTGCCTACTGAGCTGAATATTTCATTAGTATTTAATATTTTAGATTTGACAAAGTATGATGAAGGGGGTGTTGAAGATGGGGTCATAGAAGCACAGTGGACTAATTCATCAACTACTTCGGCTACCAAGGAGATTGAGGATATATTGGGTAGTCATGTTGGAAGAAGAACAAGGAACATGACATATAAAGAATATTTGGACAAATGGAAAGGATGACATGTAGAAGATTCATCATGGCTGACAAGGGAGGAGGTTAACCATTTTGATTTTCCTCTACGCACCTAAATTATCTCTCGAGTGTATGATGCAAGAGCATCCTGGGTATAAGATCTATCTTGTGCAGAGCTACTATTTTTGGAAATTTACTATTTTTAGTAATTTTTTCATTTGAGTTCAAAATGCTTTATTTTCTTCCTTGGAGGTTCACTTTGGTTATACCAACCTGTCAGTAAAGTTTCATTGCAAGCTCAAGTCTAGTTTTGAAGATATTGAAAAATTTTGGTATTAGCAGCAGGGTACTGAAACTTTGAACTCAGTTTTGAAGGCTTTAGAGGCTCCGAATGGGGTCAAAACTCCGGCTACATGGAGCTTGAAAAATTTACTTGGTGTAGAGAACTCTGCACCATTTTTGAAATGGGGTTATAATAGTCAATCGGGTCAATGGGCAATGACTTATGGTCTTCGAAAGTTGCACTACCTGAAATGAAAGAAAATAAATTTCCTTCAAAAATTTTTTTTGAGTTCTGAAAGTTGTTTTGAGCTGACCCTAATGTAATAAAAATGAAAAATAAAATAATTATAGGGTTGGTCGGGCTCAATGGCTAAAATTCTAGAACCTTCATAGGCATTGGAAAATTGTATATATAAGGAAGGACCGTAGTGTTTTCTAGGGCAGTTTTGGGTGGTTATTCGAGGCATTGTCTTAATGAATATTGTAAGGAAAATGTCCATGTGGTTTTGTATATTGTATTTCTAAATTTGTAATTTCATACTTTTGGAGATAATAAGAAGCCCATTTCATGTTCTTGCAAAAAAAATGTGTGTCTCTATTTTTGTTATGTGTTTTTGGTATTAAGGGGAGCACCCTTCATTAGTTTCCAACGGCTATAATTTTAGCATTTAATATTTTCACCGACTCCCTTTTCACTAATTACCAAATTACACTTCCTTACACCAAATGAAACAAAATAACATAGACTTTTACCGATCAAACATGAAATGTTAACTTCACAACATATATCCAAATGCATCTAAATATGCATAAATGGATCTTTGCACAAATTTTAGGAACCGATTTAAGATTGAAATTTTTCTCACAATTCCTACACATACCTTTAACCGATTAGGGGAGATAGGTGCCCTTGATCAAGAGATTGAGGTACCATCAATTGTTCCAAGTGCAGTTCCATCATTTAGAGACTTTCTTCTCCATATTTGATTCATCTGATCTCTTATTTCTTCAACATTTACTTGAACAGTTTCATTTGTCTCTTCCTTAGTTAGAGCTTTTCCTCGATACCTACAGTATTTGGGTAGGTGACCAACCTTGTGATAGTGAAAACATGTCATTCCAAGATTTCTCCATGACTTTCTATTCTTTCTACCATGCATCAATATATAATTTGATGCTATGTGTCCAAATCTCCCACATGTTGTACTTGAAATTCTTGTGTTGTTGTCCCATAGTATTGTCGAACCTTGTCGGTTGTTTGTAGTATTTTGTTGGTTAGGTACCCATTTGACATTTTTTATTTGTGATATGAAATCTTTAGACTTGTGACTAGATCTATTGCAAGTATTGTAGTAACCATTAAATTTTGGCTTCCTTGTATTGTTAGGAATCATTGATCTACATGTTGGCAAGTTGACTATACTAGTGTATATGACTAAATTTAGTGTTGTCATTATGGAAAAAAAGTCATATGAAGTTTTGAAGTTAGCACAATAACTTAGAAGATCAGAATTTGGCTAAGTATGGAAGACAAAGTAGATAGTGAAGTACCTGATGAACAAAGCATCGGCACACGTGTGTATGATTGAGTTTTTGTATGAGCCCTTGAAGATAAGCTTTTGAGTATGTTAGTAATCTATGGTTAAGAACACATGGTCAGATGAGATAGTATGAAGAAGTTACAGTGAGTTGAAGTGACACAAACAGTGAGTGACAGAACAGATTAGAGCATGTAGCTGACAGGAAAGATTTTGATTAGCGAGTATTATTTTATTTTGTTAAGGTTGTGCACCTATTTTAAATGTGTTGTAAAAATGTTAATATCAATGTATGTAAACATGCTTGAGCCAATTCATTTGGAAGCATTGTATGTAATAGGTTATAGGCCGACTTAGTAAATGGTTTTGGTTGTACCTATATATAAGACATGTGCTTTTGTATTTGAGCATGTTGTTGAGATGAAGAGTTGATAGAAGATATAATATAAGAGAAGAAGTATGTGAAGTATGTGTTAAGAGAAGTAAGTATGATATAGAGCTTTACAAGAGGTTAAAGCATCAGCGCACAAAAGGAACTGATCAGATAGTAATGTCATAGCAGTAGTTCACCCTTGCAGATATGGTGTGTATCTGATATCCAGGAGGTTGTAGCCTTCCTCATTGAGCAGTGAGCTTTGGCAGTGAGCCTTCCACCTCTAATAGGGTTTGTTACTTCAATTCTCCTAACAGGGTCTGACCTTTGACCAGGTCATTATACTAAAGCATTGTAATGACTGCTCCTGACAGGGAAAAGGAACATTAACAAGTTCATAATACAAGGTACAATTATTAGTGGGTATTAATTCCCACTAGGATTTTTCCTTTGGCCAAGGTTTCCCCATAATCATATCTGGTGTTATGTGTTATGGTTGTTTACTCTATTTTCTTTAACATTCAGTTTAGTAATTGGGCTAAGTTTAAAGATAGCAGAAAAAAATTAATATTGTAGAACATTGATTCACCCCCCCTCGCAGTGTTCCCATTCCTAAAAATTGGTATCACAGCTTTGGTCCTCTGAAGATAAGTTTAACTACTTGAGGAGATCATGGTTTTAGAAGAAGTGAAAAATTTGAAGAAGAATCTTGAAGAAGCTCTTGAAGATCTTGACAGGTCTGAAAAAGAAATTGAAGAACTAAAATTGAAGGTCATTAGTTCACAAGTATTCATCAAGAAACTAAGAAAAGATTTGAAATACTGTTCAAACAATGATTTGGGAAAAATGGTCAAAAAGATGAATGAAGAAAATACATCTCTGAAGGATCAGGTTGAAGAATTGGATGAAAAGCTAACTAATAATCAGGAAGCCTATGAAGAGCTGATCAAAGAAGATAAATAGTTAGATGATGAACTTATGCAAGAAAACATGAGAATCTTGGAGTTAGAAAACATCAAGAAATAGATGGAATCTAAATTAATAGAAGAAAGGAGCCATATTGAAAAATTGCACACAAGTACTGATCTAATAGAGTCACAGTTACATGCACAGAATATTAAAGGAGATACCAATGGTATTGAATTCAATGAAGCACAAAATCAAATCAATGATATGCGAGAAAGAATGAAAGCACCAGAAGAATCTACAGAAGCTAAGAAGACTGAAAATCATACTAAAGCTAAAGCAGAACCATCTAAAGATGAATGCAAGCTAGTAAACCAAACTTTTTATGCCTGTAACAAACATGGACATATAGCAAGAGATTTTAAAGAGGTAAGACCTTTCAATGTTTATTGTTATTCATGCAATAAATTTGGTCATAGAGCTATGAATTTTAGATCAAATCAAAGAAATCAAACTTAGAACAATCAAAGAAATCAACCATAGCAAAATGTTAGAAGTCCTCAGAACATTACATGTCAGATATGCATTTACAATGGTCACACAACTAGACAATGGAGTATGGTAACTCACATCAATGTGTCGAGGAATATAAGGCCTCCTGTTATTTTTCACTCTTGTAACAAGGTTGGACACATCTCAAAGTTTTGCAGATCACAAGCACAAAGACAAGATTTTCCTGATAAGTCTCAAGGATCAATATTGGATGAATCTAGAGAAGTCAAGTTTGTGAAAGCTACAGAAGATGCAACCAAGATTTGGATGGAAGTAAAGCAAGATAATGTCAGTGCCACAGTAGTAGATGCATCCTCAGTGGATGCACCTTCTACTTCTGGATGAATGACCCTCATGGTCATAGGAAGAGCTTGATAAGCTCTAGACCCCTACGTGGCTGGTATACTCACTCTCAGAGTATGTGCCTTTGGTTATAGTTGTTTGGATACTAGTTGATGTTGTATGCAAGATCGCATAGCTTGATTGTTAGTAGAAACAAAGATTGGAATTATTTGTTGCATTATGTATTATGGTGGCAAGCATTAATTGTAGAAAGTTGTTTTAATAGTCACCAAAGATCCATTATCCACACATTTTCATTCGAGTTCGAGCCCTTGGAGAGCACCGGAGACCAAGCAATTAGTCTTGAAAGATTGCAGTTATTTTCATTAGTGAAAAGTTGGTTACGAAACCCTTGTTTGGACGTGATGGTTCAGAAATCATTTGGAAACCTATTTAAGCATTCATCAAGTAATTAATGGCCACTCTAGTTTTATTTGATGTTACAGAGAGGAAAAGACATGTTTTCAAAAAGAATCCTTTTAAGTCAGTGCTAGATGATTTGGAAGGGGCATTTCCTAGAACTTCGATGGGAGTGATGCACATAGAAGATATTTGCACATATATATATTGTAAGAAGGAACTTGTAGGGTTGGACAGAATTAGGTCACACATTGAAATAGTGATGAATCCAGACATGTCATTCAAGGATGAGTTCGTGCACTTATCAAATAACCCTATAATTAAGTATGCGACTATGTATGAGTTCTATGAGTTAGAATGGATCAAGATATTGCCAAGAAGAATACATGACAACCTATTTTGGATTGGAGAAGTTCCAGTTTGCATTACATCAGATCTCATTTATGAGATGACCGGACTTTCCAAGACCGGTGCCATACTTCCAGATGGTAAGGATGTCAAGAAACAAGTAGAGCAAGCTTGTAAGTCCTGGAGTCATAAGTGCAACATGACAATTGAACCTATTGAGGAGAATGACATAAAACTAATGGCTATGATACTTGGTTACAAGTTATAGGATACAAAAAGAGTGAATAGTGTGTCCACAACCACTATTTTGGCAGCTATAAGGATTTCAAAGGAAAATGGAGAGTTCAACCTATGTGATATTATGTGTGCATAGTTGTTAGACAACATTAGAGCCATCAAGCATGAAAAGAGCAAGATATTTAGGTTTGGGTCATTGATAATTTACATGTACTTCCATATAGTTGGAAAGGTATCTAATCTATATCTTGACAAGAGCCTACCTACATTTCCTCAAATCTCATTCAAGGCAACATCAGAGAGCACCTTGAAAGACTTCATGGATTTGGAAATCAAAACATTTAGAATTAAGATGCAGAGAAGGTATAGGATACTTGAGAGTATAGTGGAGAAATACAAGAACAACATTTGTTTTATGGTAGAGACAAACATCACTTGTATGGAAGTTGTTGAGCCTAGGACTAAGTGGATTCATCTACTTGGTTATGAAGTGGAGGAGCATATTTTGGAAGCTTATGAACAAGTCCGCTTATCAGTGCCTAAGGATCCCAATGAGCCAAGATGGGGTACTTATGAAGAGAAGAGAAGACAAGTAGACTTTATCTTAAACAATGCAACAACAAAGAGAAAAGCATCCAAGATAACATCAGATATTATGAAAATTCATGGTGTTACACAAGCAGACTTGGATAAAGCTAGGGAAGCCAAGATTGAAATCCAACTTGAGAGTGTACCCTCATCTGAAGTGAAAATAGAGAAATCAGATGATCCAAAGGAGAATAAGAGTAAGACTAATGATAGAACCTTTGCGCCCATAACTACAATTGATCTGGAGTCCACTCCACCTCCTCAGCCTAGCAAGATGCCTAGAAGGAAGAAGCAAATTGGCACAAGCCATCCATCATCAAGGACAACAAGAAGCAAAGGAAAGAATACACAAGCACCTCCTGAGGTAGGATTCTAACTGAATCTTGAAGTGTTGAGAGCTAGAGTAGTTGATGAAGGAAGGACATATCAAATAGCAATGTTTTATGACAAGTATCATGAGATAGACAAATCAGAGATTCATTCTATGATTATCAAGCATATGATTAAGTTCAAAAAGATAGTTTTGGAGCTTAAGACAGTCATTCTAGATAACATATGGAACATTTTGGACTCTCTAAAAAGACAATCCATAGAAGAGGATTTTAGAATAAGAGAAAAGACACTTGATGATAACCTCCATGTTTCTTCACTGGAAGAGAAGACATTGTTGTTAGATTTGGTGAAGCCTCACCTAAGAACTAAGCTTAGAAATCTGCAAATAATGAATAAATATTATGAGTTGGTTGCAAAGGAAATAGAGAAGGCATTTGAGAAGGTGTTTTTGGAAAGGAACGTGTATCCTCCTACTGTTCTTGCAACCCAAGTTCCCTCTAAGCTAGAAAAATAATCTAAGATCCTTGTTGCACCTATGACAAGTCCACAGGATTTTGTGCCCATGCCTAAAGCTAAGGATGAAACAATTGTGATAGATAATGTATAAATATCCATGGCGGCATCAGATAAGGATCTTGATATGTTTGAGGAAGCCTTTGCGAGCATAAAAGAGGCTGAGATACTATCTGGTGAAGACACATTTATGTAGCAAGAAGAAGTCCAAATTGAAGACCTAACAGGACAAGGAGAAGAGAAGGAAGTTGAAAAAGAAGAGCCCTCTATTGAGACTCTAGTGAAGATGAAAACTGAGATAATGAATGTAATTCAAAACATAATCCTTAGTCCTAAGCCATCAATTTCATTTCTTGTCAAGTTTGACACCTGATACAACCAATTTAGACTCTTGGGGAGAAGAAGATCTAATAAAGATTAGTGTGTTAGCAATGGAGAAATGAAAAGAGAAACAAGTAATGAGAAATCCATTATTTGTAGAATCAGTAAGCATACTGAACAATCTACTGTCCAAGGAGAAGAAAGTGATAAGTGTTCACTTAGTGGATGATGTAAGCAGCATCATATCAAGCTTCAAAGAAAATTTCTCAAGTCTAAAAGAATTAGCATCTAAAATTGTAGAATAAAAATATGTCAAGAAAAGGTTGATTGAACTGATAAGTAACTTCTCACTTGACCTTAATTCTCTAAAGGTTGGTCAAGCTATACTAAAGGAGTTAGCAGCAAAAGGAAGGAAAATAATTGCTAATTGTATGAATAAAGACAAACTTACTACAGACCTTTCAAAGAAGATTCAGGAAGTAGAATCTATGATGACAACATTAAGAAAATTATTGGAAGATCCATCCTAGGATATTAACATGTGCAATAATGTCTATCAAGGTCAGATAGATAAAATTTAGAAGGCAGAAAAAGAGATTGCTAAGATAAGGGCTAGACAAACTCAGTTGATAAATGCACTTGTGCCCTCATTGGATGTGTTGAATCAGAACATCAAGGACATAGATGCCATGATTGTGACATATGATCAAGGTCCCTACATAGAGTTAGAAAATATGGAGAAGCTAACTTATGCATTATGCACCCATCTATAGACAGTTGATGCACTCAAGGTTTTTTGGCAGCAAGAAATTGCAAACCTTCAGATTGCATACCTAGATGTACTCTCTATGTAAGTACTTGAAAATTCATTTTTTGAGTGTCTTTGTCATTAATGTCAAAGGGGGAGTAGATTAATATGGAATATAGATTATATGATATAAGGGAGATAGTAGTGTATAGAGAAGAAGAAGATGATGTACAGTTTTGTGTATAAGTTAAGTTCAGTAACTTTGCCACATTCCTTTGTTGCCATTAATGACAAAGGGGGAGATTGTTGGCAAGTTGACTATACTAGTGTATATGACTAAGTTTAGTGTTGTCATTATGGAAAAAAAGTCATATGAATTTTTGAAGTTAGCGCAATAACTTAGAAGATCAAAATTTGGCTAATTATGGAAGATAGAGCAGACAATGAAGTACCTGATGAACAAAGCATCAACGCATGTGTGTATGATCGAGTTTTTGTATGCACCCTTGAAGATAATATTTTGAGTATGTTAGTAAGCTATGGTTAAGAACGCATGGTCAGATGATATGGTATGAAGAAGTTACAGTGAGTTGAAGTGACACAAACAGTGAGTGGCAGAACATAACAGAGCATGTAGCCGACAGGAAAGATTTTGATTAGAAAGTATTATTTTATTTTGATAAGGCTATGATCCTATTGTAAATGTGTTTTAAACATGTTAATATCAATGTATGTAAACACGCTTGAGCCAATTCATTTGGAAAAGTTGTATGTAATAGGTTATAGGCCGACTTAGTAAATAGTTTTGGTTGCACCTATATATAAGACATGGGCTTTTGTATTGGAGCATATTATTGAGATGAAGAGTTGATAGAAGATATAATAGAAGAGAAGAAGTATGTGAAGTATGTGTTAAGAGTATTAATTATGATATAGAGCTTTACAAGAGGTTAAAGCATCAGTGCACAAAAGGAACTGATCAAACAACAGTGTCATAGCAATAGTTCAACCTTGTAGATGTGGTGTGTATCTGATATCCAGGAGGTTGTAGCCTTCCACCCCTAACAGGGTTTGTTACTTGAAGACTCCTAACAGGGTCCAACCTTTGACCAGGTCATTGTACTAAAGCATTTTAATAACTACTTCTAATAGGGCAAAGGAACATTAACAGGTTCATAATACAAAGTACAATTATTAGTGGGTATTAATTCCCATCGGGGTTTTTCCTTTGGCCAAGGTTTCCCCGTAATCATATCTGGTGTTATGTGTTATGGTTTTTTACTCTATTTTCTTTAATATTTAGTTTAGTAATTGGGCTAAGTTTAAAGATAGCAGAAAAACATTAATATTATAGAACACTGATTCACCCCCGCTCTCAATGTTCCCATTCCTAACACTACATTCAAATGCTTTATGACCATACCTATTTTAGTTATAACAATAACCATCAAATTTGGGAATGCTCGGTGATTTACCTCTTTTACTCCTGCAGACATTGGTTGTATGACAATGTTTCCCACAATGATAACAAGTAGGCTTCTTTTCCTTTAGTGGAGTAGCAGTATCTTGGTTGGTTGCTTGATTTGAGAACTCTCCCTTCTTAGTAGTGTTGTTTTCAGTAAACCCAAGTCCAATTGTATCTCTCGGTTGTCTCTGACCTCTAAGTTCTTCATGAAATATTCTTACTATTTCTTCATTCCTTTTAAATACTTCATTTGCATTCTTTACAAATTTTATTTCATTCTTCAAATGTTCATTTTCTGATCTCAGTCCAGGAATCTCTTCAACTTTCCCTGGAAACTCCTGATTAACATCAATTAATTTATCTATCATATTAAAGTAATTTTGTGTCAACCTCTATATTTCCACATCTTTCTCATTCAGTCTTGCACTCACCTATATTTTCTCATCTTCTATCACTCTATTATCATCTTCTTATTTTCTCTTTTGTTCCAGGACTTCACACATTCTTACCGGTTGAGCTTCTTGTTCCATTTTCAATTATTTTACTTGATGAGTTAGTATTTTTTTCTTTTTAGTCAACTCTAATATGGAAGCTTCAAATTCATCATATAAACTTCCCTTTGATTATTCTTCAAGTTCTTCAACCTAATCTTGAGTATCTTTCAGTTGATGGGCTAACTCCTTTCTCTTGTTTAGTGAATGCTTCAACTTTCTTCTTATTTCATCAATTTGATCATTTGTGTTCCATGTTCATATTCTCAATCACCTTTTCATACCTATAGTTTTTCATCTCTTCATATCCTTCCCAAGTGGTTGAAATTCTAAATAAGAGACTCATCTTTGATACCAATTGTTGGATTAATTATGGAAAGTTAATTACTGAGAGGGGAGGGGTGAGTGAGTACGTCAAAAAAATTTATTAGCTTATTCTGAACATTTACCGATTCATAAAATTTTCATGAAACATTAAAAAATATAGAAATCAACACATAAAACATATCTTATAACACCAAGATTTTTGGTCTCGCAAAAACCCTTGGTCAAAGGGGAAAAATGTGGTGGGGATGGTACCGATAATCCTTCACTATTGCAGTAAAAAGGTTGCTCTATTAGAGCTACAAAATTTAGCTGATTTTGATAGCTTACCCTGTTAAGAGTATTTACCCTGTTAGGAGTACAAATACTTATTCAATCTACCTTGCTAAAGGATTTAACAACTCTAATCTAAGAGATGTACCTTGTTAAAGGATTTACAAATTAAGACCTATTAGGGCCTACCCAATTAAGGGTTTTTACAAATTTGATTACAATATAAACCAATACTAAAATATTTTTAATGATGCATCAATAAATGTTTTTTAGACTCAATATGCTAAATATCATATTACCTCATTTTGCATTTCAATCATAATTCAACTTATGTACTCGATAGCTTCAACTCTAATTCACATTCACAATTATGCTCTAACTACAATGTTACTCGGTAGCTTCTCTGATCTTCATCACCTTCACATTATTCTCTAATTGATCATCACCCGCTCTCTATAATTTCTCTTATGTTCTCTCTCTCTCTCTGATCTTTATACACTGATCTTTTTATACTTGATCTAGAAGTAGTGGAAATATTCTAGATTCTTCTCTTTAAATGGTGCTACCATTAGTTACATCTCCAATGTATATATTCCACTTAATTTACATTGGTGGATCTTACCTTGTAATGATGCAAGATCATCTTGTTTATATCTCCAATGTTTTACCAAACAATCTTCTTGGAATCTGTAAAATGTTTTATGTTCGGTGTCTAGATTCAATCTATCTAACATAATATATTATGTCAGCCTGTGTTACATGGTAACATGTTTTATTCTTACTTGATAACATGTATATTCATCTTTGTAACTAACTTTCTCTTTGACTCGGTAAATATTGTGACTCAGTAACTATTCGGTGTCTGCCTTGCTTTGCTTGGTGCCTGTTTCTAATTTCCCTTTATCGAAACTATCTTTTTCTTTATTGACTGACTTGTTTTCTTTACTGACTGAGTCTTATGACTCCTTCATTCACTGACTAACTTTGACAATCAATATGACTTTAACAAAACTAATGACCACAAAATAACTCTTTAGGAGTATCAATTTATAACATTCTACACTATTTTACACAAGTTTACACTAGTATACATGGGTTGAACTAGCCGTGGAAGACAAACACAACACAAATGACACAACCCCAACAACTCCACACCATCTATATATAGGGTGGAATTGTTGGGTGATACAAATGAAAAGAAGGAAAGAGGAAAATTCAAAAGCAAAACAAAACCAGAACCGAAAAGACAACATGAAAAAAGAACAAAGCCAAGGGGAACCTGCCTGAAAAAATAGACACTGAAACTAAAGAATGCTCAGCCACTACTTTCCCAACACTCAAATTACCTATCTCACATACCAAACGCACAAATATCAGTACTCGTACAATTCACTCTTTGAAAGATCAGGCTTAGGAAATAATTTGTACTTTGCAGTTAATCGCTAAGAAAGTAATTTTGATTAGGGTAAATGTAAAAGTAAGGGGGGTGATATCCTTTTATAATGACTAATGGAATTGCATTAATTGATTATTGGAATTCCAAAGGCAGGTAAGTTCTAGAGTCTGAACCCCAGGGCACCCGATTCTCGCTTCTTCTAGTGAAGACATAAATGATGATGTCAGAATGCTGAAGTATGTAATTCTTGGAAATAGACAAGAAGACACTTTGGGATCACAAATCTTGGAGAAAAAAATGACAAAAAATGACCAACAAAAAGGAAAAATAAATGAAAACAAAAATTAAAAAATGGGGAAGACCCGACATTTTACTTTCACAAAATGTAGGGACGGGTATGCAAGACATAAAATATTGCTCTCTCTGGTGTATTTTAGAAAATGTCTTCTTGAGCCTATAGGAAAGGTTGTGTAATGAGGCAAAGAAAAAGGGCAAAAATGAGCCTTCCATGGCTAATCTGCAACCAAAGCCATAAATTTAAAATGGACTTCTTTTAACCAAAAGATATTCTTTATGAGTTCTGAAAAAAAAAAGTCACCAGTCTCCGTCCTTGGGGAGGTACCTTCACATTTTTTAGGGAAATAAAGCACTAGCACTTCAATTTGATTCCCCAGTAAAGTCACCAAAAATATTTTAGTTAATAGATTGGTATTTAATAATATTGACTCAAAGCCTCACAAGACTTTTCTATTAATGAATAGTTGAAATAGATTTCAAATTGCCCAATCTCTGAATTGATAGGTATAGCTCCTTAAAATCGATATCAATGAATATGTTTTTTTTTATTCCAATAAAGATGGGGTATGCTCTTAACTAGACAATAGAATAGGTTTCAAATAAATGTTCATCACTATGAGACATTCACGATAAGATATGCAATCAAAATTAATTTTAACTAATTTCTATGATTGTGCCTCTATTCTCACGACCATGGAAACCAAAACATAGTGAAATCACCATAATTAATTTCTACAAATGCACCTCCACAACCATGAAGATCACATGTATAGTGTACCCACAAGTGATATAAATATGTCGAACAACATGAATATAATAGAAGAAAACAATAAATAATGACTCTCAGATTACTTTATAATCATAGATTCAAAAACACATTGTGACATCAATGACTAATTTATTCAAATCATCCCATATTCACCCATTCCATGGTAAAGGATAATAACAGAATTCATTGAGTAGCAACTATAACTCAAAATTTGAGTCTCACTCAGTTGTCACAACAACAGGGGGAATTCTTGCCAAATATTATTGATCTATCATAAAATTTTCAACAGAGATATAAATAGTCTATTCGCCTACCCCAGGCAGTTACAATATGAAATTCTTGAAAAGAAAAAAATAATAAAACTATGACAAGTGTGTGCTAGGTGTCATTAATAGAAAACTCCAAATGACCCAGCTTTTGATGGGCTGATAAACTTTAATATTATGATAAAATGAGAGACTTGAAGAGATTTTCTAGCTAGCCACCAAAATCCCCACAGGAAACTCTGGCAACAAAATCTTGAAATCCCGATAGGAAGCTATGGAAGCTAAATCCTGAAATCCTAATAGGAAGCTTTGGTAGCTAAATCTTGAAATCCTAACAGGGAGCTATGGTAGATGAATCCTAAAATCCCGACAGGAACCTATTTCCCAAAATCTTGACAGTGAGAGGACTTAGAAAAATTGCAAATGTTGGCAATTTTAAAATAGGGGTAAATAGTTGGGCAACAACTGGCTCTGATTGAGGACAACTTTTTCATACAAAAAGAAGAGAACTCTAAAATCTTGGGAAAAGATCGTTGCTAAAATCCATTGGGCAATAGAATCGGAGAACATGCGTACATGGAGCTCCTTTGCAAGTGGGCGATGGGGAACATGGAACAAGCAAAAAGAAACAACCCAAAACTTTCAACAACCTACATCAAGCTAAAATTTTATTTATTAAATGAAAAGGAAAAGGCTCTACCTACAAGAATGTTTTAGGATCCTCATATGAAACCATTGACTGGCTAAGAGAAATATGAACCACTGCGAAAGAGGAATACATGTCCATATAACATCCATAGGTCTAAAAACCATAAGTAGATCCAATGAAGGCTCATTATGTGAAGGAAACCCTTATGTAGAATCTCATAGCCAAACAAACATTTTTTAGCATATGTATATGTGACTTCTCAAATCTCAGTACCACCATTTACATCCTCTGCTTCAACAAAATCATAGTCTAAAATATATTCATTTTCGACCGAGATGAAAAGGGGAATCTGCTAAAGTAGGCATATTTGGTGAAAATCTAAATCTGAAACAATTAATTTTGATACACGATCTTATTTTTTAGGATCATAATCAACTCCATTAGAAATAAATTCCTTTTTTGTAGCTGATAAGTCAGCATCCTTATCTTTCCCAAGGATTTTGAGATGTTGACTTGTGATGTGGGAAATGTGAGATCAAACTTCTTCTTTTTCATGAAAGACAGAATCATTCAGAAGTTTGAAGAGAGGATTATATCTAATTTTAAAAGCTGATGAGAACTTTTTGGTATGAATAATACATTGAAATGAATGGATCTATTTTCAAATTTTACTTTTGTGGGGTCTCTTGAGTTTTTTGGAACTATAGTCATAGTTGTAGCATTCCTCACAAGCTCATTTTCACTCCCAAAAATAAAAGTTTCAAATTCTAGCTGTAAAAAAGTGCAATCATATTTGTATCATTTTTATCATGCACTATGACATCAAAAGATTTCCCTTTATTATTACTGTTCACAATATCATCTTCTTTATTATTTATTCCTTCAAAAGAAAAAAATTTAGAATTCATAGCCACACCAACAATATTTATTTCATCTTCTTTTTTATTTAGGACTCCATGTAATGATTTCTCTTCATTTTCATTCATTGAGGCAAAAGACATTGATACAAAATTCAATAAAGTGCAAAAATAATCATCTTCTTAATCACTTGAGCTATCAGAATCATATTTGTAATCAAAATGCTAAACCTTTGTTGGTTGGGACTCGATATCTAGGTTGTTGGCTTCATCATTTTGAAAATGTTTTTGATCAAGAATTGTTATATTTAAATGTTTAGTTGTGTAAGGCAGAGGTTTAACCATTCTTGATTCAAAATGATGTTCATTCACATGTTCTTTTCTTAAATTCTTTGTAGTCCTATTTATCTCAAACCATCCCGACAACATTAAATCATCTTCAATCCTAATAACTTCTTATTTAGTGATCTCAAGATCACATACCTTTCTCTATTTGAGGTAGAGCTTGACTTCTGGATGCATCACTGCAATAAATGTGGATAGAAAATTTTCTTAGATGGGATGGTCAACTTGTGTTATTTTTTCCAATGACTGGTTGAACCGATCCAAAAATTCCCTTATTCTTTCATCTTCTTTCTTTTGGATTTTGAAAAATAGACATAACAGAGAACCCACATTAAGCACGGATTTGAACCTCATGATAAATTTCTCTTCTAATACATTCTAACTGGTGATACATCCATCTTCCAAATGTTGGAACCAATTTGTATCACCACCAACAAGGGATACAAAAAAAATATGGATAAAAACATCTACTAAAACTCTAAGAAATCAACAAGAAAAATTAAATGCTCGAATGTGGCTATCAGGATCTTGATTGTTCTCTCTAGTATATTTTGGAAAATGTCTTCTTGAACCTACATGAAGGGTTGTGTAATGAGGCAAAGAAAAAGGGCCAAAATGAGTTTGACATGGCTGAGCTGCAACCAAAACCATAAATTTAAACTAGACTTCTTTTAATCAAAAGATATTCTTTATAGGTTCTAAAAAATAGAGTCACCAACATCAATCCTTGGGGAGGCACCTTCAAATTTATGAGGGAAACAAAGCACTAGCACATCGATTCAATTCCCTAATAGAGTCTCCAAAAATATGTTAATTAACATATTGGTCTTTAATAATATTGACTAAAACCCTCACAAGACTTCTCTATTAATGAGCAGTTGAAAGATCTTTCAAATAGCTCAATATCTGAATTGGTAGGTACAACTCCCTGAAATAGATATTCAATGAATATGTTTTTGTTGTATTTCAATAAAGATGGGTATACTCTTAACCAAAGAGAAGAAGAGGTTGCAAATGAACATTCATCACTATGAGACATTCACAATTAGATATGCAATCAAAATTAATGTTAACTAATTTATACGGTTGTGCCTCAATTCTCAAGACCATGAAAAGCAAAACATAGTAAAATTGCCATAATTAATTTCTTCAAATGCACCTCCATGACGATGAAGATTGCATGAATAATGTAACCCCAAGTGATATAAATATGTCGAACAACATGAATATAATAGAAGAAAACAATAAATAAAGACTCCCAGGTCACCTTATAATCACATATTCAAAAACACAATGTGACATCAATGACTAATTTATTCCAATCATCCCATATTCACCCATTCCAGAGTAAAGGATAATAACAAAATTCAATGAACAACAACCATGGCTCAAAATTTGAGTCTCGCTTATTTGTCATAGCAACAAGGGGAATTCTAGCCAAAGATTTATGATCCTTCATAAAATGTTTAACAAAGATATAAATAGTCTACTCGCCTACCCTAGGCAGTTACAATATGAAATTATTGAAAAGAAAAAACAATAAAACTTTGACAAGTGTCTGCTAGGTGTCATTTCTAGAAAACCTTAAATGTCCCATCTTTTGATGGGCTGATAACCTTTAATATTCTAATGAAATGAGAGACTTGAAGAGATTTTCCAGCCACCAAAATCCTAACTGGCAGCTCTGGCAACAAAATCTTAAAATCTCGATAGGAATCTTTGGCAACTAAATCCTGAAATCCTGATAGGAAGCTCTGGCAGCTAAATGCTGAAATCCCAACAAGAAGCTCTGGTAGCTGAATATCAAAATCCTGACAAGCACCTACTTCCCAAAATCATGACAGTGAGAGGACTTGGAAAATTTCCAAATGTTGGAAATTTTAAAATAGGGGTAAAAATTGGGTAACAATTATGTAAAACCCAATTGTTTTTTTATATAGAACAAATAAGATAGGTGCATTCATCAGTATGCATGTACATGTTTAATCATAATACATTTCAACAAATAAACTTAAATTGTACTAAATTACCTTTTGTACTTTGGGCGTCCTTGAGGATTTCTTTTTTCATCCCAATGTCTTGGAGTCGGGTGGGGTAGTCTAGTAGAAAAAAAATTAGCATAAGAGAAATGAATATAATAACACATGGGTTCAATTAAAATTATAAACAATAGGTATGAAAAATATGATACCGCAAATCTCTCTAGGACAAATTAAATGGCAAAAAGTGTCACATCATCAACCTCGGACATTTGAACCCCTGACAAGCCCTATAAAACATTAAATAAATATACATATTAAGAAAAGATATCTTGACACCTAGAAATTATTCTATTTTTTATGAATATTTAAAAAATATACCTCAGGTGTCGAAGCTGCTCGTGCATGTCTAGTTGAACAAATACTTTTTGGTGTGCTTGTAGTATCTCCCAAGAACACCTGCATGCAAACACATGTCATAGAAAGAGAGAAGCAAGGATCCATGAAAGAGGAGACATTCTTGATGTGCAAAAACCAAAAGTTACAATCAAGTAAAATGAATGTGTTGAATAAAAAGGAGATCAATCCTTATAAAGGAGATCTAAAACCCTGAAAGGGTAGACAAACCTAGGTTGCTTGATAATAATTAATTATTGTATGCCTAAAGTTTAGCTTAAGTAGAAAGAGATAATAAGTGACTTAATAATTAAATCAATATGATTTAATTAATAAGCAAACAACTTATTACTCTAACACCCCCCCTTAAGATAAAATTTGGGAGAAGCTAAAAGAAAATGGGTCCTAGCAACAAAAGGCATGATCAGGTACCCAAGTACAAAAGAGAGTCAATGTAAAGAGGAGAAATAGAGAAAACAACATGGGAAAAACTCTACTCCAAAAAGAGATGAAGACTAGTCTAAAGGACTGAAGAAGCCTCCAAAACTAGGGAATGTTCTAGAAAATAGGAACAAGGATGAACATGTAGAACATCACTGAAGAAAAAAGATACAAAATCTATCAAGAAGTAATTGTTGATCTAAAGATCCTCAACTAAAATATGACCAGGTAGAGAAGACTGTAATCAGCATGAGTGCCCTCAAATGACACTACTTGAATCAGGAGGCAAACACCTAAACTCGAAGATACAGATGGCATAAAAATACCAAAGTCTGAAGAGTTGATCAATCAAAGCTGGAAGAGTGCTTCCAAAAATAAGAAAGAAAGGGTGTCCATATGTTAAATCATCCATTTCACCAGAATGCATAGGTACCCAACCACTGCATCCGCCTCATACATAGGAACAAATACTAAATACTTAGCTCACTCCATCAAACCAAGGAAGTAGAAGAACCAATAGTAGAAACCCCCCCATAATGCTAACAAGGGAAAGGTGATAGGTATAGTGAAAAGATTGGCCAATAAGAACTGCATCATGAAGAACCAAGAACATCGAAGGTGCAAAGAAAGTACAAACACATATAAAGACACCCTGAGGCTAATATCATGGAAGGAACATTCATGTGACAAAGGTATGTGGAAAAAAAAGGCAAACATAAAACCCCCCATGACACTTTATAACATAGTGCTAGTACAAAAGGCACACATATGTGCAAGATCCCAAGCATGCAATAGAATGACACTTTATCTTAGTGCGTTTGCATAAAAGAATTCTTAAAAATGATGTATACAATGTTCAAAGAAGAGCTAAGGCTATTGAAACAAGAAGAACAACTTGAGAAGAGCCATTTCATAAAAGGAAGAGATCTTAGGACATGAAACATCTAAGATATTCACTAGAGTGCAGAAATGTAAAAAAATGAATAAAATACACCTAGAGTAGAATCTGGAAAAATGACTCATAGCACTGGAAAAATCACAAAATAATCTTTCCAATGATATATCATTTTCCCAAAATAGAGTCCGAATGCACAAGATATGGCACCCGGAGGGCAAAAATGAACCTTTGGCTTTGACAATAAAAAAACCCATAAAAAATGTAAAATCAAATATTCAAACCTCCAAATTTGGATAGAGCTCAGAAAGAGATTTCCAATGACATCTCATTGTTCTATTTTGACATTGTATGCTCAAGTTATGAGAAAAAAACCACAAGTATGCTGATGGGCCCAAAAATAGTGCAAAAGACCTAACACATTGCTGACATCAATAGGTCACGAGGCTAAATTTGATGGTTGTATGGCTGTCACTACCAAAAAACCTCTAGGGCCTAGGGGAAAAAAAACCAGCCCCTGGTCATCTGGGTGACCAGGGGTTAGCGGCTAGAGGGCTCTAGTTGTAGCTCCTGGTCATCTGGTGGCTACATGTGACTGCAGGCTCCATGCATGAGGACTAGTTGTGTGATTAACCGTTGTGATTGGTGGTTACAACCTTTCACCATGGTAGTGAACCTGTTGGTGACCATCGATAGTCACGACATCGGTCAATGTGTCATCACCAACGGTGACCATGGGCCACTAGTCGGTAACTACAGCTACCAGCGGTGGCCGTTGGGTGGCTATCGGGTGGCCCCCATGCAAAGAAAAAAATTAATTTTGTTTCAATTTTTGCACATGCCTTGGTTTGTGTGCCAAGGTCATACAACCTTGGTGCACAAAAAAATTTGCCTCAAAGGCTAGCTTGTCCAAATTTTACAAGTTATATATCGAAATGGGGGCTCTTGGATGTTATGAGCTAAACAGTGAGGTCTATTTGAGCCCAAAGTGCTCCAAAAAGAAGTGGCTACCTCAGGATGTGTGTCAGGGTTGACGACCCTATTACAAAAATTATTTGCCATAGAATCCAATTTTTATCCAAATTGGACAAATTTTATATGGATTTAAGGGTTCTTGGGTGCTTTGAATGCAACGGTGAGGTCCATTTGAGCTTACGATGACCAGAAAAAAGGTTTCCCATGGATCCAACAAAAAATCCATCGAAACTACATTATATCTAATGAACACGACTGAATCTCTCAAGAAGAGGATAGGGGTAAACATATCTAAAACCCTTTTACCATATTGGAGTTGATGAGAAAACAATCCATATGTCCCAAGAATGCCTGCATGCAAACACCTATCATAGAAAGAGAGAAACAATTGCTATGGAGGCCTAAACACAAGGATCCATGAAAGAGGAGACATTCTTGATGTGCAAAAACCAAAAGTTGTAATCAAATAAAATGAATGTTTTGATTACAAAGGATATCACTCCTTATAAAGGAGATTTGAAACCCTAAAAGGGTGGACAAACCTAGTTTGCATGATAATAATTAATAAAATAATTAATTATTATATACCTAAAGTTTATCTTAAGTAGAAAGAGATAATAAGTGACTTCTTAATTAAATCAACATGATTTAATTAATAATAAAATAACTTATTACTCTAACATATTCATATATCAATTTAATGTGTTCTCTAAATAAATATTTATTTACTTTTATAAGGTTTAGGTGATTAATTAATAACATGTCAAAATATGAATAAACATACCTGCATCTGCCTCCTAGAAAACACCATCGTCAATAGGTCATTTGTGAGGGTCACATCCTCAGCATTGAATGCTTGATATCTACTCCTATAGTGTGTACATGAATGGGATGTTGAACCATCTACACTCACATTGGTATTGTTATACACTAAGTTTGCACCCTTGTTTAAAGCTCTCTTGGTCTTGATAACTTAGTATAACATGGGAATCATCTCCAAGTTGTGGGACCTATGCTAACTAAAATGAGACCTCCAAGTTCTAGGCTGGTTCCTTTTGGATAATCACCTTAATTTTCTTCTTGACGGGAAAGTAAAATTCTTGAGGGAAAAGGGATAGAAGGAATGTATGAAAGGGAAGTGACTAAAAGAAAACTATCCTACTAGGTGATACACCAAAATGATGGTATGAATTACAATATAGTGGATGAAATCAATGCACAAACTTAGGTCTAGGAGATCACAACTCACTAAATAGGATTGCATCAATATTTCATAGAAGGGTCTGCAATAGAAAGAGGCTATTCAGGGAAAGAGAGAATTTCACAAACAATAGCATTCCTAAGAATTTAGACTCAATCTATGACCTGCAAACAAACATTCACCTCTGCAACTAGGTATAGGAATGAGATAGATTGTCAAGGGGTTGAAGTATACCCACAAGATCATTCAAATCAAATCATCCACAAGAATACACATGAATTGCAGAAAGAAAGAGGGATCAAGAACCCTAAGAAGTTACTGAAAACATACATATACTCAATTCATTAAGAGAAAATTCAGACAACAAGGCATAGGGACAGAAAGAATGTCACAAAGTACCTTTGTAATATCTAAACTTCAATGAAAGGTTACAAACTACAGAATCTAGAGGGAAGAAAGAATGCCTCGGATAGCTCTCAAGAAAGAAAACTCTCTTTTACAAAATGTAAACTCTGAGCTCTAAAAGCTCCAAAAAACTAATATATACATCTCCCTTTTTGCACACTGGCAAGAGAAAAATCTAATTAGGGTTACATAGATTTTCATAAAATAATGGAAACTCTAATTCTGTCATTTTTTATCATAAATGCATCATAGAGATATCTTGATCAAAATATATGTCCTTGCAAGTCCATCTCATTACCATATCTGCCCGCAGACAAGCTGCCTTGATCTATCTACCTCTCTGCAACTCGGGCTCGCCATAACTGTTCAAATATGGTACTTCTCAAATATTTTGAATTTAAAAATTTAAATGGTCATAGGTGGCACCAAACTTTTATCTATTAACAGCTGGTATTTAAACTTGATCTTTCTTTAAAACATGGTTGTAGATCTTTCTATTTTTCTCGAGCACTGTATCGGACCTTAATGCTAACTCTGCATTCACCTCAGGTTCTCTTTTCCTTTCAATCACTGAATCTCTTGACCTTTTCATTAACTTTGGCTTTGTCTAGCGATCACTTGACAAGCATTGATCTTACTGTAATCTTACGGCGGTCGTCGAGCCTCTTGAAGTCTTCAGAATATTCCTTTTGTGTTACGAGATCGCCCGACTAAGGAAGATCTCACAATCGCCAGACCTCATAGAATATTTGTTCTACATTATGAGATCACTCAACTAAAGCCTTAGTTGCTAAATCATGGAATATTATCTGGAGCTCTAGCGATAACACTTAAACCTCCAAGTCGCCTGACATTCTGGAATATTCCACTTATGTTTCGAGATCACCCGACTAAGGCAAATCTCATTGTTGCTTGATGGATAGGAATATTCTCTATGGGTCTCGTGACTGAGAGACTAAGCTTGTAAAGCTTAGGACTACTTTTCACATGTGGCACTTTATCATTACATTGTACTTTACCCTGAGTGGACCACCTCCCGACCATGATCAAATATGGTGACCTCGCGACTGAATGAACTTGAAATCTCATGAACTTTTGCTAACCCTGGGTTAACTCTTGTGACCTCCCGACTAAAGAGGAATCCTTAACTCAGTGTTGACATGAGTTATAACTATAGTAAGGAAAATCACTTAGTCACCAGATCTCCGAAAGAATTTTTGACCTTGGGTTTCATTAAGAGATAACTTGACCAAAGGGGAAATTGTTGAGTCGCTGAATGGAAATGGAATATTCCATCCGATCGGGAGATTAAGAGATATAAGGTAGTTGCGGGATTGGGAGATAGAAAAGAATATTCTGCAGGGCCTTAGAGATCTCGTGACTAGCCTTAGATGAAAAAAGCACATGGGAAAAAGAAGACTTAAGTGGCCGAAAAAGTAACAATGAAATAGAACTGGACATAGGGTTTCTAGGGTTTTTTACCTCCAACGGTCATATTTTCAAATTTAATAGCCTAAGACTAGAGAGCTAAGTGATTGCAGAGACCAGAGGAAAAGGCATAGGACCACGGAAAATTCTGAAGGTGTTCAACATGGTTTAACAAAATACTAGATAGATCCCAGCCTGTGGCCAAAATTGCATGGAATAGGAAATTTTGGGTAACATTTTGGAGATTTCTGCTAGATGTTAGCCTACTAGACATTAGATCAATGGCCTTGAAACAATTCATTGGGCATGGAGTCATTTTCTGAACACAAAAAATGCCTGACAAAGAGACAAACCTAGAATGGGAGGAACAAAAAATGTGCATGAGCACTTCTTGGAAAACAGGGAAACTTAACCTAGAAAGTACGGAAAAAAAGCAAGAAACATTTTTACAGAGATTTACAAGGAAGGATTGACCTCAAAACAAGGTTTCAAGTGGAATCCATTAACTGATATAGGCAAGGCATCTCCTCCAAGAGTTGATAGCTGAAAAGCATTAGGCCCCTTGCACTCAATAATAACGAGTGGTCCACCCCAGAAGGAATCAAACTTTGTATGTTTTCTAGGCTTGGATCTGAACTCATCCCACTTGAGGACTATATCCCCAACCTTGAAGTTTCTGGCCCTGGCTCTTCTATCAAAACTTTTATTTGTTTGTTCCTGATGAAACTCCATATCTTTCATGGATTTATCTCTGATTTCTTCCAACTCCATAAGCTGAGCATACCTGATTTGCAAGGGATCTCCTTCTTCAAATAGGACATATTGAGTGGCCAAGTCCAAAGCTGGCAGTTCAGTTGAAATGGACAACTTAGCCTCTCTACCATATACTAATACATAAGGAGAATTCCCAATGATCTTTTTTGGGGTAATCCTGTCTAACCATAAGGCAGACTTCAATTTAGTATGTCAATCCCTTTGGTTATCCTGCAGAGTCTTCTTGATTATGCTAATCAAGTTCTTGTTAGTTGATTCTGCCAAACCATTCCCCTAAGGGTAGTAATTTGAACTTGTATTCAGATAAATGTCATTTCTAATTGCCCATTCTAAGACTTTAAGGCCTGTGAATGCCAATGCATTATCTGATATTATGAAGTCTGGAGTGCCAAATCTATGAATTATATCATCATAAAAACTCAAGACAACACTCTCATTTGATTCTTTCAAGGCAACTACCTCTATCCATTTGGTGAAATAATCCGTTGCAGTGATTATCCACTTGTGGCCTACACTAGATGGAGGATTAATCATGCCAATAAAGTCTATGCCCCATCTCATGAAAGGTTATTCTGTTCTGATTGGTTGAAGGGGAAAAGTTGCAAGCCTTTCTTTTCCTACAAACATGGCACATTTGATGCATTTTCTCACATAATCATGACTGTCCTTGAAGATAGATGGCCAATAGTATCTAGCCCTCATAATTTTAAAAGCAGTAGTCCTAGGAGAAAAGTGATCTCTAGAAGGTCCATCATGAAATTCAAATAGGACATCAGCTATCTTTTCTAGATCGATACATCTCAAAAGGACACCATTGTGATCCTTTCTAAAAAGAACTTCATCTATCAACACAAAGGGAATAGATTGTAGTCTATAATATCTTCTTTTTGTTGAATCTAGGTCTGTAGGACATTGTCTTGTCTTCAAGTAATGAATCATGTTAGGCAACCAACCTGATGCCTTGGCATGTTCTTCTGTAGAATGTACAACCAGAGATGCATCTATTTGCTCTAATTTCTTTGAACTTTCATCCTCTGCCAAATGCTCACAAAGACCTCTTCCCCTAACCAGCTTGGTGGTTTGGATATCAATGTCATACTCCATTACTTTCGTAATCCAACCAGCTCTTTTCTCATTTAGGTCCTTGGAAAGCAAAAATTATTTGACACTTGGATGAGTAACCTTCAAGTGTACCTTGCTATGGGTCAATAGATATCTAAAATTTTTAAGGATTTTCACCATAGAAAGTACATGTTTCTCCATAAAAGAGTATCTTTGTTCATATTCTTCTAAACCTTTGCTGAAGAAAGCAATAGGATGCTCCAACCCTTCTAAATTTTCTTGGGTCAACATAGCAGATATAGCATCATGACCTCCATAAGTATAAAGAATAAAATCCTTACTGAAATTTGGGTTTAATAGAGCAGGAGCTTCTATCAAGGCTTCTTTGATAGCTTGGAAGTTGGCTTTCCCTTCTTTAGTCCAGCTGAAAGTTGAACTCTTCTTTAACATGGCTGTCAAAGGCTTCAGCAAATCTGCAATATTAGGCAAGAAATGCCTAACAAAATTAATCCTTCCTATGAAAGATTGAAGGCTTTTCTTATGGTGTGGCAATGGTAGTTCTAGAATTGCTGCAATCCTTTCAAGGTCTACTATGATTCCTTCTTTGGACACTATATATCCTAACAATTTCCCCTCATGAACTGCAAACACACATTTCTTTGGATTAAGAGATATCCCAAACTCTCTACACCTTTCAAAGATCTTCCTCAGATGTTTGATATGATCTGCTGCATGTTTAGAATAGACAGTTATGTCATCTAGGTAGACTAGTACAAATTTGTACATGAGGCTTTTAAAGGCCATATCCATTGTCTTTTGAAAAGTGGCTCCTACATTTGACAAACCAAAGGGCATCTTCTGATAAGCCATGGTTCCCCACTTGGTTGTAAATGCAGTCTTGTATTGATCTTCTTCATTAACTAGGATCTGATTATATCCTAAATAGCCATCCAATAATGAACATCTCTCAAATCCAGAGACACATTGTAAGATTTGTTCCATACAGGGTAGTGGATGGTGGTCTTTTAAAGAGGCCCTATTAAGATCCCTGAAGTCAACACATAACCTCAACTCCCCATTCTTCTTCCTTACAAGAACAAGGTTGGAAACCCAACTAGTATGCTTGATGGGGTAGATGATACCACTTTCTATCAATTTGAGCACTTCTCTATGCATAAGTGGCTCAAGCTTGGGATTAACAAGCCTTTGTTTTTGCCTTACTAGCTTGGCATTAGGCTCTAGTTCAATAGTGTGCTAAGCAAGGTCTGGATTAAAACCTTTAAGGTCTTCGTATTTCCATGCAAATACATCACTGAATTCCTTAAATAATTGTGTATAAGCCTGCCTTTCTAAATCAGTATTCACTTTTCCAAATTGTAAACTTTTACCTAGTTCCAACTCTAATTCAACACAATGTTCTTGTTGAACCACCAGGCCAGCTTTATTCTTCTTAACTTGATCATCCTTGTTGAAGATGGCTTCTAAGGTGACAAGACCTCTAGGCATTTTATTAGACTTAAGTTGTATTACTTGGTCACCATAGTTCTGTAATAATCTATCTTGATTATGCTCTAAGAAGACATCCTCTTCAAACAAGAATTGCAGAATTTTCTCATCATTGTCAAACACTTGCCAATTAGTATCATTATCAAGGATAGAAGGTATGACAATCACTTTGATATGTTGTTGGGTCTCTTCCTTTGAAATACTATTAGGAATGTCATACTAAGATCCAATAGCAACTAATCTATCTGCATTTAGATTTAGTTTCCTAGGGATGGCAACAATATTGAAAGCACAAAAGTCTTCAATTACATCCCAAACTCTATGTTTGTATGCTTTCATGGTGTCATTTTTGGTTGCACTTATCCCTCTCACTTGGCTAACTACTAACTCACTGTCACCATAAACTTTTAAGGCTTTGAGCCCTCTTTTTCTAGCCCACTCCAATCCATTCACTAGACTTTCATACTCTGTAGTGTTGCTAGTGCAGGAGAAACTGAATCTAAAATTTGTATAGTATCTTTCTCCCTTTGGGGACACTAGCATAGCACCACCACCAGAGCCATGTCTGCTTCTAGCTCCATCAAAATATAATTCCCAAATCTAGTTGCTCTGGTCCTCTGAATCAGTGTCCTCTTTGAGAAGGTTTGGCTCTATGGATCCACTTTCTTGTATCAAATAACTTCCCAAACCAACATCCCAAATAACATTTTCTTGGGCTTCTAAAGCCTTTTCTGATTCTAGTTCATCAAGTAAAATATCATGGATATTTTCTATCTTAGTGTTTGCTTCTCTGATAATTGGGAAGTCATTGCTATCAAATGCAAGGCAGCTTGCATTGATGGTATTGGACACATATGGTTCTATATGGTGTGCTGCCAATTATTTGGATTTGATGGTGACCTTGCTACCATATCTTGTGTGGAAAAGCATGTGAGACCAGTCAGAAGAGAGGTAGCCTCCTATTTTGGCTATAAACTCCCTTGACGGACATATAGAAAATAAAGCAAGGAGATCTATGATATATATATCAAGTAGGATGGAGAAATTAGGACTTGCATGAAGGATTAGACTGGTATCCTTGGCCACACCTATAGTGTTAACTAAGGATCCATCAAGTTGTGTAACACTTTTTTGGAAGGGTTCATATTTTAGTCCTAATTGGTCAGCCACCTTTTTAGGCATTATAGTACTAGTAGCTCCACTATCTACCATATAATTATGTACTAAGGATTTTCCAATAATTAAAGATACATAAAAGAGAGGGGGTTTTGAGTTCCTACCTTGAATGGTATTGGCTTTGGAGTTGCAACTTGGAGCCTCCTTTTCTTGATCAGTGTTGACCAACACTAGCTTTGCAGTCTCTTTTGCAGGTTGAGGAGCTATTATTTCAGTCATGGCTTTCTTCAAAATCTCAGGTTGTCCTAGAATAGCCAAAGAGTCCCACATAAACATGGTAACATTCACCTTCTTCATGTTGTCTACAATGTTGAAAGGTGTCATAGTGTGTACTCTTTGTTGTGCTTTTACTATGATGGGCTCCACTTCTTTGGAAAGTTGGCCTTCTTTTCTTGTAATGGTAGGAGCCTTCTTAAATATGATGGGAGTAGTTTGCTACAGTGGTTTTGTAGATGTAGTAGTTTTAGTCCCAGAATCTACTTGCTCCATGTCTTGAGCTCTTCTCTTTGACCTTGTGTTGGCAACAATGAAAAATTCACCATTTACTCCATTGAAGTCTTGCTGCTCCCAATTGAAAAGAGAAGTCTCATTATCTTATGATTCTTGTTGAGGAATTTATCCACTGGAAGAGGCCTCTGATTGATTATATGAGGCATTTTGAACCATTAGGACTTGGTTCATCCACCCATTTGAACATGTAGCCTGATTATGAGGCTGATTACAAGGAAAACACCATTCATTGTCCAAGACCATATTGTTTTGACTAGGAAACACATCTCTGACTAGATTTGCAGAATTAAGAGGTGTAGGGTTATATGGTTGGAAAGGTCTTTGATTAAAATTTTGCCTTTGTCCTTGATAGCCTCCTTGGTATGGTGGCCTATTTTGCTGATAAGGCTGACCTTGATTTTGATATTGTTGATTAGGACCTTGGCCTTGTGGCTGAAAGGGACGTCTGATTCCTTGCCCTTACTTCTTTAGGTTTGTGACCTCTTTAGTTAAAGTCTGTAGCAAATTTGTCATTTCTTGTTGACTACTTTGTTGGCTATTCTTCATCTCTTGCAGTTCTTGAGAGAAACTTTCCTTTAACTCCTGACTACTTGCACTAGCTTGAGGTGCTAATATGGTGGGAATAGGAGTAAATGGAGGTACTTATAGAGGTGCAACAGGTTGAATATTAGGGAAGATGGGCATGGGAGGCCTTCTAGCTATCATACCTGCTTGGATTAAACAATTTTCAGCCCTGACAGCTATGTCAAAAGCTTGGGGTAGAGAGGTACCACCCATAGATTGGATCATGATAGAAATCTGACTATTCAAACTTTGCAAGAAGTATAGGAAAGCATGATCAATTGATGGCCTCACTGAGATTGGAATTCTATTCCATGTCTTGAGGAATCTATTGTTATAATCTGTCATTTGTTCTTAAGGGTCTCTTTTAATGGTTGTCAACTACTCAACCAAAGACAAGTTGTCTGATTTATCTTCAAAATGTTTACTCAATGCATCTCCTAATCCATCCCATGAATTAATGGAATCAATAGCTAGAGTTCTAAACCATTCAAAAGCATTACCCTTGAGGGAGGCTGCTAATAACTTGGTGGCCACATCTTCTTGAGTTATATTATGTATACTGCAGATAGTGGTCACATCTCTTACATGCTCAAAAGCTATAGTTTGTCCTTCACCTGTGAAATCAGGTAGAATCTTTAGTGCCACCAAGGGTACATCATGTTGTTGAGAAAAGATCAATGGACTTCCCTAGTTGAAAGGCTGAAAAGCAAACTGCCTAGCCATTGTAGGAGCTAAAATTTTCTGAGTAGCAACTGTGTGAGTTGTATTTGATGTTGGATTTGAATCTTCTTCTAGATCTTTGGTTAGAGATCTTCATCTTCTCCTGAGATGAAAGGGCAAAGGTCTCCTTTCTAAAGAATCAAGTGGTGTAGACTGTACTCTCCTTGCATGAGATGTTCTTTGTGTTGATCTACCTTTGTAGCCTCTTTTTGAGGGCAACTCTAAAAATTTAGTTGGCTTTGAGCTCCTAGTCTCAATCTTTCTCATAAGCTTTGAACAAGGTTAGCCTGAACCTGTGAAATCAGTGGAGTCACTAGATATACTTGATAGAAAAACTTCTAGAAAGTCTATATTATGCAATCAGTATATCAGAGATAGCATAATCTTTCATAGATAAACTTCTTTTGTTGTCCCACCAAGCGTGCCAGAATTGTTATACACTAAGTTTGCACCCTTGTTTCAAGCTCTCTTGGTCTTGATAACTTAGTATAACATGGGAATCATCTCCAGGTTGTGGGACCTATGCTAACTAAGATGAGACCTCCAGGTTCTAGGCTGGTTCCTCTTGGATAATCACCTTAATTAGCTTCTTGACGGGAAAGTAAAATTCTTGAGGGAAAAGGGATAGAAGGAATGTATGAAAGGGAAGTGACTAAAAGAAAACTATCCTACTAGGTGATACACCGAAATGATGGTATGAATTACAATATAGTGGATGAAATCAATGCACAAACTTAGGTCTAGGAGATCACAACTCACTAAATAGGCTTGCATCAATATTTCATAGAAGGGTCTGCAATAGAAAGAGGCTATTCAGGGAAAGAGAAAATTTCACAAACAATAGCATTCCTAAGAATTTAGACTCAATCTATGACCTGCAAACAAATATTCACTTCTGCAACTAGGTATAGGAATGAGACAGATTGTCAAGGGGTTGAAGTATACCCACAAGATCATTCAAATCAAATCATCCACAAGAATAGACATGAATTGCAGAAAGAAAGAGGGATCAGGAACCCTAAGATGTTACTGAAAACATACATATACTCAATTCATTAAGAGAAAATTCAGACAACAAGGCATAGGGACAGAAAGAATGTCACAAAGTACCTTTGCAATATCTAAACTTCAATGAAAGGTTACAAACTGCAGAAGCCAGAGGGCAGAAAGAATGCCTCGGATAGCTCTTAAGAAAGAAAACTCTCTTTTACAAAATGTGAACTTTGAGCTCTAAAAGTTCCAAAAAACTAATATATACATCTCCCTTTTTGCACATCAGCAGGAGCAAAATCTAATTAGGGTTACATAGATTTTCATAAAATAATGGAAACCCTAATTCTATTATTTCTGATCATAAATGCATCATAGAGATATCTTGATCAAAATATATGTCCTTGCAAGTCCATCTCATTGCCATATCTGCCTGCAGACAAGCCGCCTTGATCTATCTACCTCTCTGCAACTCGGGCTCGCCATAACTATTCAAATCTGGTACTTCTCAAATATTTTGAATTTAAAAATGTAAATGGTCACAGGTGGCACCAAACTTTTCTCTATTAACGGTTGGTATTTAAACTTGATCTGTCTTTAAAACATGGCTGTAGATCTTTCTATTTTTCCCAAGCACTGTATCGGACCTTAACCCTAACTCTGCATTCACCTCAAGTTCTCTTTTCCTTTCAGTCGATGAATCTCTTAACCTTTTCACTAACTCTGGCTTTGTCTAGCAATCACAAGACAAGTGTTGATCTTACTGTAATCTGACGGTGGTCACCGAGTCTCTTGAAGTCTTCAGAATATTCCTTTTGTGTTACGAGATCACCCGACTGAGGAAGATCTCACAATCACCAAACCTCATAGAATATTCATTCTACATTACGAGATCACTCAACTGAAGCCTTAGTTGCTGAATTATAGAATATTATTTGGAGATCTAGCGACAACACTTAAACCTCCAAGTCACCCGACATTCTGGAATATTCCACTTCTGTTCTGAGATCACCCGACTAAGGCAAATCTCATTGTTGCTTGATGGATAGGAATATTCTCTATGGGTCTCGCAACTGAGAGACTAAGCTTGTAAAGCCTGGGCCCAATTCTGACATGTGGCACTTTGTCATTGCATTGCACTTTACCCTAAGTTGACCACCTCCCGACCATGATCAAATCTGGTGACCTCGTGACTGAATGAACTTGAAATCTCATGAACTTTTGCTAACCCTGGGTTAACTCTTGCGACCTCTCGACTAAAGAGAAATCCTTAACTTGGTGCTGACATGAGTTATAATTGTAGTAAGGAAAATCACTTAGTCACCAGATCTCCAAAAGAATTATTGACCTTGGGTTTCATTAAGAGATAACCCGACGAAAGGGGAAATCACTGAGTTGCTGAATGGAAATGGAATATTCCATCTGATCGGGAGATTAAGAGATATAAGGTAGTCATAGGATCGAGAGATAGAAAAGAATATTCTGTAGGGCCTTAGAGATCTCACGACTAGCCTTAGATGAAAAAAGCACATGGGAAAAAGAAGACTTAAGTGGCCAAAAAAGTAACAATGAAATAGAGCCGGACATAGGGTTTCTAGGGTTTTTTACCTCCAATGGTCATATTTTCAAATTTAATAGCCTGAGACCAGAGAGCTAAGTGATTGCAGAGACCAGAGGAAAAGGCATAGGACCACGAAAAATTCTGAAGGCATTCAACATGGTTTAACAAAATACTGGATAGATCCCAGCCTATGGCTAAAATTGCATGGAATAGGAAATTTTGGGTAATAGGTATCTTTCCTAACACATATATCATGGCAGCTAGGGCACATATGCTCAATGGGTTGGGCTAAGCCAAATGGAGCATCTGATGATGGAGGTGGTGCAAGTGTTGATCTACCCTCTTCCTTGACTAACTGTGTGTCATGCTCAATGATGACATCAGTCAATGATGTAGTTTCCTAAAGGGTCTATAAATACATACACTCCTTCACTACTACTAGGACCACAACATGAGCTATGGGTTTTTTAGCTAGATGTCTCTTGTTTTGTGACTCTACCACCCTATGGGCCCCATCTCTATCCTACACAGAGCCTCTCCCTCTATCTTGGACCTGTCAGATGTCAAAGTAATTTGGATTCTTATCGAGGATAAACTTACAATATAGATTTTTTAGAAAATATAAAGGAACCTCTCAATTATTATAGGGTGGTTGGTCAAAGACCATATACCACATATCCCAAAATGTAGCTCTTATCCTATTATGAACACACCAATGTATGGGAAACTGATTCGTAGTTACTTCTAGGGACTAAAAATAAGATCAGTGAAAACAACACATATGTCATCTTTAAGTATCCTTTCTTTTTCACTTGATCATATGAAAACCCATTGGCATAGAATGCATGACATCTATCCCTCCATGAACCCCATGTTGTAACCTCCCTAGACATCTCATTCACACTATTGGCCATTATTTATAAGGAAGTGGCGAGGGATGAGTGGTGTGTAAGACTAGAGGACCTCAACCTATCAACCAATATTTGGGCAGTGTTTTATTGAAGGCGATTGATAAGGTCCTCTTGTGTGGCATCAACACATCCTATTGGAGGATGTAGAGGGTTTGGATTTGTCTTTGGCAGTGGGTTTGGGTTTGGGCGGTGGATTTGGGTTTTGTTGAGGGTTTTCTTGTTGTAGGGATGGATTTTGAGGGTTCTCTTGTTGTTCATTTCCAACTTTATCAAGATTTTCATATTTTCAAAGAGGTCTTTGTTGTCTCTTTCATGGTCAGGGATTGTTGTATGAATCTAAAATCAAATTAATTTAAAAAAAAATTAAATGACTTCAACAAATACTACTCAATCGAAATTGAAACAAAAATAATTAAAGAAAAACAAATTCTTACTTGTTTGATGACGTGGCATGCTTGTAAAATTATCAATATGGAAATAAAATCCAATAACAACAAGAATGCGCTCAAGTTTAGGCATTTTCCCTTCCTCCTCTCTCCTTCAAACTTTGTTTTAGCATGAAAAAATAACAGTCAAACACAAGTTTTTAAAAAAAGTTTATGATAGTCTAAACGTGATCGTGTTTTGTAAAACTTAAGTCATTTTAGTTATTGTTGGTCGCTTGGCAAAGGCTCAACTTTGTCAAGCCTAGTTTTTTCAAATTTTAAATAACACGATCACGTTATGAAAAGTTTTGATTTGTTTTAGGAGGTGGCCACTTTATTCACACCATCTTGGTGCACTTACCCTAATATAAAAAACAAACATATCATCACTTTTAGAACATTGTTATATTTTGATCTAAAATAATATTTATACAAATACTAAAAAAGCAAATGAAGTCTAAGAGACTTCTTTTCAACATAAAGACACTTGCCAATATTCAAGCAATTTCACATTACAAGACCATATCTAATTCCCAAATTAAAATGATAAATAGACCAACTATGAGCTTCATTTTATCCAACTTTAACTTATCTAATATATTTCTAATTATAAAACAACCTTATATGTTTTGAACACCCAATTTAACTACTTGCATCTAATAAATTTTAAATGATTAAATAAGGTATGATATCCCACTTCAAAGGATAAATACACTTATTTGCCCCTTCCTACAACAAGGTTAAATCTTTACTCCACTTGCTTCAAATAAATTTGTAAATATTTTAAGAAGATGACTTACAACTTTCAATGTAAAATGTTAACTTCAAACACCAAAATTAAAGTCAATATTCAAAACCATAACAATTAAACATACATGTATGCTAAATAATTCTTTTCAACATCTCTTTAAAAAATTCAAGCTATATCAAGACACAAATCTTTTATTCTAATTTTTATTTCTTACAAATTATCTTAATTTAAAAAGTTAACACTTTTTTTTAACATATCAATATAGTCAATACTAAATAAACAATTATCTTCTACATTGTTTTCAAAGCCTATCTATAACCCAAGTCACAATATTAAAAACTCATGTTTTTCTTATTGGGTTTCCTCTCCCTCACAATACCTCACTGCATATAGTACTCAATGCCTCTTAAAAATTTACAAACTATATGAATACACAAATACTCTATTATAATTTTTCCTTCAAAAACAATTATATTTCACATTTATTTTTAATGTCTCAATATATATTATTATTAACTATATTCACGTGTTAATTCCTTATTAAAGAAAGATATCTATCTTGTAATTAATAAAAAAATATGATATATTATTAATAATATCGGCATGTTAAAAAATATATACATTGTTTTGAGAAAAAATATTTTTAAAAAATATAAACAAACATTTCAATTAAACGTTATCAACTGAGTTATTAATTGCATATTAAAGATGTGCATCCTCTGTATTATTATTATTATTATTTACTTCCAATTGCATTTTTAATCTACTCAATTCATTACATCACATCAAATCAGATCCATTAGATTTCCACAATCCATATTAATGCTAGTATCAGTTTCTGGGTTTGATTGTGTATAATTTTTCCATCAAATGTCAAATGTCAAATGTCAAATGTGAGATCTTCAATTAAAAACTAACTACCAATATGTCTTTTACAAGATGAATTTGCTTTCAACAATAAGGTGGCATTAAGTGCAAGTCTTCATCAAATTTTATTCAAAGAAAATATGATGAAAGAATTGAGAGGATATTGTCTCCAATATTTGGTAGCTATCATTATGAATTTCATTGAATAATTTTCAAACCTTTCTAATATGGACCAGTCAATGCAAAATTTATTTTTTCTAAAAAACAATTAAATATTTTTGTGTAAATATTATCAATATTAAAAATTTTGAATGACAAGAATACTAAATTCTATCACTATTGTCTATGTCATGCATTTTGACTTATTATACACTCTATTCAAATCATGTCTTTTCACTTAAGTTATTGTTGTATTATTTATACAAAGAAAATATGATGCAATAAATTTGAGAGGATATTGTCTCCAATATTTGGTAGCTGTAATTATGAATTTCATTGAATAAATTTTCATACCTCTCTATAATTATGCATACCTTGTTGGTGGAGTACAAATTAAATGCAATTCCACAATAATCTTCTCTGCATAAATCACAAATGTCTTATAAGGTTACATTGCATATTGAATGCATAGATCATTTTGGAGACCTTTGAACAATTTTGAATGTGTTGTGATTGTGAGTTTGTTCTTACACATGCCTTGGATGCACATTGTGTTCACTTGGTTTATGTAGCTTGAAATTTCAAGTTAATTGGTCATAAGAATTCACATATTTAAGTTCATTTATTTGACATATACTATTCTCTACATATTACTCTAGTTTTTAGTTATAGACATAAGACCTTGTTCATCTATTTTTACTTTAGTGTTGAGAATCTAAAAAACCATCTGGAAAAGTCAATCTTTGGGCACATTTGATAGTGGTTGTAAACTATAGTTACAACTGATAGTGGTTGTAAACTATAGTTTACCTTCAAGTGAATATTACGACTATATATGTTACATACTGTTCCACATGCTTCATTCACATCTACTCTTATTAAAATAAATCATTATAGTTTAATAATGTCATGTTGCAACATTTACTATTATAATTCATATTTCTTATATAAAAATTACACTTCCATTGCTATAATTTCTTACTAATTAACTTTTAAAAAATTCTATTTACTTTGGTCCTCAATTCTTGAGTCCTTGTTCTTACCACCCCTACCTTCCCATTCTAGTTGGGACATTATAAGAAGTGAAAAACTAAAGTTAGAGCGGGTGGTCCGCTGAAAGAACAGGGACGATGAGGTGGCAAGATCGAGGCGGAGACACGGCATTTGCCGGCAATTGACTGGAAAAGGAGACAATGGCGGCAACTAACAGAAGAAAACGCAGACGAGCCATTTGGGTATCTGGTTTATGATAGCATTGAGGAGGTGGAAATGGAACCCCTATATACAGTTTTAACTTTGGACTGTAACAAGCTTTATGTGTCACTCAACGAGAGGAATGGCCGCGGCTATTGACTGCGAAATGATGTATGAAAACGACTTTGATATCTACAAGTTTGTTTTCTGTGTGACCAAAACTAAGGTGCGCAGGCGAATACACATGCTTTTCTGGGGAGAGTTGCATATAAAACCCCATAATCATTTAAGTTATTTCATTTATGATGAATCTTAGGTTGAATGCTTTTTTTTTAAGCAAATTCAGTAAGATTCGATTCATCAATTTCACCAGTACCTAAGGATGTATTGGTAGGGTTCATAATTGTCATTGTTCGGAAAATAGTAAGAGACAATTTTCTCTGGATCTTATTCATCTTAAACTTTGAAAGAATGTAATAATAATCATTAGCATTAAGCTGAAGCAGATAAAATATTTGTGCTCCCATTTGTACTAATATGATATGTATTCTGCGACCATAAGATAATGAAAAAAATAGAGGAGGAGTTCAACTGTTCGAATCTAGATCTATTTTTGGTATAGATGATGGGAAAGACGAGGCTTGATGATAACCTCCAAAGGCACTGCCCTTGGCGTTGTCAAGCCAACTCCTTCACTCATGTCAATCACTCTTCCATCTGGAACAAACCATTCAAAGCTCTGCAACAAACTTGCAAGAGTTGTTTGCACCATGCACATTGCCAAAGCAGTACCAGGACACCCTCTTCTTCCTGCCCCAAATGGAAGCATTTCAAACTCAGTCCCTCTCACTTGTATGTTGTCCATCTCTATCTCTTTCCCCATAAAACGCTCTGGTATGAAATCCAGTGGTTTATTCCACACTTTTGGGTCCCTATGAATTGCCCATGCATTTACCATCAGCATTGTTCCTGCAGGAATATGGTAACCCCCTACTGTGCAAGCCTCCATAGATTTGTGGGGCATTAGCAAAGGCCCTGGTGGATAAAGGCGCAGAGTCTCTTTCACTATTGCTTGCAGGTATGTTAACTGGGATATATCTGACTCCTCCACCAATCTGTTCCGTCCGACATTAGAATCAAGCTCCTCTTGTGCCTTCCTCATTACATCTGGATTTTGTAATAACAATGACAATGCCCACTCCAGGGCAACTGAAGATGTATCAGACCCTGCACTAAACATAATCTGCAATGCCAGGACTATTAATAACAAGAAAAAGCGATAATACCAAAACTTGCTTGCAACACATTGACTCTTCAAGTGATCTTTCGAGTACGGATGCCATAAAAAACCCTATGTGTTTCAAAATTCTAACATTTCGCTTGCCCAAACTGTTATCCAGTGGTTTTCATATTCTAATCACTGGATGATTGAAGAATGGTAAAGGCTTTATGACATTATGTCTTGATCCAAGGGAAATTGATATTGGGAGAGACGATTAATACATTGGTCCAAGGAGATCTTGTGCTAAATTGGTGCAAGGTCATCCCTTAATCCCTCCTCTAAATCAACAGGTCCATAAATCACAGTATTTGTCATTACTAAGTTTCAAGACATATAGGTCTTTGGATCAAAGTATTTGTCAATGCCAGAAAAGGAAACTTTGAGGATGACAAAAACATGTTAGGAAACACAATTCCAGATATTTCAACCCAAAAAATGCTTCTATGTATGAATACTTATAAAATTAGCTACTATTTAGGAAATCCATCAATCATGCAAGTTGCTACTGTTTCACCGTTCGAATATCATGTTTGACAAATATCTCTGTAAAGGGCTAGTACATAAACCGAAAATCTTAGGTACAAAAAGTCAAATAAAGCATTACAAAATTCCTTTGTCAGTTTGAAGTGATATAATCATATTATGATATTGTTATCAAGTTTCATCTTTATGGTTTTCAACTCAAATTCATTCATCCATGTTTCATGAGTAATGTTCACAAGAACTCATCTCTGATGAGAATGGGTCTCATTGTATCTAGGTTTAGCTCACAGAGGTGAACTGTGAAGCATTGGACATTCCCTGAAGCTTACCCTCCCAGTACTACTCCAATTCAAGTGCACTTAACCATTTCATTCTCATAAGAGATAGGTTCTTGTGAGCCACTTATTCATAAAACGTGGGTCAATGGGTTTGACTTGAAAACTGCAGTTGATTCCTAAAAGCAATATCATAATTTTACTTGCTATGAAAAATATCTCCTACTTATCAACCAAATCATATTTCAGCAATTCGTATTTTGACAAATTTATCAGGTGTCATCAGGTGCACCTTCTGTGTGTCCTAATATAAATTCATAACTGAGTCCAGACTGTCCTAGTACTTGGCATCTTGATCTCAACCAGATAAATAATAACTTATAAATCAAACATATAAAAAAACTGTCAAAGTCAGAAGCACTTACGATAGCAGTTTCCTTGATAAATGCATCTTTATCAGGAATTGCTTCACCGTTCTCTTCTGCCTAAGAGATCAGTACATCAACAAAGTCTTCCATCTCTACCCCATCTTTTAATCTTTTCTCTCTGTGCTTCTCCACAATCCTCTGCACATACAAATCTAATCTCTGAGTTACCTTCCTCATAGCCTTAACATACCCTTGCAAATCAAACCTCTTCAACCAGGGAATATAATCCCCAATATCAATTACTCCATGAAGCATAAAGGATTATTCAATCAGATGGGTGACTAAATCTTCCGAAATCCCTGATTCCTCTCCAAAATACCTCTCATCTATAATCATAGTCATCAGAACTTTAAAAGTCAATCTTGAAAGAACACTTCTCATGTTAACAATACCCTGCAACTGTGTCTGTTGAAACAAAGAATTTACTGATTTCTTAATTTCTTGCATTCTCTTGGGTCCAAATGATTGGATTCTTTTGGAAGACAGGAGCTCAAGTACACAGATCTTTCTAGCATTTCTCCAATAGGGACCATAAGGAGCCCAACCCAATATAGAATAATTGTAGCCCAAATACTGACCTTGTGCAAGCCTAGGGCGAGATGCAAAAGACTTATCATTTACTGTAAAACATTCTTTGGCTAAATCTGAAGAACTTATCACTAAAACAGGGAAGCTACCAAATTTGAGATGCATAATAGGTCCATATAGTGTTGACAGCGAACTTAGAATCCGATGAACTGGCTTGGTTTTATCTATGAGAAGATGAAAGTGGCCAATAACAGGAATAGCTCTGGGGCCTGGAGGAATATGGTTTCTATATTCTCCTTTGTGTTTTAGTAGAATTGTTGCTACAATAAAAACTGAGACTGTGGCAGCTCCTACCAGGATAACGGACATCGGAGAAATTGTTATGTCCATGACTACACATATATTATGATGAGTACACACATATATTATGATGAGTGAACAGAATCAGAGGCATGGTAACAGAGTGTCAACAATGTGACGGCATGAAAGATACATGTTGCTATGATTGGATAAGGCCCTTGTATCCAAGTCAAAGCAGTTGCCGACCTGAATATTTTTTTATAGTAATTTATTTGGATTTTCAATTCATAAATACATTTTTAAATATCTTAAAATATGTAATATCAAAACTAGGAACCTTTTTCATTTAGCATTGTTATAAATTATTACAGAAAAAACAATTTAGTATGAAAAAATCTAATTTGAGAATCTTACTTCAACGAACATCATTAATCAGGCTTATAATATTTCTGGATCCCACCATACAAACATCATGATAGTTATCACTAATGATGTCACCTTGGAAAGAAAATACATATAAATTTATTCTATGATGCAGTTGTTTGCTGATAAGGGAATATCTATAAAAAAATTTGTTCTGAGTTATGGGCACATAGAGCCAGCTATACTTGAACATACAGCCACGCCTCCTGAGGTTTTTAATAATAGAATTATTAATATTATAATCATATTTGAAAAGTATATAAAAATGTCGATATTGAATGAGAGAGAATAGCTTATCTCACTACACAGTTTGTTTAAAGAACTCGCCCCCATATTTATCCTTTCAAGAAATTTATGTGTACAGTGCCAACCTCAAAGCAGCACTCACATCGAATCTGATTTTGTGAGTGCTTTGGTAGGGAGTGTCTACGTGTTCTTTCTTTTTTTAATGCAAATTGCAGCAAATTCTCTCTGGGTGCTTCTCCTCAGGCTGCTGGGTGGTTCATGTTCTGCAGTGTAAAATATACGTTATATATATAAAATTAATATAATTATAATTATATGTACATGAGAACCATAATTTTTAAAATAATTGGTCATGAATTCATCAAAATAAATTTATTTTTTTCACACAATATAGATAATAATCAATTTGATCAAGTGTATGTTACTTCTAGATTTGATTACACCAGTTTTATAACATTGAGATTTTGTATTACACTCTATGATCCATCATCAAAATGATAAAAATTACAAGAAAAAAAATTTAGAAGCAGCACGCATTTTTTTTCTTTTTATGCTCTATATCATCTTGATGGATTATTGAGTGTGATAAAACAGTCCCACAATCAAATTCCAAAATAACATACAAATAATCTTGTAGCTTTTGGAAATCTACTCATTCAAATTCAAATTTTATCAATGTAATTACCTATGGTCAAGCTCTAATAGTGTGAACGGAAACTAGATTCAGCAATTGGAGAAAACCAAAAGTTAATTATGTTGAGAAACATGTGTGTCAACCTTGCAGTTTTTGTTTATGCATTGGAAAATAGTTAATGAGTTGTCAAAAATGAGTCTTTTCCATAGTAGAATATAGGTGGGTCAGTTTTAGAGCCTTGATGACTCATTTTGTGACTGTTATGGGGGTCTAAAGTAGGGGACACAATTTTGGACGAAAATGCTTTTTTAACCCGGTTGTTTTTTCATCTTGGAAAAGGAGGGCTTGGGGAGGTGTTTGAATCATTGAGTTCTGTTTGCAAGACTGGGTGCTAGAAGGAGTCTCTCTGAGTTCGAGTTGTGGTGATGCGCTCATGTAAGAACTTGCATTGCAAGATTATTGTAATCATCTTGTTTTGATAATACATTGTGCGGGTTTTGGAGGGTGGGATTTTTCTCCCGAAAGGGTTTCCCCACGGTAATCACTGTGTTATGTGTACATTATTATTTTGTTTATGCTTTATTGTGCATTTCTTGAGATCTTTGTGACATTTAAGTTGAAATTTGCATAACTGTCCTCTCAAGATTAGCGTAGGAAGCATTTTCGCACACTTTTGCTTCCTTACAAGTGGTATCAGAACCTAGCCAGTTTTGGTTTAATTTGTTGGGTACATGGTTTTTTGAGCTAATCAGGATTTGAGTGGGAGCTTCTGCAAAGTATTTCTTTTTTGTATCGCAGGATTGAAAAGATGGCAAGCATGTTGGGGAGGATTGATGTAGAGAAGTTTTCTGGCACAAACTTTGAAATGTGGAAGTTGAAGATGGAAGATCTGTTGATTGATCAAGATCTATGGGATGCGATCGAGGAGAATAAGTTGAGACCCATAGATCCGACTTTAGCTGCATAGTATGATGTGACAGATAGAAAAGCTTAAGGTCTCATCAGATTGTGTCTTGCAAACTCTATTCTGATAAATGTCCATGAAGAATCTACTGCGAAGAAGCTTTGGAAGAAGCTAAGTGAGATCTATCAAGAAAAATCACTTGTGAACAAGATTTCTTGAGAAAGAAATTGTATTCTTTGAGAATGGAAGAAGGTGGACGAATTTATGAGCATATGGAAAGCTTTAGTATCTTGGTTGTTGGCAAGTTGTCTATACTGAAGTATATGACTTGATATAGTGTTGTCATTATGGCAACAAAGTCATATAGTAGTTTGGAGTCAGCGCACTTAGTGGAAAGATCAGAAATCAGTTAAGTGTTGAAGACTGGATAGTGTACAGAGTTCCTGTTGCTCAGAGCATCAGTGCCAAAGTGTACGGATGATTTATGGTATGCGCCCTAGAAGTTAAGCTTGTTAGACTATACTCATATTAAGTCTATGAACGCATGATCAGATATGCATGGATGTAAAAGATACATTCAGTTGAAGTTGCACAGCCAGTATGTGCCAGCAAAGAACAAAGCATAGAGTCGACAATTATCATTTTGGTATGCGATTGTAATATAAAGTTGTAGAGGCTATGCGCCCATTGTATTTAGGTTGTTGACATCTTTATTTGTTTGTATGTAAGCACACTTAAGCCAATTCATTTGGAAGCGTTATTTGTAATAGGTCTAAGTGTCGACCTAATTGTCTATTTTGTATAAGCACATAAATATAAGGTACGCCCAATGTATTCAGTATGAAAGTTGTAATGGATCTGTGATAAGCAGAGCAGAGGTATGCAAAGAGAGCATAAGAAGTATTAGAACTTTGCTAGAGGTCAAAGCATCAGCGCATCAAAGGAACTGATCTGACAAGCAATGTCACAGTGACAGTTCACCCGACAGATATAGTGTGTATCTGATAACAGAAGCTTGTAGCCTTCATCATTTGAGCAGTGAGCTCTAGGACAGTGAGTCCACTCCCCTAACAGGGATCATTGTAAAAGACTCCTAACATGGTCCAACCCTTAACCAGGTCTACTATACTTAAAGCATTGTAAAGCTACTCCTAACAGGGTAAACGATCTTCTAACAAGGATCACAAAACATTAGTACATAATATTAGTGGGTGTCAATTCCCACCGGGGTTTTTACCTATTTCAGTTTTCCTGTAACCATATTGGTGTCATGTGTTGATCTCATGTTTCATGTTTATATGAATGTTTAATTTAGTACTTAAGCATTTAAGTTAAGCATAAAGATTAAAGTGAAAAGTTAAAATAGAGTGAACATTGATTCACCCCCCCACGCCCCCTCTCAGTGTTCCATTCCTAACAATTGGTATCAGAGCTCTAGTCCTCAGCAAAGAAGTTTAACCACTTGAGGAGATCATGGACAAAGCAGAAATGAAACATCTAAAGAAAAATCTTGAAGCTGCTCTTGAAGACCTAGACAATTCAGAAAGAGAAATTGAAGAACTAAAGGAAAAAGTTAGTGATGCACAATTAGTTATCAAAAGGCTAAAGAAGGGATCTAAAAGAATGTTCCACCAGTGATTTGAGAATAATGGTCAAGAAGTTGAATGAAGAAAATGCATCCTTTAAAGAACAACTTGAAAAATTTGATGACAAACTGATTAACAATCAGGAAGCATACAATGAATAGGTCAAAGAGAATCTTCAACTCAATGAAGAACTAAAACTAGCCAACATGGATATCTTGGAACTAAGAAACACCAAAGAAACTTTGGAAACAAAATTGAAAGAAGCAAAGGATCACATTGACAAATTTCACACCAGTTCTGATTTGATAGGATCTCAGTTGTATGCAAGGAGAGCCAAAGGAGACACTAGCTATATTGGATACAATGAAGCACAAAACTAGATTGAAAACATGCGAGCAAGAAAGAACACACAAGAGGACTCTTCTAATATTGAGAAGACTGAAGATCAAACCAAAGACAATGGTGAACCTCCTATAAATGAGCGCAAGCCTGGAGAACGCACCTGTTTTGCATGTAACAAGCTTGGTCACATTGCAAGAAACTGTACAGAGGTAAGACCTTTTAATGGTTATTGTTTTACATGCAATAGATTTGGTCATAAAGCTATGAATTGCAAGACTAGTAAGAAGAACAAAATTCCTCATGACCAAAGGAATTAGAATCAGACAAATATGAGAAGTCCTCAAAATGTTACATGTCATATATGTAACTATAATGGTCACTCAGCTAGAACATGTAAAATGATGACTCATGCTAATGCGCCGAGGAATATAAGACCTCCAGTCATTTGTCACTCTTGTAACAAGGTTGGACATATAGCAAGGTTCTGTAAATCAATGACGCAAGGTCAGGAAAGCTTTAAAAAGGCCGAAGAACCAGTATTGAATCCCGAAGGAGAAGTCAATTTTGTGAAAGCCTCAGAGGATGCAAGCTTGATTTGGTCAGAAGGAACGAAAGAAAGGTCTGATGAGAATGTATTGGATGCATCCCCAGTGGACGCACCCTCTACATCTGCATGAATGGCCCTCGGGGTCATAGGGGGAGCTAATTTAGCTCTAGACCCCTGCGTGGCTGGTATACTCATCCTCTGAGTATGCGCCTTTGGACTTAAGCTTTTGGAGTGTATAGGAACCTTTGTGTAAGAGCGCACATGTTAATTGTTAACAGAACTCGAGTTTGAAATTTTGAAGTGACAACCTGGTTTATGCGACTAGCATTAATGGTGGAATTCTCACTTTAAGTACACAAAGAGTTGATTCATTACACATTGCATTTAGATTTAGCACGATTGAAGAGAAGATTGAGCCTTGGAAGTTGTTGTAGATTGAATTATCAGTGTTTGCAATGCATTTGATCAGTTGCAGAAACCCTAGCTCGTTGCGCTGATTCTCAAGTCATCAATCATCTCAGAGATCATTTGGAAAGTAATTAACAAGTAAGTCATGGCCACTCCTATTGTTTATGATGTCGCTGAGAAGAAGAGATATGTTTTCAAGAGGCACCTGTTTAAATCAACCCTAGATGATTTAGAGGGAGCATTCTCCTGCACGCCTATGGGCGTTATGCATGTAGAAGACATAAGGGCTTACATCTACTACAAGAAGGAACTTGTTGGACTAGATAGGTTAAGGGTGCACATGGACACAATGTTGAAACCGGATAAAACCTTCATGGATGAATACACTAAATGGAATGATCACCCCATTGTAGAGTATGCCACAGCATATGAATTCTATGAAACTGAATGGATAAAGATTTTGTTAAGCAGAATCCATGATGTTTTGTTTTGGATTGGTGATGTACCAGTGAGAATCACAAGTGACCTAATTCATGAGATGACAGGCATTTCTAGGATAGGCACCATCCTTCTAGTAGGAAACGATGTTAGGAAAATGGTGGAGCAAACATGTAAATCTAGAAGTGATAAGCGCGACATGACTATTGAGCCGATTGAGCAAGCAGACATCAAATTGATTTCAATGATACTAGGTTATAGATTTCATCACACCAGTAGGGTGAATAGTGTGTCTATGGGCACTATTCTTGCAGCTATCAGACTTGTGCAAGAAGATGGATAATTCAACTTGTGTGAGATCTTGCACACACAGTTGATAGACAACATCAAGGCTATCAAACATGACAAGACAAAGATATTCAGGTTTGGGTCCCTAATCATCTATATGTACCTTCATATAGTTGGAAGAGTTTCAGATTTGTACTTGGACAAGTCCATTCCAACCATGCCTCAGATATCCCTCAAAGCATCCACTGAAAGCACTTTGAGAGACTATGTCACATTGGAATTGAAGACATTTAGAGAAAAAATGCAAATGACATACATGATTCCTCATAATATTGTAGAGAAGTATAAGGATTCAATATGTTTTATGGTGGAAACTAAAACTAATTGCATGGAAGCTGTGGAGCCTAGAACTAAGTGGATTCATCCACTTGGGTATGTGGTAGAGGAACAAGTTCTTGAAGCTTATGCGTAGGTTCTACTATCAGCCCCCAAAGATCCTAATGAACCTAGGTGGGGAACCTATGAAGAGAAGACTAGAGAAGTTGATGCTAAGATGAACAGTGCTGCAACTAAGAGAAAAGTTGCTAAGGTCACATATGAGATCTTGAGGATACATGGTGTATCTCAAGCAGATCTTGATAAAGAAAGGGATGAAAGAATTGCCCGAGAATTGAAGAGTGCAGTAGCAGAAGCAGAACAAGAAGATCCTAAGATGAAGAAAATGAAAGTTGAAAAAGATGACAGTCAGAAGGATAAAGAAGAAGACACTCCTTCTGTGCCCAATTTAACCAGTGATCCTATTAGTTCACCAGAGTATAAGCCTATAGGTAAGAGGAAGAAAGAAGCTAGCACTAGTCATCCATCCTCACATTCTACAAGGAGCAGAAGAAACATTCAAGCACCTCCGAAGGTAGGATTCAGGCCTAGCCTTAAATTTTTGAAAACAAGAATTGTTGATGAGGGCAGAATTGATCAAGTAGGGAAGTACTATGATACATACAGTGAGATTGACAAATTAGAAATTCATGGTATGCTTGTCAAACATATGATCAAGTTCAAGAAAACAGTTCTTGAATTAAATACTTCTATTACTGATAAAGTATGAAATATTTTAGAGTTCCTAAAGAGACAAGCAAATGAAGAAGATCAAACGATCAGAGAAAAAGTATTAGAAGATACTCTTCCTGTATGTTCTAAAGAAGAAGAGGCACTGATATTAAAATTGGTGAAGCTGCATTTAAGGAAAAAGATGAGAACTCTTCACATTATGAACAAAGACTATGAGTTGATTATGAAGGAAACTGAGAAGGCCCTTCAAAAGGTGTTATTAGAACAACCCATAAGACCACCTACTATGCCCATCACTCATGCACCCAATAAGGAAGATAAAGTAGCAGAGTCCACTAATGTACCAATGACAGGTCATCAGGTCACAGCGCCCATAGCAGAAACTCAAATAGAGGCAAACAAGTCTGTGCCCATCTCAGAAACACTTAAGGATAGCACCATTATCATAGATAATGTAGAGATAGCCATGGCGGCTACTGATAAAGATTTGGATAAGTTTGAGGAAGCATTTGTTAGTACTGAGGAAGCTAAAATCCTATGCAACAGTTCACCTCCCATTCAGCAAGAAGAAGTACACATAGAAGATGTATCTGATGAGAAGGAAGAAGAGAAGAAAGAAGAAGGAAAAGAAAGAAAAGAGGAATCTAGTGTTGAACTGGTCTCAGTGAAACAAGAAGTGATGGAAAGCATTCCCATCATTTCTTCCTCTACATTGTTGTCAAGTTTGACACCAGACACAAGCAGTTTGGATTCTTGGAGAGAAGAAGACCTGATTAAGTTCAGCATCCTAGCTATGGAGAAGGCAAAGGAGAAGAAAGTCATGAGGAATCCTCTCCTGGTAGAATCAGTGAATATTTTAAACAATTTGCTGCCAGAGGATAAGAAAGTACTAAATGTACATTCGGTTGATGATGTGAGCATAATCATCTCACAGTTCAAAGTCAATTTTTATAGCCTTGAAGAATCTGCGGCCACAATAGCAGAAGAGAAGTACTTAAAGAAGAGACTCAATGAACTAATGAGCAACTTTGCACTTGACTTAAGTTCACTTAAGTCTGGTCAAGCATCCTTGAAATAAGTTGTTGATCAAGGAAGGAAAGTCATTGCAGAATCTATGGATCAGGATAAGCTCACTGATGCCCATCTTAAGAAGATCAAAGATGCAGAGGCTATGATTGAGTAGGTGAAGAATTCAATGCTAGACACATCCACTGATGTGAACATGTGTAACAATGTCTATCAAGGTCAGTTGGACATAATTGAGAAGGCATAGAAAGAAATGGAGAAGATAAGGTCTAGACAGACTCAATTGAGGAATGCTCTTGTGCCCTCACTAGACATTCTCAATCAGAACATAAGGGAGATTGATGCGATTATGATAACCTATGATCAAGGTCTGAGCAAAGAATTAGAGAAGATGGAGAAGCTTCAATATGCATTATGCGCCCATCTACAGATAGTCAATTCACTGATAACTTTTTGGAAGGAGATCTAGAACCTCAAGATTGCATATCCGGATGTTTTCCCTCAGTAAGTGTATGTAGATAAAGTTTTTTTGATACACCTTTGTCATTTATGTCAAAGGGGGAGTTGTATAGAAAATGAAATATATAAGATGTATAGGGAGATATAAGAGTATGTATAAAATGTATAGAAGACAAGAATATTTTGTGTTCAAGGACAGTTAGCAACTTAGCCATATTCCTTTGTTGCCATCAATGACAAAGGGGGAGATTGTTGGCAAGTTTTCTATACTAAAGTATATGACTTGATATAGTATTGTCATTATGGCAACAAAGTCTTATGGCAGTTTGGAGTCAGCACACTTAGTGGAAAGATCATAAATCAATTAAGTGTTGAAGACTAGACAGTGTACAAAGTTCCTATTGTTCAGAGCATTGGTGCCCAAGTGTACAAACGAATTATGGTATGCACCCTGGAAGTTAATTTTGCTAGACTATACTCATATTAAGTCTATGTGCACATGATCAGATATGCATGGATGTAAAAGATACAGTCAGTTGAAGTTGCATAGCCAGTATGTGCCAGCAGAGAACAGAGCATAGAGCCAACAGTTATCATTTTGGTATGCGATTGTAATATAAAGTTGTAGAGGTTATGCACCCATTGTATTTAGGTTGCTGACATGTTTATTTTTTTGTATGTAAGCATGCTTAAGCCAATTTATTTGGAAGTGTTATTTGTAATAGGTCTAAGGGCCGACCTAGTTGTTTATATTGTATAAGCACGTAAATATAAGGTGCGCCCAATGTATTCGGTATGGAAGTTGTAATTGAGTTGTGACAAGTAGAGTAGAGGTATGCAAAGAGACCATAAGATGTATTAGAGCTTTGCTAGAGGTCAAAGCATCAGCGCATCAAAGGAACTGATCTGACAAGCAATGTCATAGTTATAGTTCACCTGGTAGATATAGTGTGTATCTGATAACAAAAGGTTGTAGCCTTCATCATTTGAGCAGTGAGCTCTAGGACAGTGAGTCCAATCCCCTAATAGGGATCATTGCAAAAGACTCATAACAGGGTCTGATCCTTAACCAGGTCTACTGTACTTAAAGCATTGGAAAGCTACTCCTAACAGGGTAAAGGATCTTCTGACAAAGATCACAAAACATTAGTACATAATATTAGTGGGTGTCAATTCCCATTGGGGTTTTTACCTATTTGGGTTTCCCCGTAGCCATATTCGTGTCATGTGTTGATCTCATGTTTCATGTTTATGTGAATGTTTAATTCAGTACTTAAGCATTTAAGTTAAGCATAAAGTGAAAAGTGAAAAGTTAAAATACAATGAACATTGATTCACCCCCCCCCCCTCTCAATGTTCCCATTCCTAACAATTGGTATTAGAGCTCTGGTCCTCAGCAAAGAAGTTTAACCACTTGAGGAGATCATAGACAAAGAAGAAATGAAACATCTAAAGAAAAATCTTGAAGCTGCTCTTGAAGACCTAGACAATTCAGAAAGAGAAATTGAAGAACTAAAGGAAAAAGTCAGTGATGCACAATTAGTTATCAAAAGGCTAAGAAAGGATCTAAAAGAATGTTCCACCAATGATTTGAGAATAATGGTCAAGAAGTTGAATGAAGAAAATGCATCCTTAAAAGAACAACTTGAAGAATTTGATGACAAACTAATTAACAATCGAGAAGCATACAATAAACAGGTCAAAGAGAATCTTCAACTCAATAAAGAACTAAGACTAGCTAACATGGATATCTTGGAACTGAGAAACAACAAAGAAACTTTGGAAACAAAATTGAAAGAAGCAAAGAATCACATTGACAAATTTCACACCATTTTTGATTTGATAGAATTTCAGTTGTATGCAAGGAGAGCCAAAGGAGACACTAGCTGTATTGGATACAATGAAGCACAAAACCAGATTGACAACATGCGAGCAAGAAAGAACACACAAAATGACTCTTCTAATACTGAGAAGACTGAAGATCAAACCAAAGACAATGGTGAACCTCTTATAAATGAGCACAAGCCTAGAGAACGCACCTATTTTGCATGTACCAAGCTTGGTCACATTGCAAGAAACTGTATAGAGGTAAGACCTTTTAATGGTTACTATTTTAGATTTAATAGATTTGGTCATAAAGCTATGAATTGCAAGACTAGTAAGAAGAACAGAATTCCTTATGATCAAAGGAATCAGAATTAGACAAATATGAGAAGTCCTCAGAATGGTACATGTCAGATATGTAGCTATAATGGTCACTCAGCCAGAACATGTAAAATGATGACTCATGCTAACGCGCCGAGGAATATAAGACCTCCAGTTATTTGTCACTCTTGTAACAAGGCTAGTGTGTGTGTGAAAATTGTACCTGATCTGTAGACACAACACTTCAGTAAAACATTAGAGGTTAGCTATAATCAAAATCGTGCAAAATTGAAATCTACTCTAACCAAGCGATTTACTGCCTTCTAGTAGGTGTGAGATTAATGTTCTCAAATTGTTATCGAGATCAGTGACCTAGATGACACCTAAATGAAGGATTTGAATGCGATTGATCTAGATATGAATTGAATGCAATTAATCTATTTTTTTGGTATTTTCTATGCAATAATAATGAAAAACTGATATGAATCTATGCTAAATGATAATTGATATGCAATGCTAATCTAGAAATGATATGATATGAGAATGAAAATTCTAACAATAATATGAAAGCTATGAATTTGAAATTGATCTCACAAAGGTGTCGATTCGCAAGAGCTTTGATTTTCCCAATTCCAATTCTCCAACATGATTGTGCAAATTTGTGGATGAATTATGAAGAGCCGTGCCTTGGTTTTATAGAAACCCAGGGCTTTGGAGGTGCATGAAAAAAAGCCATAAATCACTCAAATAACTCAGGTTGATTTTTGAGTTATTTTTAAATAACAGATAATTAAGTCACAAAAATCATGCAAAAGCACAATTCAACTCGAATTAGAAGTTTAGATCAACTTTAAAACTCAAAAAGATGTTGAGTTTCAAAAAGCTAACAACTTGCATTGATTTTCCAATTTGACTTTAACTGGTCCTTGAATATGCACATGGATAATTATGATTTAATAAATAAATAAAGTGATTTATTCTCAACTTAACTGATTTTTGGAATAAAATAATTAATTTATGGGTTAATTAACTATTTTATCAAACTTTTATTAAAAACTATATTATTAAATAATGACAACTTGCTTTAATTAATTAAATAAGAATTTAATCAATTATTCATAGGATATTGGATTTATTGTCAAAATTAAATAATATAATTAATAATAGATAGAATTAAATTTAATTACATAATTAATTTGGCAAGATATTAAATCTAATTAATTAAATATGAAAATATTCAATTAATCAAACTTAGGATAAATGTGATTTATCGCCAAATAATCATTAAATTAAAGATAATTAAGATAATTAGGAATATTGCTAGGAATATTCCCCGATGCAGAATTTAAGATAATCAATTAGGATTCGATGATGTTTAGATGTGCCTTAGGTTAGGACTTTGATGTTGATTTCATTCAAATTGTAGATATAGGAGATTAATGAACTTATAGCCCATTTTGGGGGTATTACAGCTGGACATATAGCAAGGTTCTATAAATCAAGGACGGAAGGTCAGGAAAGCCCTAAAAAGGCCGAAGAACCAGTATTGAATCTTGAAGGAGAAGTCAATTTTGTGAAAGCCTCAAAGGATGCAAGATTGATTTGGTTAGAAGGAACGAAGGACGGGTCTTATGAGAATGTATTGGATGCATCCCCAGTGGACGCACCCTCTACATCTGCATCAATGGCCCTTAGGGTAAGAGGGGGAGCTAATTTAGCTCTAAACCCCTGTGTGGCTGGTATACTCATCCTTCGAGTATGTGCCTTTGGACTTAAGCTTTTGGAGTGTATAGGTACCTTCCTACAAGAGCGCACATGTTGATTGTTAACAAAAATTGAGTTTGAAATTTTGAAGTGACAGCCTAGTTTACGCAACTAGCATTAATGGCATAATTATCACTTTTTGTAAGTACACAAAAAGTTGGTTCATTACACATTGCATTCAGATTCAGAGTGATTGAAGAGCAAATTGAGCCTTGAAATTTGTTGTAGATTGAATTATCAGTGTTTGCAGTGTGTTTGATCAGTTGCAAAAACCCTAACTCGTTGCACCGATTATGAAGTCATCAATCATCTCAGAGATCATTTGGAAAGCAATTAACAAGTAAGACATGGCGTCTCCTATTGTTTATGATGTCGCTAAGAAGAAGAGATATGTTTCCAAGAGGCGCCCATTTAAATCAATCCTAGATGATTTAGAGGGGGCATTCTCCCACATGCCTATGGGCGTTATGCATGTAGAAGACATAAGGGCTTACATCTACTGCAAGAAGGAACATGTTGGACTAGATAGGTTTAGGGCGCACATGGACACAATGTTAGAACTGGATAAAACCTTCATGGATGAATACACTAAATGGAATGATCACCCCATTGTCGAGTATGCCACAACATATGAATTCTTTGAAACTAAATGGATAAAGATTTTGTTAAGAAGAATCCATGATGATTTGTTTTGGATTGGAGATGTACCAGTGAGAATCACACGTGACCTAATTAATGAGGTGACAAGCCTTTCTAGGGCAGGCACCATCCTTCCAATAGGCAAGGATGTCATGAAAATGGTGTAGCAAACATGTAAATCCAAAAGTGATAGGCACGACATGACTATTGAGTCGATTGAGCAAGAAGACATCAAATTGATGTCAATGATACTAGGTTATAGATTTCATCACACCAACAGGGTGAATACTGTGTCTATGGGCACTATTCTTGCAGCCATCAGACTTGTGCAAGAAGATGAAGAGTTCAACTTGTGTGAGATCTTGCGCGCACATTTGATAGACAACATCAAGGCTATCAAACTTGACAAGACAAAGATATTCAGGTTTGGGTCCCTAATCATCTATATGTACCTTCATATAGTTGGAAGAGTTTTAGATTTGTACTCGGACAAGTCCATTCCAACCATGCCTTAGATATCTCTCAAAGCATCCACTGCAAGCACTTTGAGAGACTATGTGACATTGGAATTGAAGACCTTTAGAGAAAAAATCCAAATGAGATACATGATTCTTGAGAATATTGTAGAGAAGTATAAGGATTCAATATGTTTTATGTTGGAAACTGACACTACTTGCATGGAAGCTATGGAGCCTAGAACTAAGTGGATTCATCCACTTGGGTATGAGGTAGAGGAACCAGTTCTTGAAGCTTATGCCCAGGTTCTACTATCAGCCCCCAAAGATCCTAATGAACCTAGGTGGGGAACCTGTGAAGAGAAGACTAGAGAAGTTGATGCTAAGCTGAATAGTGCTGCAACTAAGAGAAATGTTGCTAAGGTCACATCTGAGATCTTGAGGATACATGGTGTATCTTAAGAAGATCTTGATAAAGCAAGGGATGAAAGAATTTCCCTAGAATTGAAGAGCGCAGAAACATAAGCAGAACACGAAGATCCTAAGATGAAGAAAATGAAAGTTGAAAAAGATGACAGTCAGAAGGATAAAGAAGAAGACACTCCTTCTATGCCCAAAGAAACCAATGATCCTATTGGTCCACCAGACTATAAGCCGATAGCTAAGAGGAAGAAAGAAGCTAGCACTATTCATCCATCCTCGCATGTTACAAGGAGCAAGAGAAACATTCAAGCACCTCTTAAGGTAGGATTCAGGCCTAGCCTTAAAGTTTTGAAAACAAGAATTGTTGATGAGGGCAAAATTGATCAAGTAGGGAAGTAATATGATACATATAGTGAGATTGAAAAATAAGAAATTCATGGCATGATTGTCAAACATATGATCAAGTTCAAGAAAACAATTCTTGAATTAAAGACTGCTATTACTGATAAAGTTTGGAATATTTTAGAGTTCCTAAAGAGACAAGAAAATGAAGAAGATCAAAGGATCAGTGAAAAAGTATTAGAAGATACTCTTCCTGTATGTTCTAAAGAAGAAGAGGCACTGATATTAAATTTGGTTAAGCTGCATTTAAGGAAAAAGATGAGAACTCTTCACATTATGAACAAAGACTATGAGTTGATTACAAAGGAAACTGAGAAGGCCCTTGAAAAGGTGTTATTAGAACAACACATAAGACCACATACTTCGCCCATCACTCATGCACCCAATAAGGAAGATAATGTGGTAGAGTCCACTAATGTACCAATGACAGGTCCTCAGGTCACAACGCCCATAGCAGAAACTTAAACAGAGGCAGACAAGTCTGCGCCCATTTCAAAAACACTTAAGGATAACACCATTATCATAGATAATGTAGAGATAGCCATGGTAGCTATTGATAAAGATTGGGATAAATTTGAGGAAGCATTTGTTAGTACTGAGGAAGAAAATCCTATGCAGCAGTTCACCTCCCACTCAGTAAAAAGAAGTACTCATAGAAGATGTATCTGGTGAGAAAGAAGAGTAGAAAGAAGGAGAAGAAGGCAAAGAAAGAAAAGAGGAATCTAGTGTCGAGCTGGTCTCAGTGAAACAAGAAGTGATGGATAGCACTCCCATCATTCATTCCTCTGCATTTTTGTCAAGTTTGACACTAGACACAAGTAGTTTGGATTCTTTGAGAGAAGAAGACCTGATTAAGTTCAACGTCCTAGGTATGTAGAAGGAAAAGGAGAAGCAAGTCATGAGGAATCCTCTCCTGGTAGAATCAGTGAATATTTTAAACAATTTGCTGCCAGAGGATAAGAAAGTACTAAAGGTATATTTGGTTGATGATGTGAGCACAATCATCTCACAGTTCAAAGTCAATTTTTCTAGCCTTGAAGAATCTACGACCACAATAGCAGAAGAGAAGTACTTAAAGAAGAGACTCAATGAACTAATGAACAACTTTTCACTTGACTTAAGTTCACTTAAGTCTTTGTCAGGAATCCTTGAAAGAATTTTCTGATCAAGGAAGGAAATTCATTGCAGAATATATGGATCAAGATAAGCTCATTGATGCCCATCTTAATAAGATCAAAGATGCAGAGGCTATGATTGAGTAGGTAAAGAATTCAGTGCTAGACACATCCACTGATGTGAACATGTGTAACAATGTCTATCAAGGTTAGTTGGACATAATTGAGAAGGCAGAGAAAGAAATGGAGAAGATAAGGTCTAGACAGACTCAATTGAGGAATGCTCTTGCGCCCTCACTAGACATTCTCAGTCAGAACATAAAGGAGATTGATGTGACCATGATAACCTATGATCAAGGTCTAAGCATAGAATTGGAGAAGATGGAGAAGCTTCAATATGCATTATGTACCCATTTACAAATAGTCAATTCACGAATAACTTTTTGGAAGAAGGAGATCCAGAACCTCGAGATTGCATATCTGGATGTTTTCCCTCAGTAAGTGTATGTAGATAAAGTTTTTTTGATCCACCGTTGTCATTTATGTCAAAGGGGGAGTTGTATAGAATATGGAATATATAAGATGTATAGGGAGATATAAGAGTATGTATAAAATTTATAGAAGACAAGAATCTTTTGTGTTAAGGGACATTTAGCAACTTAGCCATATTCCTTTCTTGCCATCAATGACAAAGGGGGAGATTGTTGGCAAGTTGTCTATACTAAAGTATATGAATTGATATAGCGTTGTCATTATGGAAACAAAGTCATATAGCAATTTGGAGTCAGCGCACTAAGTGGAAAGATCAAAAATCAGTTAAGTGTTGAAGACTGGACAGTGTACAGAGTTCCTGCTGCTCAAAGCATCGGAGCCCAATTGTATGAATGAATTATGGTATACGCCCTGGAAGTTAATCTTGTTAGACTATACTCATATTAATTCTATGAGTGCATGATTAGATATGCATGGATGTAAAAGATACAATCAGATGAAGTTGCATAGCCAGTATGTGCCAGGAGCGAATAGAGCATAGAGCCGATAGTTATCATTTTGGTATGCGATTGTAATATAAAGTTGTAGAGGCTATGCGCCCATTGTATTTAGGTTGCCAACATGTTTATTTTTTTGTATGTAAGCATGCTGAAGCCAATTCATTTGGAAGCATTATTTGTAATAGGTCTAAGGGCCAACCTAGTTGTTTATTTTGTATAAGTGCATAAATATAAGGTGCGCCCAATGTATTCGGTATGAAAGTTGTAGTGGAGTTTTGATAAGAAGAGAGGAGGTATGCAAAGAGAGCATAAGATGTATTAGAGATTTTCTAGAGGTCAAATCATTAGTGCATCAAAGGAACTGATCTAACAAGCAGTGTCACAGTGACAGTTCATCCGACAGATATAGTGTGTATCTGATAACAAAAGGTTGTAGCCTTCATCATTTGAGAAATGAGCTCTAGGACAGTGAGTCCACTCCCCTAATAGGGATAATTGTAAAAGACTCCTAACAGGGTCCGACCCTTAACCAGGTCTACTATACTTAAAGCATTGTAAAGCTACTCCTAACAGGGTAAAAGATATTCTAACAAGGATCACAAAACATTAGTACATAATATTAGTGGGTGTCAATTCCCACCAGGATTTTTACCTATTTGGGTTTCCCCGTAACCATATTGGTATCATGTGTTGATCTCATGTTTCATGTTTATGTGGATGTTTAATTCAATACTTAAGCATTTAAGTTAATCATAAAGATTAAAGTTAAAAGTTGAAATATAGTGAACACTGATTCACACCCCCCCCCCCCTCTTAGTGTTGTCATTCCTAACATTGGTGACTCAATTGACCTCAGTAGGGGTGCCAATGGATGAAGAAGAAAAGTGCCAAATATTGCTATGTTCATTGCTGGACTCATGGGACCGCCTTTTTATGGCCATAGGGAGCACTTCAGTTGTCTTGAAGATGGAGGATGTTCTTGGTTCTCTACTTTCTGAGGTGATGAGAAGGAAGGTCTCTCTGAATGCCAAAGAGGCTTTGAGTGTTCAAGGAAGACCAAAAGAAAGAGGCAAGAATGAAAAGAAACATAGCCGTTCTCAGTCCAAGAATAAGGGGATATCAAAATCTCCTGGTAAGTCCAAGGCAATCTACTGGAATTGTGGAAAACCTGGGCACTTCTGAAAGGATTGAAAAGAGGAGAAGAAAAAGAAGAAGAAGAAGAAGAAGAAAGATTATGACTCTGAGTTGGAGAAGGAAGATGGAGATACTTTCATCACAGCCTTGGCCACTCATGTAGGTGACAATGCATGGTTGATAGACTCAGGTGCATCTTTCCACATGACTCGTAATAGAAATTGGTTTAGCAAGTGTGAAAATTTTGATGGTGGTAACGTGTATTTGGGTGATAACTCAATTCTTGATATTGTTGGTCATGGAAGTATTCATGTGAAATTTTCTGATGGTAGAATTAGAAGATTTAATGGTGTCTTGCATATCTTGGGACTAGCAAGGAATTTATCTGTTAGCAAGCTAATAGATGCGGGTGTACATGTACAATTTTTTGAAGTAGGTGTGAAAATGGTGAGAGGTTCTATGGTGATAGCAAGAGAAAGTAGATTGGGTACACTAGACCAACTTGATGCATGGATAGTTGAGTGCAATCGTACTTCTGATAAGATTGTGAAAAAAGACTACTCAGTTAGAAAAGGAGAGGGTTTCTCTTTCAACAGATGGTCATGGTTTTTGGGTACCCAAGGGTGCTTTGTCTACTGAATCAAAGTTACCTATAGAGAAGACCATGCTATGGCACCAGAGACTCGGCCAAATAGGTGAGAAGGGTCTACGAACCTTGAAAAATAAGAACCTTGTTGATGGGTTGAATGGCTGCAATCTTGAATTTGATTTTTGTGAGCATTGTATCTATGGTAAACAAAATCACATTTAGTTTTACTCGAGTTCTCATAAGTCCTCATGTATTTTGGATCTAATCCATTCGGATGTATTTGGTCCAGTTGATGTTCCTTCTATTAGTAGATCAGTTTATTATGTTTCTTTCATTGATGATTTTAGTAGAAGAACATGGGTTTATTTTCTTAGGAGTAAAGCTAAAATTTTCAGTCATTTCAAAGAAATTAAAGCAATGGTTGAGTTGTAGACTAGAAAGAAAATAAAATGTTTGAGAAATGATAATGGTGGTGAATTTTGCTCCAATGATTTTGACACATTTTGTAAAGATTATGGTATTAAAAGAGAGAAGACAACTCTGTATTCTCCACAATAGAATGGAGTTGCAAAAAGAATGAACAGGACCTTGATGGAGATGGCTAGGAGTATGCTGAGTGGTGCTGGACTAGAACAAAAGTTATGGGCTGAAGTTGTAGCCACTGCCTACTATCTGATAAACAAGTCTCCTACATTAGCTCTTGTTGATAAGACACCAATGGAAGTATGGTCGGGCCACAAGCCTTCACTTAGACATCTGAGAGTGTTCAGTTATGAAGCATATGCTCATGTGCCAAAGGAGAAGAAGACAAAATTAGACAACAAAGTCATTAAATGTATTTTCATCAGATACAGTTATGGTGTGAAAGGATACAAGATTTGGAATCATGTTGAAAAAAAGGTATTTTATTCAAGAAGTGTTATTTTTAGAGAAACTAAGCCTTCTTCTGTTATAGTGCAGCTAAAACAAACAAAAGAAAAGAAAGATGTGATTCAACTACTTGCTACACCAGAGAAAGTTGAATTGAGGCCCTTAGAAAGACAAGAAGTCGAGGAGAGCTCTATGAGTTCTGAATCATCAGAGGAAGAAGAGGTACCTGAAGCTAAAGCTGAACCTGAACCTGATCTTGTTTGAAGGTCTACTAGACAAAGGAAGCCACCAGAAAGGTAGGGGTATTTTCCTGATGATTGGAGGTGTATATTTGCATTGAATGCTAATATTGATGAACCGATATCTGTAGAAGAGGCTCTTGGTATGAATGATTCATAGTCCTAGAAAACAGCCATGGATGAAGAAATTGTAGCTCTTAGGAGAAATGAAACATGGGATCTTGTACCATTGCCTGAAGGATGAAAGCATGTCGGTTGTAAATGGGTGTTCAAGAAGATGGGTTCAGATGGAAGCATTGAGAAGTATAAAGCATGTTTGGTTGCAAAAGGTTACTCCCAAGTTGAGGAAGTAGATTATGGTGAGATTTTTTCTCCAGTAGCCAAAATGACATCCATTAGATTTTTGCTTTCTATTGCAGCACTTATGATATAGAGATCGAGAAAATGGATGTGAAAACAACTTTCCTTCATGGAGATTTGGAGGAAGAAATTTACATGACACAACCAGAGCACTATGTGGTGAAAGGTAAAAATCATTTGGTCTGTAATTTGAAGAAATCCTTGTATGGTTTAAAACAAAGTCCTAGGATGTGGTACCAAAAGTTTGATACATATGTGTTGAGTTTGGGATTTGTGTGATCTAAATCTCATCACTGTATATATTTCAAATATGATGGTGATCATTTCCTTGTTATTGCCTTATATGTCGATGACATGTTGTTTATTGGCAAGGGAAAAGGTTTGATTGCAGAGTTAAAATCTCAACTCTCGATAAAGTTTGAAATGAAAGATATTGGTACAGCAAGGTACATTATGGGAATGGAGATTGTAAGAGATAAACAAAATAGAAAGCTTTGGCTAGGCCAAAGAAAGTATGTTGGTACTATTCTGAAAAGATTCAATATGCAGGATTCTAGACCATTGAGTGTCCATGTTACAATGGGAACAAAGCTTTCTAGTTCACAGTGTCCTACATCCCCTTTGGAGATGGAAGAGATGAGTCGAGTACCATATCAAAGTGTTGTTGGAATTTTAATGTATGCTATGGTATGTACAAGACCAGACATTGCCCAAGAAGTGGGAGATCTTTCCCGTTATATGTCTAATCCAAGAAGAGCACATTGGGATGTAGTAAAAAGAGTTTTCAAATACTTGCAGGGTACTTTAGAGTACTCGATATGTTTTCATGGAATAGGAAATGAGCATTCCTTGGATATTCAAGGCTATGTGGATTCAGAATGGGCCAGTGATGTTGATAGAAGAAGATCCACGAGTGCATATGTGTTTATATTATTCAATGGTGCAATCAGTTGGATGAGCAAGTGATAGATTGTGGTCACTTTGTCCACTACTAAGGCAGAGTATATGGCAGCTACTCATGACTGCAAAGAATCCATTTGGCTTAAGAGATTGTGTTCAGATCTAGAGTTCAAATAGGGTGCAGTGACAATCAAAGTGCAATTTTCCTAGCGAAGAACCCGACTTTTCATGCTAGGACCAATCACATTGATGTACAATATCATTTTTTGAGAGATATGACTAAGGATGGCAAGGTGAAGCTGGATAAGGTAGAGACTTTGGTGAATGTTGTTGATGCATTAACTAAGCCCGTGAGTGCAGAGAAGCTCAGATGATGTTCAGATTCTATGGGCCTCTCGGCCCCTAGCAATTAAGTCCATGATACTTTGGAAACCATGACTCTTGCAAGGTGTTCGACAATTGAGAGAATGTTGAGAAACATGTGTCTCAACCTTGCAATTTTTGTTTCAAATAAGTCCAATATTATTTTTGGTAGTTTTCCACATGTTTATGTATTGGAAAATGGTTAATGAGTTGTCAAAAATGAGTCTTGTCCATAGTAGAATATAGGTGGGTCAGTTTTAGAGCCTTGATGACTCATTTTGTGATTTTTATGAGGGTCTAAAGTAGGGGACAAAGCTTTAGACGAAAATGTTATTTTAACCTGGTTGTTTTTCCATCTTGGAAATGTAAATGTAAAAAATGGGCAACATGTGGCATGGTGGTTAAGCCCATGCTTTTGTAAAACCACAAGTGGTTTCTAGGTTGTAAAATCACTATTAAAGGAGGGCTTGGGTAGGTGTTTGAATCATTGAGTTCTTTATGCAAGACTAGGTGCTAGAATGAGTCTCTTCGAGTTCAAGTTGCGGTGATGTGCTCTTGTAAGAACTTGCATTGCAAGTGTATGTTGAACCTACAACTGATTTACAACTGATTGGAGAGATTGTTGAAACAGTGATTGAAGATCACATGAAAAGTGGTTGTATAGATATATAATATGTTAAATCAGTATTATGTTGTCATTGATGTCAACTAGTTTCATATTAGTTTGACAAGTACTTATAAGTTATCATACCAAGACATCTGAAGAATGATGGAAGATGGTCACAGCAGATGAGAATAAGGAATGCATTGGATAACTTATTGATGAGTCTTTGATCTCATTATATTGACTTTAGTATGTTGTATTCATCTATTATGGAGAGCAGAACTGAAAGACACAAAGTAGTGTTTGTCGGTAAAAGAGAACAGCTTAATGTTTACCAAGGACCTTAGTTTACACCAACGACAGTATACACCGATGCATTTCTTTGTTAACCGAGGAAAACAAAATTGAACTAAATGATTAGTTTAGCCGATAAAATTGATGAGATGGATTCGCATGATTCCGAGGTGGAAAGTCAAAGTTTGTTAGAAGGATCTATGGCTAACAAAATTCAAGGAAGATTTGACGGAGATAATTTAAACATGTTATTGACACATCAACCGAGGAATTTTAAAGCGGCAAAATCAGTGGATATAATTAAGTGGCAAAATCTGTTGGATGAAAATAAAATGGCTTACATGTTTATTTAAAGGAATGAGAAATTACATTGTAATATCGATGCAAAAGAAGGCAGAAGAAGAAGATACTGCAGGAGTAGAGCGTGAACCAGTATTCATGCAATTCTGATCATACAGGTTACTGAACCGAACTACTGGATAAGAACCAAGCTGCACAGAGCATATTACCGAGTGATTGTAAGTGAAATTGTTGTTAGATCTGAAGTGATATATTGCTCAAAAATATTTGTAAGGGCAAAACATTGATCTGTAATCTGCAATTTGTTGTATTAAGGCAGATCAACCTACTGTTACTTTCTAATAATTGTGAATAGTGTAAATCTCTTAACCGAGTGGACTTTTGAGTCTTATTTATGTTTCATTCTAACAAGTGAAACATTGTTATCCTGTAAACCCGCACAGTGAGTGACAAAGTGGTTGAAAGATGACTTCTAGTGTAAAATCCTCTAACAAGGTCACACCTGACAGTGTGTATTGTAACCTTTAACAAGGTTGGATCTTCACCGATCTCACTTTAGAAGAGTGAAAATTTTGGGCTGCCAGTTCCTAGGTGGTTTTTCCCTTAACAGGGTTTCCATGTTAAATCATTGTGTTATGTGTTGATTGTGATATCTATTTGCTATCATACTTTACATTTTAGCTATTTGGTTTAATCGGTAATGACTAAGAGCTTGAACTAAAGAACGGTAAAAACACTGACAGTGAAACATATATTTGTTTACCGACTGACAGAAATTTGAGAAACAATATTTTGGATTATTCATTTTGTTTTGGGACTTGGATAACTGATTCACCCCCCCTCTCAGTTATTCTAACAATTGGTATCAAAGCTTATTGGTTGCTTGGAATAGAGTTTTAAGGACTTGAGCATAAAGATCTCAAAATGAGTAAGAGGGAAGTACCTAAACTGAACAAAGATAACTTCTCAGTATAGCAACAAATGAAATTGCATATAGCTGGAATTGGTGATGCACTACACTTTATGACAGATGGTTACAATGAACCAACTAGTCCTTTGACTGTGGAACAACTAAAAGACAAGCATGATCACAATGTAGCAATGATGGAACTTGCTGCTGCCTGTACCGACGTTGAATTTGAAGAAATAAAAGGGTTGACTACTGCTAAGGCAATGTGGGATAGATTGGAACAAGTATTCAGAGGTAACACATCGGTCAAAAGAGCAAGAGAAGAAAGCTCGAGAGGAAAATTTGATGAAATGAGAATGAAAGAAGGAGAAAATATTGTTGAATATTCTAATAGAGTAAAAGAGGTAGTTTATGCAATAAGAGCATCTGATGGAATCATTGAAGAAGAGACTGTAATCAACAAAATCTCAAAACCTTGCTACCTATCTATGCAATCAGAGTATCAGCAATTCATGAGAACCAAGACACATCAAATCTTACACTTGATACCCTGATCGATAAGCTTACTACATTTGAATTGAACAACTTTTATAACAGTGTTGTACCTTCTGTTGAGTTTTCTTTCATGTCTTCTCTAAAGATTAGCAAATCTAGTAAGAAAAATAAGAAAAATGGTAGTGAAAGTGATACTGATGATGAACTTAATGAGCTTGAAGCACTCATGGCCAGAAGACTGCCGAAAGGGAAAGGAAGATATAGAGGTAAGTTACCCTTGGCATGTTTTAACTGTAAAGAAGTTGGTCATATTGCTACTAGATGTCCTCAGAATAAAAATGATGATGATGGACCGAGAGATAGATCTAAAGGAAGTTATGGGAGGAAAGTTAATAGAAGCTACCGACATGATAATAGAAATGACTGAAAGGACAAAGGTGAAAAGGCTTGTTACATAGTTGAAGATACAAACTCTGAATCTTATTCTAATGATGAAGAGGTAGTGTTTGTTGCAATGAAGGAAGATTCAGAAGAAGATGAACAACAAGAAGAATCGGCCCTGATCTCAAGGATAAGCAAGAATGAAACATGGATCATTGACAGTGGTTGCACACATCATATGACAGGTGACGTAGATAAATTTGATGAATTAGTTGAATATAATGGTGGATCTGTATGAATGGGAAATGATGCCCCATGCACTGTGAAAGGTAAAGGTACTCTTGTGATTAATGATAGAATAAAATGTGAGAATGCTTACTAGGTATATGGACTGAATTACAATTTGTTAAGTGTGGCACAGCTAAACAATTCAAGTCACAGACTAGTGTTTGAAAACAAAAAGGTGAAAATATTTGAAGAAGGAGGAAGACTTGTTGGGACTGGTACTCAAACCAGAGGTAATTTATTTCATCTTGATATAGATAAGTCTTATTGTTTACTTATGAAGGATGAAGATGCTTAGCTATGGCACAAACGGTTATGTCATGTAAATTTTGAGAATATGATCAAAATCAGTAGAAAGAAAAGAGTTAGAGGTTTGTCTGACTTATCTAAGCTTGATCATATTATGTGTCATGAGTGTCAAAAAGGGAAAATGACAAAGTCTAGCTTTAAGAGCAAGGACTTCTCAACAAAGAAAATTCTTGAGTTGGTTCATACCGACTTATGTGGACCTATGAGAACACATAGTTACTATGGTGATAGATACTTTATTCTCTTTGTTGATGATTACACTAGACTAATGACAGTTATGTTTTTAAAAGAAAAGTCAGAAGCCTTCAAAATGTTTAAGTGGTATAAAGCTAAAGTAGAAAAAGAAATTGGAAAGGAAATCAAATGTCTTAGATCAGATAGAGGTGGTGAGTTTATATCTGATGAATTTTCTAAATTCTGTAATGAGCATGGAATTCAAAGACAAGTTTCAGCACTGAGAACACCATAGCAAAATGGCATTACTGAGAGAAGAAATAGATCAATAATTGATTGTGCTAGAACACTAATGATTCAAAAGAATGTCGCTCAAAAATTATGGAGAGAAGTTGTAAGTACAACAGTCTATGTGCTTAACCGAGTACAATTGAAGAAAGACTCCAACCGAACACCTTATGAACTTTGGTTTTGACACAAGCCCAATGTCAGTTACTTCAGAATCTTTGGTAGTAAATGTTTTATCCTGAAAGATGATAGAAATGGTAAGTTTGATTCCAAAGGAGATGAAGGAATATTTTTAGGATATTCTACCCAAAGCAAAGCTTACAAATGTCTAAACAAGGTTACTAACAAGATTGTTGAAAGTGTGAATGTTCATGTTGATGAATATGATGATAAGATCACAGATGAGCAAATGAAGGAACCAGAAGATTACAGACAATTTGTTTACTATGAGTTTCCTGAGTTTCAACCGAAGACATCACAGACTGTGTCAACCAATCAACAGACAAACAATGTGACACAACCAATAGAACACACCAATGATCAAGGAGAAGCTCTCGAGCAAGCAAATGAACCAGAACATGATGTACAACAAGATGCACAAGAAAGAAGAGCTAGGATACTAGAAAGATTTGTCAAAAGACATCATCCTGAAGATCAAATCATTGGAAACAAAGATGCTGGGATGCAAACAAGAAGCAAAACAAGACAAGGTACATGCTTAGTTTGTGAATATGAGCCTAAGAATGTAAAAGCTTCTTTAGATAATGATGAATGGGTTAAAGCAATGACTGAAAAGATTGAGTAGATAGAAAAGAACAAGACTTGGACCTTAGTACCCTGACCTAAAGATAAAAATGTTATTGGTACTAAATAGATTTTCAGAAACAAGTTGAATGAGAATGGAGAAGTAACCAGAAATAAAGCATGACTTGTATGCAAAGGTTATGCGTAGGAAGAAGGAATAGATTATGATGAGACATTTGCACCTGTTGCAAGACTTGAAGGTGTCAAAATGTTACTGGCATATGCTGCACATAAGAAATTTAAGGTATACCAAATGGATGTCAAGTCAGCTTTTCTGAATGGAATACTGGAAGAGGAAGTCTACATTGAACAACCAGAAGGATTTGAAGATCCAGACAACAGAGATATGGTTTGTAGGCTACACAAAGCACTGTATGGATTGAAACAAGCAACTAGAGCTTGGTATGAGAGATTACATACTTATTTGTTAAGTATTGGCTTTGTCAGAACTAGTGATAATAGTAACTTGTATATGAAAGGTAACACTGATGATACTATTATCATAGCAGAAATATTTGTTGATGATATAATTTTTGGAGGTAGAGATATTGTATGTAAAGCATTTGCTGATGAGATGCAAAAGGAATTTGAAATGTCAATGTTTGGAGAAATTAAGTTCTTTTAAGGACTGCAGGTGATTCAACACAATGATGGAATCTTCATCACTCAATCAAAATACATAAAGGAGGTATTGAAGACATTCGGCATGGAAGATGCAAAACCAGTGGGAACACTGATGGCTACTGGATGTAAGTTGAGAAAGGAAGATGATACTACCGAGGTAAATCAAACACTTTACCGATCCATGATTGGTAAGCTAATGTATGTAGTTCATAGTAGACCGAATATAGCTCATGTTGTTGGTATAGTTGCAAGATTTTCTGCAAATCCAAAAGAATCACACATGACAGCTACAAAAAGGATTTTGAGATATCTTAAGAAGACAGAAGATTATGGTTTATGGTATTCAAGAGATGAAATGTTTGAACTTAAAGTCTACACTGATGCTGACTGGGCTGGGAATGTAGATGACAGGAAAAGTACAACTGGAGGAGCATTTTTCTTTGGAGACAGACTTGTAACTTGGACAAGCAAAAAGAAGAGTTGCATTTCTCAGTCGATAGCTGAAGCTGAATATGTTGCTGCTACAACAAATTGTTCAAACATAGCATATATCAAGCAAGTGTTAGAAGGAATGAATGAGGTAATCACTGATCTAGTGACTATAGATTGTGACAACACAAGTGCTATAAACATATAAAAGAATCTGGTAATGCACTAAAAAACAAAGCATATATCAATTAAGTATCATTACTTAAGGGAACAAGTGTAGGAAAAGCAAGTTAAACTAGAGTTTGTTACATCAAAAGAACAACTTGCAGATATTTTCACAAAGCCTCTGCCAAAAGATACTTTTGAATATTTGAGGAATAGACTTTGGGTTCATCTTTTGTCTATCGATCACTAAGGTGATCTGGAATGTTGCATCAGCACATTATATCAGAAGATCATTCATGTTGATGCTAGCATAGATCGCACTTTGATTAAGTTCAAGGTTGTGATTAAGTTTGAAGAACAGATGGAGATATTAGTATACCGAGATACAATGAAGTAAACTGGACAACAAGGATGTTTGTTTATTTTGTTCATTTGGCATTGTTGTCAAAGGGAGAGAATACAAAATATGAATGAATTCACATTGAGAGAATAAACATACAGAAAAGGACAGAAAAGAAATATCTATCTAAGGGAGAGTTAAGCTAAGGGATAGCTTATGACAGACAGAGTTGTAGAGTATATGTTTGGTATGTGTATGGTACATTCATATTATTTGAGTTGCCATCAATGCCAAAGGGAGAGATTATTGAACCTACAACTGATTTACAACTGATTGGAGAGATTGTTGAAACAATGATTGAAGATCACATTAAAAGTGGTTGTATAGATATATAATATGTTAAATCAGTATTATGTTGTCATTGATGTCAACTAGTTTCATATTAGTTTGACAAGTACTTATCTTGTAAGTTATCATACCAAGACATCTGAAGAATGATGGAAGATAGTCACAGCAAATGAGAATAAGGAATGCATTGGATAACTTATTGATGAGTCTTTGATCTCATTATATTGACTTTAGTATGTTGTATTCATCTATTATGAAGAACAGAACTGAAAGACACAAAGTAGTGTTTGTCGGTAAAAGAGAACAGCTTAATGTTTATCGAGGACCTCAGTTTACACCGATGACAGTATACACTGACGTATTTCTTTGTTAACCGAGGAAAACAAAATTGAACTAAATGATTAGTTTAGCCGATAAAATTGATGAGATGGATTCACATGATTCCGAGGTGGAAAGTAAAAGTTTGTTAGAAGGATCTACGGCTAACAAAATTCAAGGAAGATCTGATGGAGATAATTTAAACATGTTATTGACACATCAGCCGAGGAAGTTTAAAGCGGCAAAATCAGTGGATATAATTAAGTGGCAAAATCTGATGGATGAAAATAAAATGGCTTACATGTTTATTTAAAGGAATGAGAAATTACATTGTAATATCGATGCAAAAGAAGGTAGAAGAAGGAGATACTATAGGAGTAGAGCGTGAACTAGTATTCATGCAATTTTGATCATACAGGTTACTGAACCAAGCTGTTGGATAAGAACCGAGCTGCACAGAGCATATTACCGAGTGATTGTAAGTGAAATTGTTGTTAGATCTGAAGTGATATATTGGTCAGAAATATTTGTAAGAGAAAAACATTGATCTGTAATCTACAATTTGTTGTATTACGACAGATCAACCTACTGTTACTTTCTAATAATTTTTAACAATGTAAATCTCTTAACCGAGTGGACTTTTAAGTCTTATTTATGTTTCATTCTAACAAGTGAAACATTGTTATCCTGTAAACCCACACAGTGAGTGACAAAGTGGTTGAAAGATGACTTCTAGTGCAAAATCCTCTAACAAGGTCACACCTGACAGTGTGTATTGTAACCTTTAACAGGGTTGGGTCTTCACCGACCTCACTTTAGAAGAGTGAAAATTTTGGGTTGCCGGTTCCCAGGTGGTTTTTCCCTTAACAGGGTTTCCACGTTAAATCATTGTGTTATGTGTTGATTGTGATATCTGTTTGCTATCATACTTTACATTTTAGCTATTTGGTTTAATCGATAATGACTAAGAGCTTGAACTGAAGAACAGTAAAAACACTGACAGTGAAACATATATTTGTTTACCGACTGATAGAAATTTGAGAAATAGTATTTTGGATTATTCATTTTGTTTTGGCACTTGGATAACTGATTCACCCCCCCTCTCAGTTATTCTAACAGTGTATTGTAATCATCTTGTTTTGATAATACATTGTGCAGGTTTTGGAGGGTGGGGTTTTTCTCCCGAAAGGGTTTACCCACGATAATCACGGTGTTATGTGTTCATTGTTATTTTCTTTATGCTTTTTTGTGCATTTCTTGAGATTTTTGTGATATTTAAGTTGAAATTTACATAATAGTCCTCTCAAGATTAGCGTAGGAAGCGTTTTCGCACACCTTTGCTTCCTTACAAATTATACTTTCATTTTTTTAACAACTTGAAATAACTTACATAAATACTTACTAGTACTCTAGATCTACATACAATACTTATTTAGTTATTTTATTAGATAAACACTTTTGAGGATATCTTCCATGTCAAAGAAGGCTATGAGCTCATTTGAATGTCTCACAAATCATGGAAAAAAATGGCATCACAGAAGCAACTAGGAAAAAAAACTTGTACTGGATTAATCCCATTCAATTGCACCCACCAAATCTATGGCATAGTGGGATCTTGCCATATTTTTCCTTGTGGATCATATTTCCAATATTTGGACTTGAATGGCAATTCTAGAAGTTCATCATTCACACGATGCCTTGTTATCCAAACATGGCAAACTTTCAACAGTATGTTTTGATTAGCATGTTCAAACTTATGCAATGAAGATGGGTCCCGATTTATTTTAGGGATCCTGACTTATGGGCTCATGTTCAAATGCTTCAAGCTATCTTATGCAAATGTACAAAGTGGGATAATGCCAACCAATTTTTTTTTTAATGTGTTCAAATTTGTAGAGTCCTCAAAAGATCTGAGAATTGTGTTTTCTAATGTCACCTATAAAATTGCGTGCAAAACCTGCTTCAACAATATTCTACTAGTTCTTTTGGTCACTTTATCTTCAATTATCACTGTTCTCTTTTACAAATAATAATTTTAATTTTTTTCATTATTAGAGAACAATTCAAAAGAAATGGATAGTATGAAGGTACAATTTCAAAATCTAAATAAAACTGAGTGAGCATGGAAAAATTTGGCTTCTCCAAAGCATGGATAAACTTGATTTTCCTTTGCATCTTAGCACCAATGTTTTTAGTCCTTATTAATGGCTCATCTCATGGTTATTTTGAAAGTTCAAGAGGGATCATACAAGGAGACCCATTATCTCCTTTCCTTTTCATATTATGGTTGAAGCTCTTGGAAGAAAGCTTGGCAGCCTCCAAAGATAAGCTTGGGGATCACTTCTTTAATAAGACCAATGACACATCAATAATTTGTTGATGATACAATGCTTTTTGGGAAAGGTAGTAAAGTGGAGACTCTTCTGTTGAAAAAATTATTATCTAACTATGCTGAGGCCTCGAGACAAGTGGCTAATAAATAGAAATCATAGACTTTCTTCTTCTTTGTCAAAATTAGGACACAACAACAAATTCTTAACACTCTAGGATTCAAGGAAGGCAAGCTTCCTTGTACATACTTAGGGGTTCCGGTTGATAAATCAATGAGATCCACTTCAATATGGAAACCCATTGGCGAGAAACTAGATAGGAGGATGGAGTCCTGGAAATCCAAATGGATTTCTTGTGTTGGGAGGATCATTATGTCGAAAGCAACTCTTGCAACCATTCTGATTTACCTTATGTCTTGTATTTCACTACTAGCGGGAATCTAGTGAAGAAGTCGAGAAAATGTTTTTGTAAATGAATGGACACAAAAAATAAATTTGTTCTAGTAGCTTGGGACAAAATTTGTAAACCAATTGAATGTGGAGAGACAAACATCAAGAACTAGCTACATCAAAATCAGGCCTTAGGGGCTAAACTATTTTGGAAAATCCATTATGAGTAGCACCTAAAATGGGTTAGGATCTTAAGAGGAAAATATGCATCTAACCTTAATGGAGATGATGCATTAAGAGCCAATGAATTCCTTAGGGGATCCTGTATATGGAACTTTATAACCAAGTCTAGCAGCATCATTCTGAACCACATCACTTGGAATATAAGTGATGGCAATATAACACTATTTTGGAATGCCTTATGGGGAGGCTACCCTATCATTAGTAAGTTGGTGGACTCGAAAAGAATCAATACCCTATGCTCTAAAAAATTGGGGATATATGTCAAGGACTATATTATTGTCCCTATGCCCAGCCTAGAAGGAAAGAGGTAATGGAAACAATTTGAGGACCTAGGTATACCTTAGGGGGTATTGATATGCTCAAACTAATTTTGAAGGATAGATTTTTCCTACTCAAATGTAGCAAGGATGAGATCATTTGGAATGGAGAAAAAATAGGTGGATATAGTGTGAAGGAGGGATACAAAATTGCTTCAAGGCTACAGGATTAAATCCAAACACAATTGCCAATCCAAGTAAGGAAAGGAAATAAATATGAGATTATTTCAAGGAAAGTCTATAAATAAAGCCTTGCTACTAAAAAAAATATAAGTAGTCATATTAGAAACAATGAATTCAAGAATTTAAGCTCAGAATTCTACACCAAAGTTTTATACAAGTTGGGATGATATTATGTTGAAAAACTAGTTTGGACTCAAAGCTCCTCAAATTTTAGGCAAGGGTGGACAAGCTAGCATAAAAAATAGAGAAAATTTCATTTGGACTCCACCCACTATGGAATGGTACAAACTAAATTTTGATGGAGCTTCTAGAGGAAATCTTAGACCCTCAGGTGTAGGATGTGTGAGACATTCAAGCCAGGGTAAGACCATAGCTAGACTTTCAAAACCTCTGGAAAATGATACAAATAATGTGGTGGAATTCAAAGCCCTACTAACAGGATTATCTTTATGTTTAGAACTTGATTTAGCTAAGATAGAAATTGAAGGTTATTCCACTATTGTGGTGAATGTTGTAAGAGCCAAGTCAACTCCAAGCTAGAAGCTTCATTCTTTACTTGAGGTGATCTTAAATCTGATAAGTAGATTTGAACAGGTTGTGATTAATCATATCTATAGGGAAGGAAACAACATGGAAGATGAACTAGTAAAATAGGGAGTAGAAAGAACTACACTAAAGCATATTTTTATAAAAGAGGATACCACTAGAATATGGGCTAAATCAGATTAGTGGTATCAATCCAAGTATAACTTGATTTCCTACAAAGATTAGTTTTGATTACGTAAAAATAGGTTTTGAAAGGACCTGAAACCTTGTACAATAGCATGAAAAGATATAGAAATAAAATATCAAAACAATTGTGGTGCCCCACCAACAAAACAAAGGAACAAACTAGTGTTCCTACCAAAAGGACAAAAAGCCCAAACTAAGTACTACAAAGGGCAATCAAGATTTGCAATTTAGCCCATTCTTATTTGAATGTAAGTTCATATCAAAAGAGGGAGTGGATGATTTAGATTTATTTCCCTTCATAGTAGTCCATCCATCCTCCATCTTACCTATAGCCTTCTGAACTCCAAAAGAGGTGGAAAAGCCCACAAAAGGGTAGGTAACATCTGAAACCCCAGAAGGGGTAGGAATAGCACCCTGACCATTCCCCCAAATCCATAATGGAGAAACATGGGACAAAAAATGCGCCACATCAATAATAGAAAAATCAGAGACAACACCCTGAACACCCGAGCTAGAGACAACAACCTAGCCAGCAACACCAGAAGACAATGCAAAACTAGCAGCTACATTCTGGACAGGGACAACAACAGCGTGATCCAAGGCCAAATAAGAAGCAGTGACAACAACAACAGAGACATCCAGGACTTCCACAGAAGCAACATCCAAAGCATTTTCAGAAGGAGCAACATCTGAACCTCCAATAGGGGCTTTACAGACCGTATAATGATGGGCAACAACCCCTAACCACCAAGTAGGTGTTTTCTTTGTTTTAACCTTGTCTAAACCACACCACACAGCAAGATGACCAATCATGTGGCATTTCTAGCAATGGAATAGAATACCCTCATAATCAAGAGTCAGTGTCCAAGAGCCCGAAGAAGAAGCCGAAGTGATCTTCTCAAGGAGACCCTTGGAGACGTCAACCTTCACAAGAATACGAGCATAAGTTGTTTTGAAGATATCAGAGGTAGCGGGATCCACCATTTGGAAATCTCCAATAGCCTCACCCACTGCTTCCAGAACAAAATCTAACCAGAGATAAAGAGGAAGATTTGGAAGTCTAACCCATAAGGGAATTTTGTTGATTGATTCAGTTAGAGGATCAAACCCCAAATACCAAGGTTTGGCCATCATGGGGAAGCACTCCTCCCACATAAAACAATTATTACTTAGAATGGAATTCCTATCTTCAACTTTATCAAACTTAACAATAAAGAACCCCCAAGCCATGAGGTAAGTTTGAACAACATCAGTTAAGATGGGTTCCCAATGCTTGGAAATCCAGGCATGCAAGTCAGAAAGCGAGGGCCAAAAACCCCTGAAATGAAAAATGGCAGCATTGGAAGAAAAGACTTCCTTATTTTCAGAATCTCATCTACAATATCAGAGTCAAGAAGAACCATCATGGGTTTAATCACAGGAGCTAGAGGCATAGGGGAAGAGGGAAGGGATCCCCTATGCCCAGAAGAAGCAGGGTCAAGACCCAGAATACCCACTTCAAAAGCCTGAACGTCAATGTATGAGATGGCAGAGCCCTTGGCAGTCGAGATCCCAAACACACCCGACACCAGCTGAGCAAGGGCACCAGCAGGGGCAATTCACTAGCAGCAATAGGGGTGGACAGAGGGACACCAACAACAACTGAAGACCCAGCATCCAAAAACTGGGCGGGAGCTTCAACATCCCCAGTGTTCAAACCATTCTAGGGAGGAGCATGAGCACGAGCGTTCATCTTACCCCCCAACACTCATGCATAAGTACCTTATTAACTAGGAATTATTATAAGTACCTTACTTACCACCTTGACATATGGGTTGAAGGTAATAGGTAAATTCAAATTTGGATTGGAGAGAATGGCTAGGTGATTTGTGTAATCGAGTATCTATTAGATGATGAAGACATTAATATATTAGAATTAATGGGGATTAGCATCGTTGGTAGAGATAATGTTATCATAGGCATTCAAGGGTTAGGGCACCACTAAGCTTCATTTTGATTGACAAGGTTCAAATGAATTATTGACAAGATAAGATGCATTGAAGGAAATTTCAAGACTTGACAGGACATTTCATCTACTTCCCTCTCCAAATTTGGCTAGATTTGTCATGGCTAAAGTATAAACCCTCGGTAATTTAGCAATTGTCACCTATTTAAGTTGGGAACCATCTTCTATAAGGATCCATGATGTTTTTTAAATGACATCCACCACAAGTTATTAGACATTCTTTTGTGAAAACAAAGATGGTGGATACAAAAGGACACTTTGCTGGCTTCAAGATGGCTAAGCGCATTTAGATCTTCCACTTCCTTGAAATTAAAAATGGTGGTGTGTTAAGGAAGAAAAATAAGGCTTTGAACTTGTTAAACTTATAAAACCTTGAGTTTGTTGGTTTTTGTGTCTTTCTTTTTTGATTGCAAGTGGACAAAAGAAGTAGAAGGTAACAGCGACCAAATGGACACTCCCATCAAGCTCAATTCCATCAACCAAAAGTTGGCTTTTGACATGCCAATTTCAAATTCATGGCTGAAAGAAGTTTCTAAATAGAAACATCAATTGGTTGTGCATGCCATGAAAAAGGTTTTGGGTTTTAATTTCCTCTTTACCAACTATCATAATAGAGTGAATTTAGATATTTGCATTGGATTTTTGGCTTGCATTCTTGTCACAGGGGAGAAGAAGTTAATTGCAAAAGAAATTTGTACCATACTATTTGAACAAAATAATCTAGTGGGTCTACATGATGCCATCATCAACATTGATGATGACTTGACAATTCCCTTCTCATTTGACTATGCAATGGTGATTAGGGCGGGAGGTCCTTTTCCAGGATTCATCAATAGGTAGAGGAGTAATATTTATGGTGGTCCTCCCAGAAGTTTTTTTGTATTGATGGGGTGGGAATGGGAACACTTAGATCTTAGAAGAAGCATGATGCGGTGAGGTGTTTCTTTCATGATCAAAAAATATTTAGGACTACAGGATGGGTTGGAGGCTTTTCTTGGGGATGACATTGATGAGAATGAAGAGTGGGTTTTCATATACAAATATGATGAAAATCTGGATGGTTTGGGTAGTGATGACTCCTCCAAGGGTGAAGATGATCAAGACGCAACAAGAGTTCCTTCAACAGATGTAGAGGAAGTTGGTCCTTCTTCCCCAATCGACTGATTGATGTTAAGTGATAAGATCATCTTTTGAGTCCTCTATTTTTTTGCAATCTTAGTCTTGTAATTTCATCTTCATGTTTTGAAATATCATTATGTGTAGTAGTAGTATTTGATGGATAGTTTCTTCTTAGTTGTTTCTAGGAGTAGTATAGTGCTCCATTTTCATTTTTCAAGATGGATTTCTAGTTTTAGCTTGCCACTATCAAGCTTGATCCAAGGAACTATATGTAGCTTATTTTAAATTTTATTTTAATACAAACTCCCAGCCTCAGCCCCTTATTTACAAAAAAGAAATAGAGAACTAATCTAAACAATTTTAAAGAGCTAAAAAAGAAACACCTTATCAAATTCTTTTTGTCACTTTATACACAATTGTAACATAGAATTATAATATAATTTTTTTAAATTATAAATTTCTATCAAACAATGATAATTAATTAGTATATTATTATTGAAAAAATATATAGCACTATGTATTTGTATGAAATGGTGACAACAAATTGGTACATTATTATTATTAATATATTATTAAGCTTTAAAATAAGAAGCAACACATAGTACTTATGAAATCATAAGTTTACATAGGCAATACCTTATTTTAAAAATCTGGACATCTTGTGTCATTGTTTGCTATCTTTAATTCTTCTTTGAATAACTTTAATTGAATTTTAGGGTTTTAACAAAAAGTGAAGGCCCTCTATTAGCCAACTCTCAAAATTATGCATCAACATGATTTTTTAAAAAAAAATTAATGTGTTTACTAATTAAAAATATAATATTATACGTATTGAAAAAGATGTCAAAAAATTCACAACCCCAAAATCTAAATCTAAGAGGGAAGAATCTCAAACACTGGTTTATATATACATATACATATTCCAAAAATTGTAATGATTTCATTTTCTTGACATTTAAAAGTTTATAATTGTATCTAAAAGAGAAATCAATTCCAAAACAAAGTTCACTTCTATGAATGTAAAGATTAGTTCTATAAGAGGTCAATATTAAATTAAAAGTTGCAATGGTTGGTTTATCATATCTTATAAGTAGAAATCTAATCATTTAATTAAATTCCAATTCTTCTTTATTATTTAAAAATTGTGATATTTTAGTTGTACCAAGGTAACTTATAATCTTAAATTAGTTTCTTATCATTTTATAATTTTTTTTGTGATTCTCTAAAAAATCTTTCAATATCATTATTGACATATATATAAAAAGATATAATAATTATTATGAATATATAAAAAGTGTATAATGTATTTAAATCTTATAATCATCTAATAAATGTCACTACTAATAGGTTGTGTGTGTGTGTATTGAATTTGAGGATTGAAGAAAGAAAGAAAGACCCTCCAAAAATGAATTGTAACTAATCCTAGCATTGGATATCACCACAAATCCTAGCGCTCACTGGCATGTTGCACCAAAGATAGACATTGCACCCAAAAATGATTCCAAACTAAAGCCCAAAAAAACTAGTATGAAGAAAAAAAATAGGGGAACAAGCCAACCCAGATGTGAAGGCAATTGATCAAGCTTTTGTTGACCAAGCCCTAGCTTTGCAAGCTGATGCAAATGTTTCAGGAATGCAATTCATGCGCCCCCCCTCCCCCCCTCATGATGAATCCAGAACAACATAGCAAAAACCAATGAATTTGGACAAATCGGAAGATGACAAGGAAGGTAAATACATTTCCTTCACTTTGCCTGATAGTATCCTAGATGTTATTTCTGATTGCAAAGCAAAAATAGTATTTTTATTCTTTCTTAAAGGGATTCCCTTATAACAAAATTTTTAAAATGGGTCATAAACAACTAGGAGCCCAAGGGTTGGTCCATAGAATCATGTATGGGGCTAGGAAGGGGTTATGTTTCCTACACCTTCGTTGATCCAAACCATGCTAAAATAATTTTGCAATTTAGTTCATGAATAGTTTGCGGTCAAATATGCTATGTTCAAGCATGGGATATTGACTTTCATCTTAAAGGAATCACTAAGTCCAAGTACCTAATGTGGGTCAAGTTCATTTTTCTTAATATGGATTTCAGATCTTTTCTTCACAACATAGCCTTCTAGCTTGGAAGAGTATTATGGTGTAAGCCAAATTCAAATAAATGGTCTAGTCTGAAAATCCAACCCAGAGTTTGTGTTGAAATGGACCTTACTTAGGCTCTTCCTACTTCTATTAAAATTTTTGGATTAGGCTTTGAATTTGAGAAAAAACTACACTACCTCAAAAAGCCCAATGTCTTCTTTTACTAGTGTCATGAAGGCCACCTAATTCAAGATTGTCATATTCCCAAACCTTGCACCACAGTTCCCAGTACCACTCTTGTTCCCACTAAAACTCTTGTTAATACTCTAGTCTCCCCTACCTATAACTCAGCCAATGATGCTCTCCTGGAGCCTTCTAAGCATCCTTCCAAACCTTTTTTTCCCAAAGATACTAATCCCTATTTCAATAGTTATCATTCCACACCCTCATATTCTCCAAGCCCTTCCTCTGATGAACCCAAGAACCAAAGTCATTTAAAGAATCTCTCCTCATCTTCAACTTTATAGTTCCTTAATTTGAAGCAAGGATACCTTCTCTCTTGCAGACAACATACTCTCTTTAGATTTTATTTCAAATCCTCTGCAAGTTGTTGTCATAGCCTAATCACACTCTATTTCACTTGTGCGTTTTGACAAAAATATTATCCTTGAATCCCATCCCAACTCTAATGAAATTTTTTGTACCTCATTGCTTATGGAGGAAGATCCTCCCTTTGTTTCCCAACAATGAAGTGTTGCATTCAATCTTGGAATGTCAGGGGGTTGACTCTCCCCACTTGGAAATATCATGTCAAGAAATCTATCCTAGATAACCACCTTGATGTTATTATACTTCAAGAAGTCAAAATCAACAATATCCTCTTGCAAGAAACCCTCACTTCCATTTGCAAGGAGGCTTGGTTCCAATATAGTAAGCACTCTGAAGGAGGGGGTGGTGATTTTTGAGTGGGCCTTGCCCCTTGGATTTCTCAACATATTGTTATCTTTGGCACATATCCTTATAATTGTTGTGTTTAGGGGCTACTATTATGATTCAAGATAGCCTCTATGGATTTTGTTCCATCTATGCTCCCAACTCCCCTGCTAATAGAATTCTCCTCTAGGATTAATTACGCTTGAGCCTACCCCCATCTAAATAGATTATAGGTGGCGACTTAAATATGGTGGAACATTTTGTAAACTGCAATTAGCATAATAATGCCAACCTCTCTCATAAAGAATTTGAAGCATTGACTTTAGCTAGAAATACCCTTGGTTTCTTTGATCCCATCATTGGCAAAGCCGAGCTTCAAAAACAACATTGGTTAACTTGGCATAACTGTATGAATGACTCTCTAAGGAAAATGAGTTGCCTCAATCATTTTTATATTTTTCCTAATTGTCAGATTCTCCCATCTTCTGTTGGTTTTCATGTTCAGTTGGACTTTGTTGCTACTCTTTCAAACTATCTTCCTATTATTACTACTATTTCCTTGTCCAACTCAATCTTCTTTTATTTTATAGATTCCTTTTAAGCTTCATATCTCCCACCTAAAGCAATGGGATTGTATTCACAAATTCTTTGCTATTTGGAAATCTGAACCTAACCCCAAACAAGACCATTGGATTTCTTGGTGGGAAAGAACCGTCACTTATTGTACACTATTTCTTCAAGAATATGGTCAAAGAGTTGTTGCCAAATGAAAGAGACTTACAAAATCATTTGAAGGCCGACTATGCTCAAAGAGAACCCTCATTGTTGCCAATCCTTCCAATATTGTTTCAACAATCAATGGTTCAAGCTGAAAATCTCTTGTGTAAATTTGAAGCTTATAAGAACAAAGGAGCCCAAATTCATTCTCATCTTCAATGGATTAAAGAGGGTGATAGAGGTTCAAAATCCTTCTTCCACTTCCTTCAACATAAATAGAAAAAAAAGAACATATTTCAATCATCAAGGACTCTGAAGGTTCAATGAAAATCCAACACCATGAAATCATACAAGTCTTCTATGAGTATTATAAAGGCCTTTTCATGGATGAATTTTATGGAGATCCCCTTCTACTTATTTTAGAAGAGAGTATCTCACATTACACTCCTTATAAAATAGACCTAGAGTATATATGCTACCTTGATTGCTTCCTCACAATATAAGATTTAGATGAGACTCTTTATGCTATGGCTTTAGAGAAAAGCCCTAGGAATGATGGTCTTCCAGTAGAATTTAACAAAGCTATGTGGCCTTACATCCGAGAGGACTTCTATTATGTATACATTGAAGCCATTGAAACAAAATCTTTAGGTGCCTTTATAAATCAAGGAATAATTAAGCTCATACCAAAAGGAAAAGAAGAAGACTTAGTTAACGGTTGGAGGCTTATCACCCTTCTTAAAACTTCCTACAAGATAATAGCCAAAGCCTTGACATGGATAATCAAAAGCATTACTCAAGATATTGTTAGACCTAAATAGATTGGGTTCCTTGGAGGTAGACTCATTTTGGACAATCTTCTCCTAGCTTGGGAAACTATTGAATGAGAACAACAAACATCTCAAGATGCTCTAATCATAAAATTAGATTTTGACAAGGCCTATGATCATATTCGTTGACCTTTCATTCCTAATATGCTCAAGTGGTTGGGTTTTGGCTCCACGATCTGTAAACATGTCAGAATGCTCTTCATAGATGCTCTTTGTCCCCTCAATTTCCTCTACAAAAGTCCATTCACCAAGGCTACCCACTGGCTCCTCTTCTTTATGTTTTTGTCGCAGATGCTTTAGGATACCTTTTTTCAGCATGCCCTTTCCACCAATCTCATCAAAGGTATCCCTTTGCCAAGAAACTCCATTGCTCTTAACTCACACTTTGCAGATGACATTATGTTGTTCATACAGAACTCAGATTTATAAAAATAAAAAAATTGGATGTTTTAAATCTATTTTTCACTATATCGGGGTATTCAACAACTTGTTTCCCCTCACTTGTTTAGTCTTATTTCCATCCTTAGTTATGACAACTTCTGTTGTGATTGGAGATGGACTTCTATGCATAGCTTTTGTTCCTTCCCACTAAAGACCATCAATAAACAAATTCTACCCCGTCTTGCCACTTCTGCCCATTTAAACTCATATTGGAAACAACGGCTTCATCAGGAAAAAAATTGGAAATCTAAGGCTGATGCTCAAGCCCAACTATTTTCCTAGAGGACCCTCATGTGAAGCTTACCATTTGCATATGTCTTGCCTTCATTCATCCTTAACCATCTTGACCATTTTGTGCTCACCTTGAATCCATTAAGAATGCTTTTTGGTATTGTTATCATTCTTAGCAAATGTGGTATTCACTTTTCTCAACCCTCCTTGCTCTTTTTTAATTTTAGATGGTCATGGAAAAGTGCTCTCTTAGGGTCCTCTAAAGCCCACAATATGATCACTCTGACTTGAAGACAAGTGATAACTAAGCATCTTTAGAATTTCAGATGTCTGGCCTTATTCTCCAGCACTCACTAGCCCACCTCCTTTGAGCTTCACCTAATTTGCTCCAATTTGAGTCATTGTATGGCCCACTATCAATCCTTTATAGACACCAATTCTAAGTTTGCCATCACTCTCCATAATCTTCATGTTCAACTCCAAAAATTTGAAGACTTTGCTTTGATTTCCTCGCACCCTTGGAATGATATGTTGCCAATGTTTCCTCCATGAATTTCTCCCAAAGCTATTTTTGTTATGCTGATTGGTTTCTGATTTGCTCTTACAGTGGCTGGTCTATTTCCAGCATACAAGGAAGACATTGGTTTTGTATTGGTAATTGGTTGACACAATTGTGGTTGCTCATTGTTCCAACAATAGTTTTCTCTAGTCATTCCAATTTGTTCATGCAATGTAACTTGCCTTTTCTCTATGTTGTAACTTCTCTTTCAGTTGTTATTTCTCTTATAGGGAGAAGACAACTAGTTAATGGTGTGGATGCACATGTTCACAATGTGATGGCTTTGTTTTAGTGTTATGAGCTACTCGAACAACCCAACTTGTTCTAACTCAAACACAAGTTTCCACAGCTGGTTGTTTACATGAATAGTTATTTAGATTATGTAAAAAAAATATTAATATCTTCTTTAAACAAAAAAAAAAAGAATATCATGATTAAATTATATGATCATAAATAAATATTAATTAGAATTCAAAAGTTTATTATATTGAAGATATACTAATTATAAACATAAAGATTATAAAAATTATTATAATTATATAAAATCATGAAAATAAGTATAAAATATTATTATTATTCTAAATAAGATATATATACTAAATAAAATTCAATAAATAAAAATATGTTTGATATTTTTAAAGTTTTATATATATTTTTAAATTTTTACTTTAATATATATTTTTAAAGAATTAAGAACAAATCATGGGATGCTACTATTCTCCAGGGAAAATGCAAGGTTGGCCAAATTTTAAAATATGAAAAATATAATTGATTTTTGTGAAATTTTCAGCATTAGTTCTTTACGATCTGCATATTTTGTGGTGAAAAATGATTAAAAAATTGTAAAAAATTAGTATGTTTTGGCAAATCTGAAAAAAAAGATTTGACTGTTTTATTTTTGTCTTTGGTGCATTTTGCATAAAGATTAGGGAATTAGGGGCTGCCAAATCATTGTGTAATTATTATTTTTAATTACAAGTTTCAACTCCTGTTCAATAAAAACAAATAAACCAGACTGGAATTGTGGAATAAGAAAACAGCACACTCAACTCATTATATTAACTCAATCTTTATTTTGAGAGGCTAATTACTCTCCTGATTACATCCTTTATTTCGAAGTAGTGAAATTAAAGTTAGAGCAGGTGGTCTGCTGAAAAAGCAGGGAAGAGGAGAAGCCCAGAGATGACGTGGCAAGATCGAAGTGGATAAAATTGTCCTCCATCTGATATGTCCCCATTACAATGGTAGTGACAGGATCTTCGCCTCCATCAACAAACCCCAAACACATCACTTTCTCGCTGACCTGGACCATCGAGTTGGCACCGAAGATCCTCCACGTGGCATTATTCTGCAGCACGAGGTCAATAGTTGGCACAGCAGGACCCACGCGGGTGGACCCCACCCCAGCACTGTTAAAGCACGCGTCAAACGGCGCCACGTTGGTAGCGGCTCGGGTAACATTCATTTTACCTGCCACGTCAGTGAAGACCTTGACGAGAGAGTTGTAGATTGCGGTTGAGAGCTGCGTGTAAGGGACAAGCGTCTCCAGCTTGACGCCGCCACGTCCGCGGTAGGAGCCGATCTGGAGGCTCGACTTGTTGAATGCCACGTCGAGACCATTGACGTGGATGCCACGTACGCCAATGTAGTAGTCGTCTTTGTAGAAGCTGTTCTTCAGCAGTGGCGTCGTGATGAGCCTCGTGGACAGATCTCTGCCAGGTGGAGGAAGAAAGACATAGGGCTTGCTACCGAAGAAGAGCGCGCCGGGTGACTTGGCAGTCGAAGGCAAGCAAATGGCGAACTCCCGCGATATTCCAAGGGATGCCGCCAGCTGAGCTGGCAGTGCCAGCGCGGATGCCGTCATGCCGGCGAGCCCCGTGGCCTTGCTGGGGTAGTCCCGGAAAGTGTCCGTTTCTTCGGCGCAGGCGAAGACCACACGGGAGGCCTTAACGTACCGACCAGGGTTCGAACCTGACGTGGCCCGCACAGCCACCATGTCACGTGCCAGCTCATAGCTAGGGACACCTGGAACTACGCAAGTGCCGTTGTGGCAGCCGGGGGCCGTCGGGGAATAACAGATGCTGCAGCCGGAATATTGGTATGACTTGCAGAGGGTGTCGGAGCAGGGGAGGGGAGAGTAGGAGGAGGATTTGTAGACTTTTGCTGAGCAGCGAAGGATGGAATAATCACTGGTGAGATCGAGCATTAAATGCTGCTTCTGCGCAGGGGTTTTCTGCAGGATTTCGACTGTAAAACGGAGGGTTTTGGCGTCCTTTGTGATGGGGGCGACCAGAGCTTTTGGGGACACGGCATTTGCCGGCAATTGACAGAAAATGCAGACGATGGCGGCAGCAAACAGAACAAGACAGAGAAGAGCCATTTGTGTGTCTGGTTTATGATAGCAGTGAGGAGGTGGATATATATAGCTTGAGGTTTGGAGTGTAAGAAGCTTTGTGTGTCAGTCAACGGGAGGAATGGCCGTCGCTATTGACTGCGAAATGATAAATGCTTTAAGCGTCAGTTTTCGGTGTTATCTGAACTAACGTGCGCACTCGGTTACACGATTCGATTCTTTTTGAGAGGATTCATGTGCGAGTTTAAATTTTCGTCAAAATCATCAATATGATCTTATCCATCTTTTTTGAGTTACACTTTCCTCAATACAACTATTGTAAGGCGAGTTGTATATTAGCACTTGCACCCAATGGAGGTGCAACGGATGTGCCGATAGGCATTTAAGTTGAAAGTATAATTGAAGTATGACATAGCATAAGAAAGTCTTTAAATTTGTAAGTGAGAAGGCAACATAATGTAGAGAAATCAATTGACTAGATTGGAGAACATGGAGTGTATGAACCCCAAAAAGGTAACAAGAGCTCCTTGGACTGAAAGGACTTACCTACATAATTGAGGAAAAGTTCTACAAAATGACTAGTGTTTAGGAGACAACATCAACTCTATTAATATGGGGCTAAAGAATACATTTAATATGACAATCAAATACATCAATACCATTCTATATTTCAAATTTCTAGGATGTTATTTTAGGAAAACCATTACACGTACTTTAAGATATTCAAATATTTAATTTTCATTCTTTAATGATTTAATTAAGCAAAAGAAAAAGTTTCGAGGAAAAGTTTAGGATGTGGAAGAAAAATGTGCCAGCAGTTGACTTGAAAGAATTGTTTTGAAGTGTACTTCTACAAACATGTAGCAACCTAGAAGCAACTATTTTTTACAAGAGAATTGTTCGTCGAAAAGTTGACTGCAAAGTACTGGCGGTCTTTAGTCTATGTAGATCCTTGAATAAGACCAAAGCAATGAAGTTGATTGGAGCATATTAGGAATTGTTGCATGTGTAGCTGTCAACAGTAGTTGTTTCTTTTATTTGGAGGAGTGCATGTGAACCTATACAATAGGAAATTAAAAATTAGTTAATAATCAAATGGTCGGCTTAAACGAGGAATGGGAAAAGTGTAAATTGAAGTATTTAGAAAGAGACGAGGGAAAGTAACATCACATACCCAAAATTAATTTGAGAGCAATTGCAGGCGAGCCTCTTCTTTCTTTCTAATAATGTTGTATGTGTTCTTTTTCATTTTACTAAAGCGTTCAAAAGTGAAGGTAGGTTCTATGCTAAGGCCTTGTAGGGATTTGACTCTAGAGATTGTTGTAAAAGTGAGGCCCTGTCTTTCAGATCTTCCTATATCAACTGTGGCCCTATCTAGTGTGAGGCCTTGGGACTTGTGTATAGTGATAGCCCATGCAGTGGCTAGTGGTAGCTATGTACGGCTACCTCGGGTTATTGGTTGTATGGAGATAGTTGTTGGGTTTTGAAAATCCCAAGGTGGACCAGTGTAGCTATCAAATTTTACTGTAACATACGCAGGTAGCTCTGGGGGCTTAGAGCCACGCGGATATACAAATTTTTTGACCTCTCCAAGAGATCCATTGACAAGGCCAACTTCTATCCATAGGTTTGTTTTAAGCATGACACATTGAAATCTGCACAAAAGGACACCTTGGGGAAGTTGTTCATCGTTATTAGGTTCACCAAATTTATGTTGTGTATTGAGTGCAACACAAAGTGCAATAGGAACATTTAGTTGTTTTAGCATTTTTTTGTTGTGTAGTGCTACAAGTTCATTTGTAGCAAATAAATGTATTGTTTGGTCAAACTCTTCTTTCTCAACTGGGGTTAGGTGTTTGTTTGTGCGAGTCATTAACAACTTCCAATCATGCTCTGTAGGGTCTGCATTGCACATATTTTGTAATTCTTGTCGGAATTGTATTTGAATTGGATCATCACCATCTTGTCTAAAAATTGTTTGCAATGTTACAACTACAGTAAATTTGTGCCATAGATTTCTTGCAACTGTGTGTTATGCATAGATAGGTTTGTCCATGACCAGTGGAAGTTGGGCGAGGTCTCCAATTAGAATTATAGAGACACCACCAAAGGAAATGTGTTTTTCAGTGGGGTATTGCTTCACGTAACCTGCTATCAATTTTCAATAGTAGTTTTGGGCCTATGAAACTCATCTCATCGATGAGTATGTATTGTATATTTTTCATATCTTCTTGGAATGTTGTCAATGTTTGGGCTTGTAGTGGTTTCATATCTCTAATTGGGATCTTGAGTGCTTCATGTATGGTTGATGTGTGAATATTAAATGTTGCAATTCCTGTTGGTGTGAGAACCATGAGTGGATTTATTCCTTGGGGACTACAATTTTGTAGTGCATTTCTTATGCAACTAATTAGATATGATTTCCCAGTGCTTGTTGTTCCTTGTATGACCATGTACAAAGGTTCAGTTGAGCAATTAATTTTGGAGTGGTTTGTAATGAGAGAAAGTGCCAATTGTTGTTGAGGTGATAACCTATAGTTTTGGTTGTTCAGATTTGTGGTGGAGCAAATATCTTGTTGAGACATCTTGTTTTTATGAAGAAATTCAATTGCAGTATCATGCAATTGTGAAGCCGCATTATGCTCATCCCAAATGTGATTGGTGTCAAAATCACGCTTTCCCAACATGTCAAGATCATTCAAGTTGATACTATTAGCAAGCCCCATTTGAGACAATAGTTCCCACTCATTTAGTTGTACAAGGTCTTCTATACCAATTTCATTATCACTGTCATTCTCCTCTTCCAAGACATCTTCATTTGGGTCTGTGCAATCAACATGCCAAACAGTATATTTCTCTCTATTCATGCACTTTCAATTAGCAATGATCTCTTCTGTGGTTACACCTATATCTTTGTCTATTGCTCGAAAATGTTTATATAAAAGTAGCTCACTCCAACAGAACAACTCAAAACTATCAGAGTCTTCTTTTGGAACGGTATAAAACCTTGGGAAGACTTGGACTATTGCATTTTCCTTTCGGCAACGCCATTTGCATCCTTTGCGATTGGAAGCATACATGTAAGATCTTGCTGATTCTATGAGTGTAACTAGTTCTAAGTGATCTAGTCGTTGTAAACTTTAGGAATGGATGTAAGTAGATTGTATCTCACTGCCATCGATTGTTTGTTTGAGGCGGTGGAGTACCTTTTTACCTACATTTAGGGATATGAATTGTCGATTGCAAATCACGAGAGGTAGTTTGTGTAGCATATGGCATGTCTCTTGTGCGCCTATATCTCTCTCTACAACAAGCTTAGCCATGAACTTCTAGTAGGCTTTGATGGCGTGATCTTGTTGGTGCGTAGAAGAGCAAATTCTTGAGAGCATATTTATACAACTCTCTGATTTCTTTTCCGCTTTCGATGCATATTTGGCAATGTACCTAAGAACAAGAAGTCACGAGGTGACAGGTTGACAATTTATATTAGCCCTCCATATGGAGAGCATATGTGGGTTATGGATGTTCAACATATCATCATTTCTCAATGGCTCGTAGGATTTTTGCCCAGCTTTATTGCATAGCAACTTTGATTCTTTGCATTCTGTCCAAGGAGCTTTATATCTACACTCTACACGATTCCCTTTCTTGTGTAGGCAAGTCCTTTCAGTGCATTTTGTGTGTCTTTGTACATGATTTACTAACTCGTCATAATCAGCATAAGTATCGGGAGCAAATATTTCATTTGTGTTGAGGAGGCACGCATCATTGGTTGAAGTTCTATGTAGCATGTTTCCAATTTCAAGTTTAGAGCAAGGGTTCCAAGCAGTCACATAGTTGTCAAAGAATGCTTTTGTGGTCTGTACTTTAGAAGGGTTGGACCAATCTAGGGCATCCATGTTTGGTGCATTTTTTATCCAGATGAAACCATGGATGTGCGCGGACCCTCGACTTTGCCACTCATAGCGATACCAGTAGTTAACTACCCCCATGAGTTTCTCGATAACCTCTTCATGAAAGATTGTGAACCTTAGATGTAGGTACAATGTTGTTGTGTTGGGATCATTAATAACATTATCTGTGCATTGCTTATTGGATAGGAATGAAAATGCATCATTTGGTGAAAGGACGACATGGAGATCGGGCCACTTTGTATCAGCTGCACTTAATGTGAAGAACAATGTTGGAGAACCTATTTGGGTAATCATATTGGTTAGATCATTGTGACACTTATTCCAATATGCACGTGTGCCTTGTAAGGTGGAGCCAAAATGCATTAGTTCTTCTGCCAATCGATTGTCTGGGAGGTTGGTTAAGTGGGAGCGAAGGTCCTCAATAGTGGTAGGTATAATGTCTTTGACTTTTTGTTTAATGAAGACTGCTGCAGTAGATTGGCTATGATGATGCATCATAAGATTTAGAAGGAGGTACCTAAAGTGCGGGTGTTGGCCAAATCTGTTGTCATGAAATTACATAAGGTGCAAGGCATATTCATGAAGTTTCACTTCCCTTGCTTGAGGTTGCATGGGTTGTGCATTTCCATAAGGGAAGAGTGTAGGAAATGCCATGTCAAACAAGCCCTCAATAGTGTACTCATTAATGGGTGTTGAATTTATGTCTGGCCAATCAAGAATGGCATCACTTTCATTGTCTAGGTGCAATGATTCTTTTATGATTTGTAATTCACGACGTTTGTTTTGTAGTCTTGCCATAAATGACGTCGAATATTCCATGTCACTTTCCACTTCACACTATACACTTTCGGAGTCAATGGCTATTGACATTTGGTCATTAGCGTCAAGATGAAGCGTACAAAGCATGCCTGAGATGTCGGTAGCAGTTTCGGGCAAAAGTGACAATGTAGAATCATTGATTTCAACATCCTTGTAGTAAGGGTCGTATTTGATTTTGTATGCTAGTGTGTTTAGAACATGACTTCTACTAACATAACAATCATAAGCCCTCCCATGCGTATTAAGTCTGTGAATTATTAATACATCCAATTCTTGAATCCCACGGGGCAAAGAGGTTGCAATTGTTTTAATATCTTGGGGGAAGCTAATTGTGTGACCACTAAATTTGTATTGTCCACCACGGGCATGAGTGACTTGTAAAATTGGATTAACACGTGCAATGAGCATTTCTTCTACTTGTGTGAGGACCCTCAAAACATTTGGTTGTTCAAGTGGGTCCATATTATTTTTTGTAGAGAAGCGATGTATTCCTTTCTTAGCAATGCATCTCCTACAAGTGTGAGAAGTAGTTGTGGAGCGAACATGCCTACCGGGGTAGCGCTCCTTACACATACTACATGTGTGCAACTTTGAAAGAGAATCTAGTCTAGCTCTAAATGTCTTAGTTGTTGCTAAAAAGTTAGAGGACAAATTATTATCTATGCCGGGAAATGTAAGTGGATGTTGAGGCCTCCGTTGAAGAAGATGTGTTTCAATGGGCATAGAGGACCTTCCATCTTGGGAGGTTGTAGAAGGTTGAAATTGGGGAGGGAATGGGTGGCTCAGTGTTTGGTGGGGATGCTGCATGTGTGTGGTGGGATGACACATTTAGTTCTTCTATATGGCGAGCATAATACAAACAACTTCTTTTATGAGATTGTAGTTGAGCACGGCTACTCTGGACCACTGGGCAACCAGAAACTTGTAGATTTGAAATTGGATGTGGAGGGTTTTGTGCAAGAAGTTGTGTTTGAGTGGGCATACATAGTGGATGACTTTGGGCACTTTTAGAAGCTTGCAAGTGTGCATGGAGTGGTTGAATTGGTGGTTGGTGTGGGCGGTTTACACATTGGATGGCATGGCATACACGTATCTCTTCTCTATGGCAAGCATAATACAGACGACTTCTTTCACGTGATTGAAGATCTCTTGTCCTAGTTTGGTTCAGCTGTGTGTCAAAGTCTTGTACATCTGAGTTCATTTTTTGGATTACAAATAAGAGGTAGAACATATGGTCACTATGTTACCACATTGAAATATTATAAAAGTATAAGAGTACCTATAGCATCATGGAAAGTACATCTAGTTTGTAAGAATATCTTAAATAGAAACAGTAAACTATTTTGGTGGTACTACTTTTGAGTGTAGGTCTATACTCAAGTTTATTAGGTCATAGGTTGTAGTTGAGATCTAATTTACAAACAAAAAAAATCAAGTGCACATGAGAATAGAAAAAGGCAGACACCTTGAGTAAGGCACATAATTAAGTTTTCCTTGAACTTATAGAAGGATAAACTCATAGTGTCTGGGATCTAAAATATATATAAAAAAAAATACTCATTTCCATGACCATCCATAGCATGAGTAGTATACCTTTTTAATTTAAGATGGAAACCATGAATACAAGTATTATTTATAGGCAATGTTAGAAACAAGTTTTATTAAAACAAGTATTATTTATAATTTATCTTCTAAAAATAAAAAAAATATTAAAACTATATTTTTATCTTAATAAATAATATTTTGATATTTGAAGTCTATTGAGTTAAAAGAAAAGGTACTAAATGGTTATACTATGAAACAAAAAATGTCCTATATGTCTATGTTACCAAAAAAATCAGAATTTAAAATGAAATCAAAATGATATTCTATCCAATTTTTTAGTGGAATAAATATCTCTTAATTTTCAACTCTCATCTAAAAATTCAATCAATATGTCATGCATCTATATAAAATAAAATAAGATTAACACTAGAAAAATTGGGAAAAACATTGTCTTTTGGTCAAGTTAAAGATAAATGATGATGCTGGATTTTGTCTTGTCATAGTAATATAAGTCATATGGCCTACAATCTTCATGTGTATGGTGCATACACAAAAATAACATGTGTGAATTACTGCAAAGATAAGATAATTTAAAGAGGTAGAAAATTATCTGATGATATACATTGAAGTTGAAGTCTGTGTATGTTTTAAGACGGCCAAATTAAACACTGATCTAAAGAGATCTAAACAAATGACATAAGGAAGAGGATAACAAATTGCATTCCAAGAACTTGTTTGAAAAAACAGGGATAGATCTAATGAGAATCGGAGCAAAAAACTTGCATTTAGGATCTAATACAATTTTGAAGTACTCGTTTAAGTAAAAAAGATCTGAAGAGTAGGAAAAATGATGTTTATAAGACTGCCAATTAAACGCTTCTCTAGAGAGGATCTAAATGCTCTGAACTATGTGTTTGACGTCTTTGTTATGAGACAGACGGCCAATTTAAACAAAAATCTTAAGTTGCAGACAAATTTGAACAGAGATACAATGAATAGGGGGAAAAAAAGGCAAAAAAAATGTTGTCTTAAAACAGATACATTAAAAAGAGGTTATAAATTTGTTCTCAGATCTAAAGGTGTAAAATTATTTCGACGAGAATATTGTTTAGAGATGTGAAGAAGAGGTAAAAAATTGTTCTCGGATCGAAAGAGATCGTAAAATTGTTTTGAGGAAAAAAAGAAGGTCAGGACATACATTTAAGTCCATGTCATTTAAGAGACTACCAATTTAAACATTTTTCTAAACAGGATGTCAAAAATTGTTTACAGCCAATTTAAGGAGCTTCAAAGTTTTTTTTTTACAGCCAATTTCAACTCTGGTAAGAAATTGCACTAAGCTTTATTTCCAATTATGTTGTTCTGCTGCTTTCACCACCGCGGTGTTTATTAAAGATCTTCCATTTACTTTGGTCTCATACACTAATATATACACAAATAAATAGACAAACTTTACATTAATATTACAGCTTTAATTTGTGTCCACAAAACCCCTAATTCTTTTTTATCACTGATAATTATCAATATGCTAAATATTGTACTACCACTATTCTTTTATTCTGGGAGGAGAAACACATTTGCGATAAGGTGGGCTGATGATTTCAAGGAATTGCAGGAGGAATCACCCAACCTTACAAATATTAAAGCCTCCTAATTTGTGTGGATATATTATGTATTGCTTATTTTTATAGAGGCATGAAGTAATGTTTTGTAGCTTGCAGGTTGCAAATAAAATGCAAGCTGGGGAAGGGCTTCACCCTTCCCAGAATCAAACAAAAATAGTTTATATTAAGATAGCATGGCTTGCCTGCAAGCACACATGCAAAGACAGACCCTATATTTTCACTTTTCTATGCCAGTTCAGCCCAAGACAAAAAAAATTATAAATCCACATTGACAGTAAAAGGAAACATCCACAAACTAAATGCGACATTAGGAATGGGTTTTTAAAAAATGAAAGTACCCGTTGAAGTTCCTGCAGCTTGTTTTGATATGCATCTCCTTTAGATAAGCTCTTTGGAATGGAGGTGGACTTGTTTATCTGACTTATACCAGTGAACAAAGGAGTTGCATAGATGAGAACGTGCTATAAAATGATCAAGGTGGTTGAGAAATTAATGGCTGCCATGAGTAAAAATTTGTCAAACCATGGCTCTCTTCCATTGACAGAGAGTAGAGTTGTACCATAAAGCCATGACATCTTACATCACATAGTTAATACAAAACACGGCAATGGAGTGATGATTTGGGGCTTCTGAAATGTCAGATGTTGCCCATTTTCAAAAACTTAAAACAAATCTCTTCATAAGATTTCTCTACAGCTATGTAGTACAAATTCATTTTTTTTGGGAACATGGTACTGGTTCTTCTTGGCAAACATGGAAATGGCAAACACGGAACAGGTGCAGGGGTTTACTAGACAAACAGATCGATTAAACAAGAAACAATCATTCCCGAACAGTAAGGCCCAAACATAATTTTCTACCAAACTCGTTTACCAGTATTAACACAGAGGTTTTCAGGCAAAAACATAGTGGTTTCCAAACGTGAGACAAATATATCAGTGTGAGAAATAAATGCTCGTTCGTACGCGAGCTTCCCCATAGGAAAATCCTATCGGCTTAATTAATTGAATGGTCTTCAATATCATCAAATTTGGTGAGAAATAATCATATCTTCATCATATGATCTCGGTGCTGCATAGACAATCATGTATTTTAGCATTGCATTGTCATAATACATCATAAATACTAAGCTTGCATTCTGCTTATCTTTTATGCTTTTCAAATTTACATTTATCATTGGGGGATTGGTTGGCATTAAGGAAGTCAAAGTAGTTGTTGGCTCAAGTATGCGTCTTGAACCCTAGTTTGTATCCACTACCATTGAATGTAAATTATAAACTCTATGAAAATGTTATTCTCTAGCTGCAACTTTATTCGTCTATAGCAAATATGGACTTACATGTTCAATATTTTTATATACTTTCAGATATACAAAAAATGTTCTCTTAATCAATTAACCATGTCGATGTTTTTGTTTGTTTCTTTATGTAACCAAAAGTTATTCTAACTAGGAGAAGAAACAAAAAAAATAAATTGATGGAGGGTTCAGACCTGCGAGCCCAATGAGGCACGAAGTATGTGAGCTACCAACCAGCAAAGGTCACCACGAAGACAATTTAGGAACCCTATACGAGCCCACACGTGCCTGAAACCTCTTCGGCTTAGAAACAAATTTTTACTAACATATGGAGTGGTTTTCTATGTTCCAATACATCTATGAGCGGCACCAAAAAGCATTTTGTAGATTGATTTGTTGTTGGTTCAATTTATTCCAGCATCAGAAATGTGTGCCAAGGATTAATCTATAAGCAATCACTCCTCTTTGGTCAAATCCCCATGGCTGACTTCCAAAAAGAAAATTCCATATTTGATTATTAAATCAAGAAATTTGATAAGAACTTGTAGATTTTTCATCAATATTGAAGTAGTTGTGGATATATGTTTAATGATGGTATGGTAATTTTATCCCTACTTTCCTCTTATTATTAAGATTATGTTGTTTATTGTATCTTTGTAATCTATATTCACACATCTTTGATTAGTTCATGACTCCTAAATGTTTGTGTCTTGAACGTTTCTAGGAGAATAAAATATTCAATTAATCACTGTACAACTTTGTACTGTTGCCTAAATAAAATGTTCAATTATTTACTGTACAACTTTGCACTATTGGCACTGCAACGTCTAAATCATAAACTAAAACACATATCTTACCAAGGGGGACACTTAGTTTTTTTTCCAAACTTCTTTTATATATTTTACGTTTTAGTTTACGATTTATCCAATACCGCACTGTTGCCTGTTATTTTTTAATTTGCAAATATCATTGCTCACCTTTACATTGCTTGGAATGTGAATAGGTTGAAATAGTTGTACAAAGATTATTTTTTGACTTCCCATTTGTTTGAAAATTTACATTTAGTAGATTTTTAATTATATATTGACATCAACAATGACACATTTTATATAGTTGTATAGAAACTTTAATATTTTATTGAATGCTATCATTCAAGGATGGAAAATCAACCCAACCCTATGGATCTTATTGAGATAAGTAGTAGCAATACCCTCGTGTTACCAAATCACTCAACACCATCAATCAATTGGATTGGCTTTCCAACAAATAGTGTTTTAGATTTTTCTGTTTAGAAAAATAGACACATAGGAGAAACCCAAATATGGGCTCTGCTGAACACAGGCCCTCATCTATTAATTTATAGATAAATACACATTAAATGCAAGTGCATTGTTGATCAAGTTAGCTGGGCATTAGTGGTGGACGGTGCAGTGGACGACTGCATGTGTTTCATGTTTTGGTCTGTGCCACAATACCAACTGAAGATAATTAATTTATCTTCTAACATCCCCCCATAAATTAATTATCTAATTCTTTTCATTATCCTCCCATGATCTAGAAATGATGGGTCCTGGCTTATAGCCTTTTTAGGTACCCATTTACAACACACTTATCAAATTTTCCACAATGTTTCCCCTAATCGTAATCACTTTGGGTTTTCACGGTTTACCCCTAACCGATGCAATTTTGAAGAGGTTTCAAGCTCACCACTAACTCCACAAACATCACACAAGTGGTTTCACCACAAACTTCACACTAAAGTGGTTTTGGCTCACCACAAACCGCACTCACAAATGGTTTCAAGATCACCATAAACTTCACACTGAAGTGGTTTTGGCTCACCACAAAGCTCACTCAGAAATGGTTTTGAGATCACCATAAACTTCACACAAGTGGTTTTGGGTTACCACAAATTAAGCACACACTAGTCACAAAGCATCATAATGGGGAAACAATCATCACTTTGGGCTTTTCTCCTTCTATACCTGCATCAAAATGTTATTATTGAGTCCATATAAAAAGAAATCCATCTACCGAGATACATGGGTACTCAGCTGCTCTACTCGCTAGTTGTATAGGAATCCTTTTCAGATACATTGTTCATCAATATATTAAACCAAAAACCTCTAGGGTGTCGGGTATGTTAATATGATTTAGAACAACAGAGAGGGGGGGTGAATCAGTTGTTCTCAGGTCCTCATGTATAAAACAATCTCAAAAAATTATCCTTAAATTAGATCCAAAACCAAAACAAACTCGGTCATCACTGATTCAATAATAGAAACATCTAACAATGCAGTCCACTACCTAGATGTAACTTAACTTGTAAAACATAGTAATGTTCAGATCTAAACATTCACATAGGTATAAACACCAGGATTTATAGTGGAAACCCAATTTAGGAAAAACCACTTTGTAACATGCTACTATTATTTTCACTCTTCTAAAGTGAGCTCGATAAAAAGCCAACCTTGTCAAAGGTTACAATACATACTGTCAAATGTGACCTGGTTAAAGGATTTCAATCACCCTGTTAAAAGTGAGCCTAGTCATAGGACTTACATACACTCCATTAGAATGCAACCTTGTTCAAAGGATTTAACATATGACTGTTAGGTCAACCTCTATTAAAAGGATTTTGACTATTCCAATGGTTAGAAAGTAGAAGCAGTATTATCTGAAAAATATACAACTCACTTTGCAAATATCAGATCCGATTCCGTACACTAATGTTGGTTTACTGACTTTGAAAATTTGTCATTTCCATCTCTACTCTACTCGAAACTTTTCTTCAAGCAATCACCACCATTCTCCTTAAGCCTTTTCTGGTTCTTTAGTCAATAAAACTTTTCTCTTCCAGCATTCTCTGTTCACCATGTGCATACATATCACAATGTTCAGGTTCCCTTATATTTTCCTCAATTAGGTTAACTCATCATTTTCCACTCAATCTCATTCGTAGATCTTAGGGTTAGGTCAGATTCATTGAATCTACCCGATTTATGTTCTTCGGCTCCTTTTCTAGAAACATCTCAAATCTCTTAAAGATTTACAATAAAATATTTTACAATGCATTTAATGCTTCCAAACAATTAATAAATAAAGTCAACACGTTTTACATAATCCAAGAATTCAATAATGTCGGCTCCAAAATTAAATTCTCTTCAAATATAAAATTGTTGATGCTCAGTCAATACTGTGATTATTCACTCGGTCTTCATGTAGAACGCTTGGTCAATACTAAAACTATTTCCTCAGCTTGCACTGTCTTCCTCGGCAATTTACTAATGCTCGATCGACACTATAATTTTTCTCGGCATATACTAACTCGGTCGACACTAACATCACTCAACTTAAACATGATTTTCTCATTCTCTACTCGGTTAAGCCTACCAGTTCAGTCTTCAGTCTTACTAAGATAAACAATACATCATCTCATCATAGTGCAACATAGTCAAGTACACTTTGTAGTATCAAGATAACTCAACCTTTCCCTAGGTGCTATTGTTACCAACCTTTCTTAGCCCCTTAGTAACACTCAAATAGATATAGTACTTTCTTAAGTAGCAACAGTCTTAACAATTGAGGTTTGACATCAATGACAATACAACAATTGTTTCAATTCAGTTTCCAACAATCTCCCCCTTTGGCATTGATGGCAACACCATATGATATCACCTAAATAACACATGGATTACCAACCAATCAAAAATCTTATATGTCCATCATAAACTTATTTATAATATCCTTAGCTTCATTCTGATTTAGAATCCTGTAAGCCTCACTTCTGTGACCGTCAAAAGTATTCAGATCTCCCTCTATCTTGATTCTTCATTTCAATTCATCATCCTTATCTTTAGTTCATCTCCCTCTTTCCTTTTAGTTCTATCAGCTCATCAACTCTTACTTTTTAGTATCATGTGTTGTCATATCTCATCTGTTATCATATTAGTACATTCTCCCTCTTTGACAAAAATGCAAAAGTAGCAACTAAAACATGCATCCATCAGATGTAGATAATATATGTGCAGCTCAGTGTTTCTCCCTTTGTCATCTTGCTTATGACTGATTCCTTGTCTTTGCATCTCTTCACAACTCTAGGCCAGCCCTAAAGTGTGACAATCTTCTGCATCAATATTTCAAATGTTCTATTGTAGCACACTTGATGTAGTGCTCCTAGCTTGTCTAGGCAGCCTCAGTTAGGGGAAGAACCCCTAATTGACTTCTCAAATACTTATGAGCTTCTTTGGGTAAAGCTTTAGTGAATATGTCTGCTAATTGTTCTTTTGTATTCACATATTCCATTCGAACTTCTTTGTCTTGTACTAATTCTCTCAAGTAGTGATACTTGATTGCAATGTGTTTGGTCTTAGTGTGCATCACTGGATTCTTAGAAATATTGATAGCACTTGTGTTGTTACAGAAAATAACAACAGGTTCAGTGATTTCTTCTTTCATGCCTATCAACAATTGTTTTATCCATACCAAGTTTGAACAGTTTACTATAGCAGCAACATACTCGGGCTCGACAGTAGATTGGGAAATGCAATTTTGTTTCTTGCTTGTCTAGGACACTAATCTCTGTCCAAGAAAGAAAGCTCCACCACTTGTACTGTTTCTGTCATCTACATTTCCTACCCAATCAATATCTATATAAACTCAGAGTTCAAATTTGTCATCCTTCTTATAATATAGACCATAGTCAGCAGTTTCTTTCAAGTATCTCATAATTATTTTCATGGCCATCATATGTGTTTCCTTAGGATTGGCAGAGAATCTTTCCACAATCCCAACAACTAATGCAATATCTGGTCTGCTATGTCCAACATACTACAATTTTCCAATCATGGATCTCTACAGAGTCTGATTCACTTATGCAGCATCATCATTCTTAGATAACTTTTGTCCAGTAACCATACGAGTTCCCACTAGTTTAGCATCTTCCATCCCAAAAGTTTTCAGTATTTCATTAACATACTTAGACTATGTAATGAAAATTCCATTCTTCTTCTGATATACTTGTAAACCAACAAAGAATTTGATCTCACCAAACATACGCATTTCAAACTCAGTTTGCATTTCATTTGAGAAACTTTTACATAATGCGTCTTGTCCACCAAAAATAATGTCATCAACAAAATTTTTTGCCAATAGGATACCTTTACCTTCTTCATCCTTCATGTATAGATTGCTTGTGTCATTTGTTTTTGAAAATCCAATCTGTATCAAATAGTTTTGCAAGCTCTCATACCATGCTCTAGGTGCTTGCTTCAATCCATACAATGCTTTGTTCAGTTTGCACACCATGTGTCTTCTGTTTGGATCAATAAAACCTTCTGGTTGTTCTATGTAAACTTCTTCTTCTAGTATACCATTCAAAAATGTAGACTTGACGTCCATTTGATATACCTTGAAATCTTTATAAGCAGCATATGCAAGCAAAGTTCTTACTCCTTCTAATCTAGCTACAGGAGAAAATGTCTCCCCATAATCTATTCCTTCTTCTTGTACCTAGCCTTTGCATACCAGCCTATCTTTGTTCCTAGTGATTTCACCATTTTCATTCATCTTATTTCAAAATACCAATTTTGTTCCTATAACATTCTTGTTTTCAAGTCTCGGCACTAGAGTCCAAGTATCATTCTTCTCAATCTGGTCAATTTCTTCATTCATTGCTTGTATCCAGTCTTCATTCTCCAATGCTTCTCTAGGTGTCTTTGGTTCAAATTCACATAGTACACATGTTGGATCCTTAGTCTTACTTATGGTCTGGATTCTAGTATCTTTGTCTCCAATTATCTGTTCAGGCTTATGATGTCTTCTTACATATTTTGCCAAAACAGGTTCAGTTGTTCTCTCCTCTATTTCATCATGTTCCTTAACAAGATTGTTAGATTTACCTTCAGAATGCTTAACAACCTCTTCTTTATATTCAATAGCATTTTCTTGTAGCTCAGAATCCTCTTGTTCTCTCTTAGCACTATTTTCCTGATGCTCGACAGCTTCTGTCTATCACTCAGCATTGCTTACCCGAGACTCGGCATCAGGTGCAAGTCTGTTACTTGCCTCTTTTTCTTCTTCAATATACATAAAAGATCTATAATCTTCAAGTTCTCTTTTACTATCAGCTTCATTTCTTTCTGCATACTCATCAATTTTGACATTCACACTTTCCACAATTTTGTTAGTGTTAGAGTTCAAACATTTATAAGCTTTACTTTTTGTGGAGTACCCTAGGAATATGCATTCATAACTCTTAGCATCAAACTTTCCATTCTTAGTGTCTTTTAATATATAGCACTTACTTCCAAAGATTCTAAATTATTTAACACTCGGTGCATGCCCATGCCATAATTCATAAGGTGTCAGATTTGTACCTTTCTTGAATTGTACCCAGTTAAGAGTGTAGACAGTAGTGCTTATAGCTTCTTTCCAATATTTATGTGCCACATTCTTTTCAATCATCAATGTCCTTGCACAATCCAAGATAGATCTATTTCTCCTTTTTGCTATACCATTCTGTGGAGGTGTTCTAGGTGCAGACATCTGTCTTTTAATTCGTCTATCATTACAAAATAGATTAGATTCATTTGATGTAAATTCTCCACCTTGGTCAAATCTAAGACATTTCAGGTTCCTACCTATCTCCTTTTCAACCTTAGCCAAATACCACTTAAAATATTGAAAAGCTTCAGATTTTTCTTTTAGAAACATCACATGCATCATCCTAGTATGATCATCAACAAATAAGATAAAGTATCTAGCACCACAATACCTTTGTACACCCATAGGTCCACAAAGGTCAGTATGAACCAAATCTAAAATATTTTGAGAAGTAAAGGATTTTCTCTTGAAACTTGACTTTGTCATTTTTACTAACTGGCATTCCTTGCACATCACATTCTCAGGTTTCTTCAATCTAGGTAGACCTCTTACCTTTTTCTTCTTACTTATCTCTACCAAATTGTCAAAGTTAACATGACACAGCCTTTTATGCCATAACCAAATATCATCAAGTTGTGCAATTAAACATGTTTCTTCAGATAGGTCAAGATAGAACAAATTAACTCTAGTCTGATCTCCACTTCCAATTAGTTCTGCAGTAGCATCAAATATTTTAGCTTGCTTGTGATGAAATTCCACTCGGTAACCATTTTTGTTAAGCCGAGCAACACTTAACAAATTTTAATTAAGACCTTCAACACAATATGCATTTTCACAAGATATCTTATCAGTTAGTTTAATCAAACCTTTTCCTCTAACAGGACATGGTGCATCATTTCCAAATTTTACACTTTTACCTCTTTAATGATGTAAGGTCTCAAACTTATTTTTGTCACCAGTCATGTGATGTGAACAACCACTATCAATAATCCATTTATCATTCTTGTTCACATAGGATATCAATGCAGTTTTCTCATCCTCATCAGATTCATCTTTCATTGCCACATAAACTACCTCAATTTCAAAATCATCACTATCAGTGTCAGTCTCTTTTTCAGCAATATAACAAGATTTCTTACCTTTTCCCTTGTAGTCTTTGTTCCATCGGTAGCTTCTGTCATCTTTTCTATCTTTGTGTTTTCTTTTCCTTTCATCATCTTTATCCTTCCTGTTAGGACATCTAGCAACTATATCACCAACTTTATTACATGCAAAACATATAATAGGGAGTTTACCTTTATACTTTCCTTTTCCCCTTCTCAGTCTTCTAGCCATAAGAGCTTCTAGATCTTCTAGGTCTTCATCAGAAGTATCACTGTCACTTTCACTATCACTTTCACTTTCACTTTCACTGATGCATCTTTCTTTTTCTTTCTTTGGCTTGTTCAGAACTAGCTGTGACTTAAAAGCAGATTCAACATTTCCAATACTTCCAATAGTGAAATTATCATAGTTAGAGAGTTTAAAAATCAGTTAGCTTACCAACCAAACTTTCTGAAGTAAGCACATTAGCAGAGTTACATCTAGATTCCTGAATAGCTAAGATCTTCATAGCATATATAGGACGCAGGGTTCTTAATACTTTCCCAATTATAGTTTCATCATCAATAGTCCCTTTAGCTCCTCTAATAGCATTCACAACTTCTTTTATTCTACTACAATATTGTGCAATGTTTTCACCTTCTTGCATTCTCATTTCATCAAACTTACCTCTAAGACTCTCGGCCTTTGCTTTTAGCACATTCAAGTCACCACCATAGATCCTTGCAAGAGTGTCCCACATATCCTTTGTAGTTGTGCAGTCCTTAATGTCCTCAAATTCTAGATAGCTTAGGGCAAATGCAATTTCCAGCATTGCCTGATTATGTTCTTACTTAGCTGTCATTTCTTTGGTAGTCAAAGGTGCGACAGGTGAGACATAACTATTCTCAATGTAGTACTTTGTAGAGTCACCAATACCGGCCAGAGGCAGCTTCATCAAGCTTTGCCATGGAGGGAAATTTTCTTTGTTCAGCTTCGATACCTCCTTCTTATACATCCTGATCATTTGCTTCAAGCCCCTTTAAACTTGATATATGTCAACATTAATAATAAGCAACTGAGCTCTGATACCAATTGTTAATATGATTTAAAACAACAGAGAGGGGGGGTGAATCAGTTGTTCTCAGGTCTTGATGTATAAAACAATCTCAAAAACTTATCCTTAAATTAGATCCAAAACCAAAATAAACTCGATCATCACTGATTCAATAATAGAAACATCTAACAATGCAGTCCACTACCTAGCTGTAACTTAACTTGTAAAATATAGTAATGTTCAAATCTAAAAATTCACACAAGTATAAACACCAGGATTTATAGTGGAAACCCAATTTGGAAAAAACCACTTTGTAACATGCTACTATTATTTTCACTCTTCTGAAGTGAGCTTGATACAAAACCAACCCTATCAAAGGTTATAATACACACTGTCAAATGTGACCTGGTTGAAGGATTTTGTAAGGAAACTCAGGTGCGAAAACAACTTCCTACACTAATCTCTAAAGGAAAGTATTGTGCAAATTCTTTTTAAATCCTTATAATTTCAAATTCATTAACTACTTTAACAAAGATATTGCAGCCATATACCATGCATACAAAAAATAGATAGAGAAGATTGAAACACATAAACACAAAGATATGCCGGTGGCGAAAAACCTTTCAGTAAAACAACCCCACCCCTCCAAAACCTGCACAATGTATTATCTTCAACACAAAGACTACAACACACTTGCAATGCAAGTTCTTTTAGGAGATGAGAGACAAGTCCAGCAACAAACAGTATACCTATCAAACTTATTGTCTCTCCCATAAAAGCAGCATCATATATATAGACTCCTCAGGACCCAAAAAATACCCATAAAAGGAGTTTTGCATCCAACCACCAAGACCCATGCACAAAGCCACATGTACACAGCTATTACATGTAATCCCAAGAATAGGCGTCCATCCCTAGAATAGACTATGACTGCTTGTCATAGAATCCACCAAAAATAACGGTCACAAGAGAAATGTAAGAGAATCTATCATACCAACCTATTTTTGGCATATTCTCTTACACACACCAACCACTTCTTCTTGGGTGCCCAAATAGGCCCAAGTCATAAGATGCTCTTACACCTATCATAGCACATTCCTTAAATAGCTCTTACGCATCATAGGAATCCGTCATAACCATTGCAGCCATGATCTCCTTACACACAATTCAAGATGTTGACACATCAAGTGGAGTGACACATTAACATGCCAACTAGACATGTGCACTCACACTTAATTACATTATTTACAAAAAATACATTTAAAAAACAAATAATGAGAATAGGAATTATCCAAGGTTGAGACACCTTATTCCTAACATTCTCCCACTTGTCGAACACCTTGTAAGAGTAACAGGAACTTAACCGCTATAGGCCAAAAGTTCCATAGACTTTGAACACCATTTGAACTTCTTAGTGCCCACTGGTTTCGTTAATGCATTTGCAACATTCTTCACAGTATCTACCTTCTCCAAATTTACCTTTCCATCTTCCACCATATCTCTCACAAAGTGAAACTGCACATCAATGTGCTTCGTTCTGGCATGGAAAGTTGGATTCTTTGCAAGGAAAATAGCACTTTGACTGTCACACCAAATAGTAATATGTTCTGCATCAACACCAACATCAGAACATAATCTCCTAAGCCAAATGGCTTCCTTACAAGCATGAGTATCAGCCATGTACTCAGCTTCTGTAGTGGAAAAAGCAACCACAGGTTGTCACTTACTCATCTAACTAATAGCACCACCAAACATAGTGAACACATAAGCACTGGTGGATCTCCTACTGTCAATATCACCTGCCCAATCTGAATCCACAAACCCATGAATACAAACTAAATGTGGAGATCCAGAAGAGTTACCATGATAACATATGGAGTAATATGATGTACCCCTCAAATATCTAAATACTCACTTAACTGCATCCCAATGTACCCATCCAAGGTTAGCCATAAACCGACTCAAGACTCCCACTGCTTGGGCAATGTTTGGTCTAGTACAGACCATAGCATACATAAGACTACCAAATGCACTAGCATAAGGTACTCTACTCATGTCGTCCACCTCACTAGGAGATTTTGGACAATCATCTATAGATAACTTTGTTCCCATAGAAACAGGAACACAAAGTGGTCTACAATTTGCCATGTTGAACCCATCCAACACAGAATTCGCATACTTACTCTGACTCAACCAAAGTTTTCTATTAGACCTATCTCTACTGATTTCCATACCCAAGATGTACCTAGCTACCCCAAGATCTTTCATCTCAAACTGTGCTGACAACTGAGATTTAAAATTAGAAATCATACCCGTACCCTTCCCAAACAGTAACATATCATCAACATATAATGTAACAATAAGAAGGCGATCATTTCAACTCTGAAATAAACACAATGATCTGATTTTGATCTAACAAATCCAATTGACAACACAAAGGCATCAAACTTAAGGTACCACATCCTAGGAGATTGCTTCAAACCATATAGAGATTTCTTTAATCTACAAACTAAGGATTCTTTACCTTTAACAATGTAGTGCTCAGGCTATGACATATAAATCTCTTCCTCCAAATCACCATGAAGGAAAGTTGTCTACACATCAATCTATTCTATCTCTAAATCATATGATGCAGCAAGATATAATAGAAATCTAATGGATGTCAACTTTGCAACAGGAGAGAATATTTCACCATAATCTATTCCCTCTACCTGTGAATACCCCTTTGCAACCAATCTAGCTTTGTACCTTTCAACACTGTCATCTGCACAGAATTTCTTCTTGAACACCCATTTACAACCAACATATTTGCTTCCTTTAGGCAAAGGTACAAGGTCCCAAGTTTTTTTTTTCTCTAATGAAGCCATCTCGTCATCCATAGCCTCAATCCAGGAACCTGCATCTTCCATGCCCAAAGCCTCTTTCACAGATCTAGGCTCATCAGTGTTAGTAATCAAAGCAAAAGCACAACTAGAATCTAACATAGAATAACCAAACCTTTCTGGTTGCTTTCTTTCTCTCATGGATCTCCTCAAGGGCTGAGGTTGAGGTTGTTCTTCCTCTTCTTCCGAACTATCATAGCTGTTAGAGCTCTCCTCATCATTAGACCCAACATGGTCCCTCTATTCAGTCTTCTCAAGGGTAGGAGGCAACTGAACAACATCTTTTTCCTTTTCTTTTTCATCTAGTTGTAGCACAATAGGAGAAGATGTTATCTCTCTAAAAATAACATTTCTAGTATACAACACCTCACTAGTCACAGGATCCCAAAGCTTGTATCCTTTCACACCAACACTGTATCTGATGAAAATACATTTGACAGCTTTGTTTTCCAACTTCGATCTTTTCTCCTTTGGAACATGCACATAAGCTTCACAACCAAAAACATGAAGATGTCTAATTGAAGGCTTCTTACCAGACCACACCTCCATGGGTGTCTTAACAACAAGAGCTGATGTAGGAGATCTATTAACCAGATAGCAAGCAGTGGCCACAGCTTCGGCCCAAAACCTTTGTTCTAAACTAGCTCCACTAAGCATACTCCTAGCCTTCTCCATCAGTGTCCTATTCATTCTCTCTGCAACTCCATTTTGCTGTGGAGTATAAGGAGTTGTCTTATGCCTCTCGATACCTCATTCTTTACAGAACTGTTTAAACTCTGCTGAGCAAAACTCACCACCATTATCAGTTCTCACAGACTTAATCTTCTTACTAGTATGATTCTTTACAAGGGCTTTAAATTCCTTGAACCGACTAAAGACTTGTGTCCTAATTTTAAGGAAATAAATCCATGTCCTTCTACTGTAATCATCTATGAAAGATACAAAAAATAAAAACTTGGAGATTGAAGGAACTTTTATAGGACCAAATACATCAGAATGAATGAGATCCAAAACATCAGAAGATTTGTGAGAACTAGAGTAAAACTGAACACGATTTTGTTTACCATAGACACAGTGTTCGCAGAAGTCAAACTTGAGATTGCAATCATTTAACCCCTCAATGAGGTTTTTATTTTTCAAAGGTCCTAAGACCCTTCTCACCAATGTGGCCAAATCTCATATACCACAACATCATCTTTTCTGTAGGAAGCTTGCCTTCCAAAGTGTTTGCACCTTTAGATACACTTACTGCACTACCATCGGAACCCATTGCCACAATCTTCTTTACTACTTGTTCAAATGGTGGGGATGAAGTGATAGCCACTCTCTTCTTTGAAATAGAAGAACTATTGCACTGAGCAGTGCATGCTTCAATCTGAAACAAAGTACCTCTCCTAGTACCTCTAGCGAGCACCATAGAACCTCTCATCATCTTGCATCCATCTTTCAAAAAGACAACTTGCACACCTACATCATTCCGAATACTTACAGATAATAGGTTTCATGCCAAACCTGGAATGTGCATTACTCTGTTGATTCCCTTTACTCGTCCATCAGGAAATCTGATAGTGACCCTTTCACGTCCAACTATCTTCAGGTGAGAATCATCACCCAAGTACACCTTTCCACCATCAAACTCTTCATATTTTTAGAACCAGTTTCGATGAGAGGTGATGTGAAAAGAAGCACCCGAGTCAACTAACCACACATCATCAGATCCATGGGTTGCCAAAGCTGCAATAAAAGCATCTCCATCTTCTTGAGATTTTTCAGAAGCTGAATTTGAGGAGCCTTTCTTCTTCTTCTTCAGTTCTTTGCAATCCCTCTAAAAGTGCCTAGTTTTATCACAGTTCCAACATTTCACCTTGGACTTTCCAGGAGTCTTAGAACTCCCATGGGATTTGGATCTACCCTTCTTTGACTTGTTGTCATTCTGCTTTCCTCTGTCGTTGGATCTCCCACGAATAGCAAGGGCTTCCTTAGATGAATCCGAAGTCTTTCTTCACATCTCCTCAGATAGCAGTGAAGACACCACATCATCCATATGGAATGTGACTATAGTACTTCTAAGATCCATCACAAGATGGTCCCATGAATCTGGCAAGGAACAAAGCAGGGTCATACAACGATCCTCCTCCTCGATCTTGGCACCGGATGATGCCAACTGTGCAATCAATAAATTAAATGCATTGAGATGATTAGTTACAAATCCTCCTTGCTCCATTCTTAAAGAATACAACTTCTTTCTCAGGAATAACTTATTCACTAGAGATTTGGCTTGATACACAGACCCAAGTCGTTGCCACAAAGAATTTGTAGTAGTCTCATCAAGAACATTCAGAAGAATGACATCTGCTAGATAGAGTCTGATGAGACCCTTAGCCTTCCGATCCTTGATCTCCCAATCTGCTTGAGATATCATTGCAGGTTTCACATCGACTGAAGTAGCCTCCCATAGATTGCGGTCTTCAAGCGTGTCTTCCATCTTGAGTTTCCACAACTCGAAATTATTGCCATTAAATTTCTCCACCTCCATTCTACTGTATGAGAACTCGCCATCTAAATCTGCAAATAAGATTCAGAATGCTCTGCACAAAACTCCCACTCAACTTGAGATTAGCTCAAAAAACCCTACCCAACAACTAGGATCAAAAGTTGATCAGGCTCTGATACCACTCGTAAGGAAACTCAGGTGTGAAAATAGCTTCCTACACTAATCTCTAAAGGAAAGTATTGTGCAAATTCTTTTTAAATCTTTACAATTTCAGATTCATTAACTACTTTAACAAAGATATTGCAGCCATATACCATGCATACAGAAAATAGATAGAGAAGATTGAAACACATAAACACAAAGATATGTTGGTGGGGAAAACCTTTCAGTAAAACAACCCCACCCCTCCAAAACCTGCATAATGTATTATCTTCAACACAAAGACTACAACACACTTGCAATGAAAGTTCTTTCAAGAGATGAAAGATAAGTCCAACAACAAACAGCATATGTATCAAACTTATTGTCTCTCCCATAGAAGCAGCATCATATATATAGACTCCTCAAGACCCAAAAAATACCCATAAAAGGAGTTTGGCATCCAACCACCAAGACCCATGCACAAAGCCACATGTACATAGTTGTTACATGCAATCCCAAGAATAGACATCCATCCCTAGAATAGACTATGATAGCTTGTCATAGAATCCACCAAAAATAACAGTCACAAGAGAAGTGTAAGAGAATCTGTCATACCAACCTATTTTTGGCATATTCTATTACACACACCAACCACTTCTTCTTGGGCGCTGAAATAGGCCCAAGTCATAAGATGCTCTTACACCTATCATAGCACATTCCTTAAATAGCTCTTACACCTCATAGGAATCTGTCATAACCATTTCAGCCATGATCTCCTTACACACAATTCAAGATGTCGACACATCAAGTGGAGTGACACATTAACATGCCAACTAGACATGTACACTCACAGTTAATTACATTATTTGCAAAAAATACATTTACAAAACAAATAGTAAGAATAGGAATTATCCAAGGTTGAGACACCTTATTCCTAACAGATTTCAATCACCCTGTTAAAAGTGAGCCTAGTCATAGGACTTACATACACTCCATTAGAATGCAACCTTGTTCAAAGGATTTAACATATGATTGTTAGGTCAACATTTGTTAAAAGGATTTTCACTGTTAATGGTTAGAAAGTAGCAATAGTATTATCTGAAAAATATACAACTCACTTTGCAAATATCAGATTTGATTTCATACACTAATGCTGGTTTACTGACTTTGAAACTTTTCCATTCCATCTCTAATCTGCACGAAACTTTTCTTCAAGCCATCACCACCATTCTCCTTCAGCCTTTCATGCTTATTCAGTCAATAAAACTTTTCTCTTCCAACATTCTCTGTTCACCATGTGCATACATATCACAATGTTCAAGTTCCCTTATATTTTCCTCAATTAGGTTAACTCATCTTTTGTCACTCAATCTCATTCGTAGATCTTAGGGTTAGGTCAGATTCATTGAATCTACCCACTTTATGTTCTTCGGCTCCTTTTCTAGAATCATCTCAAATCTCTTAAAGATTTACAATAAAATATTTTACAATGCATTTAATGCTTCCAAAAATTCAATAAATAAAGTCAACATGTTTTACATAATCCAAGAATTCAACAATGTCGGCTCCAAAATTAAATTCTCTTCAAATATAAAATTGTTGATGCTCGGTCAATACTGTGATTGTTCACTCGGTCTTCATGTAGAACGCTCGGTCAATACTAAAACTATTTCCTCGGCTTGCACTATCTTCCTCGGCAATTTACTGATGCTCAGTCGACACTATAATTTTTCTCGACATATACTAACTCGGTCGACACTAACATCACTCGGCTAAAACATGATTTTTCCATTCTTTGCTCGGTTAAGCCTACCAGTGTAGTCTTCAGTCTTACTAAGATAAACAATACATTATCTCATCATAGTGCAACATAGTCAAGTACACTTTGTAGTATCAAGATAACTCAACCTTTCCCTAGGTGCTATTGTTACCAACCTTTCTTAGCCCCTTAGTAACAATCAAATAGATATAGTACTTTCCTAAGTAGCAACAGTCTTACCAATTGAGGTTTGACATCAATGACAATACAACAATTGTTTCAATTCAGTTTCCAACAATCTCCCTCTTTGGCATTGATAGCAACACCATATGATATCACCTGAATAACACATGGATTACCAACCAGTCCAAAATCTTATCTGTCCATCAGAAACTTATTTATAATATCCTTAGCTTCAGTCTGATTCAAAATCATGTAAGCCTCACTTCTGTGACTGTCAGAAGTATTCAGATCTCCCTCTATCCTGATTCTTCATTTCAGTTCATCATCCTTATCTTCAGTCCATCTCCCTCTTTCATTTTAGTTCCATCAACTCATCAACTCTTGCATTTTAGTATCATGTGTTATCATATCTCATGTGTTATCATATCAATACATTCTCCCTCTTTGACAAAAATGCAAAAGCAGCAACTAAAACATACATCCATTAGACGTAGATAATATCTATGTAGCTTAGTGTTTCTCCATCTGTCATCTTTCTTATGATTGATTCCTTGTCTTTGCGTCTCTTCACAACTATAGGCCAGCCCTAAAGTGTGACAATCTTCTGCATCAATTTTTCAAATGTTTGGTTGTAGCACACTTGATGCAGTACTCCTAGCTTGTCTAGGTAGCCTTAGTTAGGGGAAGAAACCCTAATTGACTTCTCAAATACTTATGAGCTTCTCTGGGTAAAGCTTTAGTGAATATGTCTGCTAATTATTCTTTTGTATTCACATATTCCATTTGGACTTCTTTGTCTTGTACTAATTCTCTCAAGTAGTGATACTTGATTGCAATGTGTTTGGTCTTAGTGTGCATCACTGGATTCTTAGAAATATTGATAGCACTTGTGTTATAGAAAATAAAAATAGGTTCAGTGATTTCTTCTTTCATGCCTATCAACAATTGTTTTATCCATACCAAGTTTGAACAGTTTACTACAGCAACAACATACTCAGCCTCGACAGTAGATTGGGAAATGCAATTTTGTTTCTTGCTTGTCCAGGACACTAATCTCTATCCAAGAAAGAAAGCTCCACCACTTGTACTCTTTTTGTCATCTACATTTCATGACCAATCAGCATCTATATAAACTCAGAGTTCAAATTTGTCATCCTTCTTATCATATAGACCATAGTCAGCAATTCCTTTCATGTATCTCATAATTCTTTTCATGGCCATCATATGTGTTTCCTTAGGATTGGCAGAGAATCTTTCCACAATCCCAAAAACTAATACAATATCTAGTCTGCTATGTACAACATACTGCAATTTTCCAATCATGGATCTGTACAGAGTCTGATTCACTTCTACAGCATCATCATTCTTAGATAACTTTTGTCCAGTAACCATAGGAGTTCCCACTGGTTTAGCATCTTCCATCCCAAAAGTTTTCAGTATTTCATTAACATACTTAGACTGTATAATGAAAATTCCATTCTTCTTCTGATATACTTGTAAACCAACAAAGAATTTGATCTCACCAAACATATTCATTTCAAACTCAGTTTGCATTTCATTTGAGAAACTTTTACATAATGTGTCTTGTCCACCAAAAATAATGTCATCAACAAAAAATTTTGCAAAACAGGATACCTTTACCTTCTTCATCCTTCATGTATAGATTACTTGTGTCATTTGTGCTTGAAAATCCAATCTATATCAAGTAGTTGTGCAAGCTCTCATACCATGCTCTAGGTACTTGCTTCAATCCATACAATGCTTTGTTCAGTTTGCACACCATGTGTCTTCTGTTTGGATCAATAAAACCTTGTGGTTGTTCTATGTAAACTTCTTCTTCTAGTATATCATTCAAAAATGCAGACTTGACATCTATTTGATATGTCTTGAAATCTTTATAAGTAGCATATGCAAGCAGAGTTCTTACTCCTTCCAATCTAGCTACAGGGGAAAATGCCCCCCCATAATCTATTCCTTCTTCTTGTGCGTAGCCTTTGCATACCAACCTAGCTTTGTTCCTAGTGATTTCACCATTTTCATTCATCTTATCCTGAAATACCCATTTTGTTCCTATAACATTCTTGTTTTCAGGTCTCGGCACCAGAGTCCAAGTATCATTCTTCTCAATCTGGTCAATTTCTTCATTCATTGCTTGTATCCAGTCTTCATTCTCCAATGCTTCTCTAGTTGTGTTCGACTCAAATTCACATAGTACACATGTTGTATCCTTAGTCTTAATTCTGGTCTAGATTCCAGTATCTTTGTCTCCAATTATCTGTTCAAGCTTATGATGTCTTCTTAAATATTTTACCAAAATAGGTTCAGCTGTTCTCTCCTCTATTTCATCATGTTCCTCAACAAGATTGTCAGATTCAACTTCAGAATGCTTGGCAACCTCTTCCTAATATTCAACATCATTTTCTTGTGGCTCGACATGTTCTTGTTGTTTCTTGGCACTATTTTCCTAACACTCGGTAGCTTTTTTCTGTCCCTCGACATTGCTTACTCGAGACTTGGCATCAGGTGCAAGTCTGTTACTTTCCTCTTCTTCTTATTCAATGTACATAAAAGATCTATAATCTTCTTGTTCTCTTTTACTATCAACTTCATTTCTTTCTGCATACTCATCATTTTTGACATTCACACTTTCCACAATTTTGTTAGTGTTAGAGTTCAAACACTTATAAGCTTTACTTTTTGTGGAGTACCCTAGGAATATGCCTTCATCACTCTTAGCATCAAAATTTCCATTCCTAGTGTCTTTTAATATATAGCACTTAGTTCCAAAGATTCTAAAGTATTTAACACTCGATGCATGCCCATGCCATAATTCATAAGGTGTCAGATTTGTACTTTCTTGAACTGTATCCGGTTAAGAGTGTAGACAGTAGTGCTTATAGCTTATTTCCAATATTTTTGTGCCACATTCTTTTCAATCATCAATGTCCTTGCACAATCCAAGATAGATCTATTTCTCCTTTCTGCTATACCATTATGTCGAGGTGTTCTAGGTGCAGACATCTATCTTTTAATTCCTTAATCATTGCAAAACAGATTAAATTCATTTGATGTAAATTCTCCACCTTGGTCAGATCTAAGACATTTCAGGTTCCTACCTGTCTCCTTTTCAACCTTAGCCAAATACCACTTAAAATATTGAAAAGCTTCAAATTTTTCTTTTAGAAACATCACATCCATCATCCTAATATGATCATTAATAAACAAGATAAAGTATCTAGCACCATAGTAGCTTTCTACACCCATAGATCCACAAAGGTCAGTATGAACCACATCTAAAATATTTTGAGAAGTAAAGGATTTTCTCTTGAAACTTCACTTTGTCATTTTTGCTAACCAGCATTCCTTGCACATCACATTCTCAGGTTTCTTCAATCTAGGTAGACCTCTTACCTTTTTCTTCTTACTTATCTCTACCAAATTGTCAAAGTTAACATGACACAGCCTTTTATGCCATAACCAAATATCATCAAGTTGTGCAATTAAACATGTTTCTTCAGATAGGTCAAGATAGAACAAATTACCTCTAGTCCGATCTCCACTTCCAATTAGTTCTGTAGTAGCATCAAATATTTTAACTTGCTTGTGATGAAATTCGACTCAGTAACCAGTTTTGTTAAGCTGAGCAACACTTAACAAATTTTAATTAAGACCTTCAACACAATATGCATGTTCACAAGATATCTTATCAGTTAGTTTAATCAAACCTTTTCCTCTAATAGGACATGGTGCATCATTTCCAAATTTTACACTTTTACCTCTTTAATGATGTAAGGTCTCAAACTTATTTTTGTCACCAGTCATGTGATGTGAATAGCCACTATCAATAATCCATTTATCATTCTTGTTCACATAGGATATCAATGCAGTTTTCTCATCCTCATCAGATTCATCTTTCATTGCCACATAAACTACCTCAATTTCAAAATCATCACTATCAGTGTCAGTCTCTTTTTCAGCAATATAACAAGATTTCTTACCTTTTCCCTTGTAGTCTTTGTTCCATCGGTAGCTTCTGTTATCTTTTCTATCTTTGTGTTTTCTTTTCCTTTCATCATCTTTATCCTTCCTGTCAGAACATCTAGCAGCTATATGACCTACTTTATTACATGAAAAACATATAATAGGGAGTTTACCTTTATACTTTCCTTTTCCCCTTCTCAGTCTTCTAGCCATAAGAGCTTCTAGATCTTCTAGGTCTTCATCAGAAGTATCACTGTCACTTTCACTATCACTTTCACTGATGCATCTTTCTTTTTCTTTCTTTAGCTTTTTCAGAACTAGCTGTGACTTAAAAGCAGATTCAACATTTCCAATACTTCCAATAGTGAAATTATCATAGTTAGAGAGTTCAAAAGTAGTTAGCTTACCAACCAAACTTTCCAAAGTAAGCACATTAGCAGAGTTACATCTAGATTCCTAAATAGCTAAGATCTTAATAGCATATATAGGGTGCAGGGTTCTTAATACTTTCCCAATTATAGTTTCATCATCAATAGTCCCATTAGGTCCTCTAATAGCATTCACAACTTGTTTTATTCTTCTATAATATTGTGCAATGTTTTCACCTTCTTGCATTCTTATTTCATCAAACTTACCTCTAAGACTCTCGGCCTTTGCTTTTAGCACATTCAAGTCACCACCATAGATCCTTGCAAGAGTGTCCCACATATCCTTTGCAGTTGTGCAGTCCTTAATGTCCTCAAATTCTGGGTAGCTTAGGGCAAATGCAATTTCTAGCATTGCCTGATTATGTTCTTGCTTAGCTCTCATTTCTTTGACAGTCAAAGGTGCGACAGGTGTGACATAACTATTCTTAATGTAGTACTTTGCAGAGTCACCAATACTGGCTAGATGCAGCTTCATCAAGCTTTACCATGCAGGGAAATTTTCTTTGTTCAGCTTCGGTACCTCCTTCTTATACATCCTGATCATTTGCTTCAAGCCCCTTTAAACTTGATATCAGTCAACACTAATAATAAGAAACTAAGCTCTGATACCAATTGTTAATATGATTTAAAACAACAGAGAGGAGGGGTGAATCAGTTGTTCTCAGGTCTTGATGTATAAAACAATCTCAAAAACTTATCCTTAAATCAGATCCAAAACCAAAACAAACTTGGTCATCACTGATTCAATAATAGAAACATCTAACAATGTAGTCCACTACCTAGCTGTAACTTAACTTGTAAAACATAGTAATGTTTAGATCTAAACATTCACACAAGTATAAATACCAGGATTTATAGTGGAAACCCAATTTGGGAAAAACCTCTTTGTAACATGCTACTATTATTTTCACTCTTCTGAAGTGAGCTCCGTAAAAAGCCAACCCTATCAAAGGTTACAATACACATTGTCAAATGTGACCCGATTAAAGGATTTCAATCACCCTATTAAAAGTGAGCCTAGTTATAGGACTTACATACACTCAATTAGAATGTAACCTTGTTCAAAGGATTTAACATATGACTGTTAGGTCAACCTCTGTTAAAAGGATTTTCACTGTTACAATGGTTAGAAAGTAGCAGCAATATTATCTGAAAAATATACAACTCACTTTGCAAATATCAGATCTGATTCTGTACACTAATGCTCGTTTACTAACTTTGAAAGTTTTCCATTCCATCTTTGATCTTCTCGGAACTTTTCTTCAAGCAATCGCCACCATTCTCCTTCAGCCTTTTCTGCTTATTTAGTCAATAAAACTTTTCTCTTCCAGCATTCTCTATTCACCATGTACATACATATCACAATGTTCAGGTTCCCTTATATTTTCCTCAATTAGGTTAACTCATCTTTCACCACTCAATCTCATTCATAGATCTTAGGGTTAAGTCAGATTCATTGAATCTACCTGCTTTATGTTCTTTGGCTCCTTTTCTAGAAACATATCAAATCTCTTAAAGATTTACAATAAAACATTTTACAATGCATTTAATGCTTCCAAACAATCAATAAATAAAGTCAACGCCTTTTACATAATCCAAGAATTCAACAATGTCGGCTCCAAAATTAAATTCTCTTCAAATATAAAATTGTTGATGCTCGGTCAATACTGTGATTGTTCACTCGGTCTTCATGTAGAACGCTCGGTCAATACTAAAACTATTTCCTTGGCTTGCACTGTCTTCCTCGGCAATTTCCTGATGCTCGATCGACACTATAATTTTTCTTGGCATATACTAACTCGATCAACACTAACATCACTCGGCTTAAACATGATTTTTCCATTCTTTTCTCGGTTAAGCCGACCAATTTAGTCTTCAGTCTTACTAAGATAAACAATACATTATCTCATCATAGTGCAACATAGTCAAGTACACTTTGTAGTATCAAGATAACTCAACCTTTCCCTAGGTGCTATTGGTACCAACCTTGCTTAGCCCCTTAGCAACACTCAAATAGATATAGTACTTTCCTAAGTAGCAACAGTCTTACCAATTAAGGTTTGACATCAATGACAATACAATAATTGTTTCAATTCAGTTTCCAATAGGGTACAATCGGTAATGGACCCCTTACATACAAAGCCCATATTTGGGTTTGTACTGAGATACATGGGTACCCAACCATTGTACTCGCCAGTTGTATAGGAATCCTTTTTAGATACATTGTTCATCAATATATTAAACCAAAAACCTCTAGGGTGTTGGGTACAACCGATAAAGCAGCCCTTACATACAAAGCCCAAAAAAATTAATCCAAAATACATAGCCCATTCACAAGCATCTACTAATTCAATCTTCATGAACAACCTCCAAAATACTATCAACAATAATTTCTTGAGGGGTATCACATCTGTTGGTGTTCAAAATGGATGCTTATGCTCATAGGCTGCCAATATACCCTCAGATAGATTTTAGGAGTGGTTAGTTCCATAATGTATAGAGATCTTAGGGTAACTGGACCAACTATAGAAACAAGACTTCCCTCTTCACTTTTGGCCCTGCAAAACCAAGGCAGGTGCACCTAACCTAGTGAAAACTACACTTCACACACCAAAAACTAGGTCTAGACAATCGATTGATAGTAAGAAAGTACTAAATGCTAACCTCACATTCATTGACTCTCCATTACTATTGGGTAACACAACGACACAACCAACTACTTAAAGCTTGAAAAGGTTATTGATTTTAATATTTTTGGGATGCAATAACTTCAACTAGTATATGTTAACAAGAGGAATACTCATTTCGGCCAATGCCTCATCCATTGGGCAAGAGTCCTTAGACACAAAGACACATAGATTTGAAAATACCTGAGAATTCATAGCCATAAATACATTTATCCTAATCTTTACTACTTACAAGACATCCTTACATAGACAAGGGCAAAGCCATATCTCATCTAGAGCATAATTTAATCCAATCCTAGATTAGAACTTAAGAATGAAGATACATACATACAAACAATATGTAATGAGCTGGAAAACTCAAAGCTTACTTGACTTGACACAAAGGAGAGATAAGAACCAGATATTTGTATTAATTATGATGAATTCCTTCTGTGTATACAATGAACCACAAAGCACCCTACTTGAAAACTATAGCTTAGACCTACAACTTTCTTCTTTCATTAACAAACACTGAGTCAAAAGCTATTACAAAAACCCTGGGACTAGAAACTCAGGACTGAGTTTGAACTTTGCAACTGGAACCTCGACAAAAAAAAAAAAAAAAATCAACACTATATACCACTGGTTACCTTGGAATCTCAAATAGGGTAGGATGCAACAAGCTACAGATAACCAGGGTAAGGGTTAGGTTTTCCACCCACCATACAATTCAAACATATTAGAAATTAATACACTAGAGGGAAAACCAAACAACCCTGAGCAATCAGATCCAAAATCAAATCTTCACTTATGGTAAATCCTCTGGAAAAGCACTGAAAATCAAGAAATTCTTGCAAATTCATCTGATTTAACTCCTACAACATGCCTTGAGCACCGTTATTCATTCTCCCCACGGAATAAAACTCCTTGCAACCAATCATCATACTTGCTAGACCACACTATAACAATCGGCACCACCAAACTTATCAAATCCGGCCATGAAAGCATTAAAAACCAGTCCTTTCCATCACTTGGAAACCCTCTGGAAATTTGAATTCAAATTGCAACGGTTACTTTATGGCTCAAGCAGCAAATCGGTAGTCAACATTCAAATTTGAATCAACTTTATATCGTGACCGTCAGATCTTGATATTTCGTGGGTCTTATGATTTACCTTTAATAGGAATCCTTGTTTACATTTAGCGACCACATGACCAAAGCTATCTCATTCACGAAATGAAACCCCTAACTCATGTTTAACTTCAACGAATCAGTGAACAAAGGAAAACACTTAACTTTGGTTCTTAATTGGTGAACGGGCGACTGAAGGAATTTCGCCAGTTCGCTGAACATTTTTCCTCTCTTCCAGTTTATTTAACTACTACGTGAACGCTTGTTCACCAAATCACCAGACCCTTTAGAACTTCACCATTTTATTGTGTGAAAGAGTGAAACCTTTGGATTTTGTCGGCACCACTAACCCTTTATCAGATCCACCAAAAAGACTGAGAGATTCACTGGGCCTGCATCAAGAAGATCGACGGTTGTCTGAAGTTCGCATAGAGCCAAAAGATTCTTTCAGATTATAAGACAACTGTCAAATGGAGAATCTCTCCCTACCCTGACAACCCTCTGACACCAGAAGAGATCAACAACTATCTCAAAAGCACATGTGTCAGAGAAAACCTATCAGATTACATTCTAACCGTTGATGCTCTGCCAATGTCAGAACCCACTAAACTGGAAATCCTCGGCCCCACTGACGTGTCTACATACCTGTAAACCACAGCCAATCAAAACCTGACACCTCAGCAACACATGGCAATCGGTCCCACCGTTCTCAGCAATCACTTAACCCTTTGACCACTTGGCAAATACGTGACTATAGGGAAACTCCAAGTCACAGAATACATTACTTAGCTCATGTTCAATCAAACGATTCAGCGAACAAAGCTTTTTGTTGAATCGTGAATTCCTTACTTAACCTCAGGTTACTCTTCGCGAACTAGAAAATACATAAAAATTTGAGGGCCCACTGATGACCTAGAAAATTAGTGACCAAAGAGATTTCGCCAATTCATAGCAAAACTTGAAACACTACCACTTTATCTAGAGATTCAGCGAATACACCTATTTACCCATTCGCTAAAAGTTTAGAACTCTGCCAAATAATTATGAGAATGCGTGAACACCAAATATTTTACAAGGACCACCAAAGATTTAACCACTCTACCAAAACCTTAGACCAGAAATTGGGCACGCCTAAAGAGAGATCAACGGTTGTCGCAAAAGTGCATACCTCTGACAAATTCTATCAGATCTTACAACAACCATTGGATCAACTTTTTATACTGCTCTACATATTCTCTGACATGGGACCCTCTAACAAAATTTGATTCAACACCTCATGGACCAATAAGATACTGCCAAATCTGCACACCTGGCAAGTAGACCCGCTTGAAAAGAAAAGCTACATCATAATAGGAAATCAACAGCGGGTGCAAGATCTGATGAGCCAGAAAGATTATATCCGCTTATAAGACCGTCATCAATTTAGAATCTCACTGCAGGGCACTTCCATCTCATGAATGAGCGACTAAGGGAAAAAGATATCAGTGTTCGCCAGGTCGTTGGATAAAAAGATAAGACAGCCAAGCATTAAAAGATTACGTGAACACTGTTCGCTAAACTGCCGAAAAGTTTATAAGGCATGAAAAAGTATTAATGATTTAGTGAACACTAGGAGAGAAAATAACCATGTGCACTAAGGGATTCTTAAGTGGCGCAAAAAGGTAACACAAAATTAGAATAGGGCGAGACAAAACAAGGGTTTTTTCATGGCAACGGCTAGATTTTTTGAATTTTTGCCTAGGGTTTTGCCAGAAAATAGGAAAAAGGATGCAGAGGCCAAGAAAAAGGGGATGCATCCATGAAAATTTTTACTAGTGCTAATAGTGGCTCATACTCATGGACGTGTATCTCCTACAGATACAATGAGCAAGCTAGAATCTCCTGGAAGAGCAGACCAACTCAAAACTTCAACCCAAAAAGAAAAAATAGACAACTGTACAGGGGAAAACCTAAACTACTGTTCATGGAAAAGATACTTTAGGAGAAGTAAAACTTTAGGAATTATCCATGAATAGGCAATTCCAAAGTACCACTAGTTAAATCCTTCAGGACATAAGAATCTATCCCCAATTTGCTTTCAATAAGATAAGGGCCCAACCAAATTGGATCAAATTTTCCATGCTTCCCCTTATCTTCTAACCTTGCATTCCACATTAAGACAAGGTCATCAATTTCAAAACTTATCTAGGTAGCCCTTCTATCAAACAAACTCTTACATTGTCTCTACAATATCTCATTTCTTTCATGTGCATCTCTCCTCACCTCCTCCAACTAGATTAGTTCATCCATTCTTACTCTCATCTCATCATTCAAATCTTCATCATATGTCTAGATGAACTTATACATCTGCAATAAATTATTTTGAGGCAATCGAGCACTTAGTCCATACACCAAATCAAATAGAGCACAACCTATGGCCCTCTTAATAGTTACCCTGTCATCCCATAGTGCCCACCATAACTTTGAGTCCCAGGCCTTCTTATTCTTGTCTAATACTCTCTTGAGAATCTTAATCAGACTTTTGTTACTCAACTCAGCCTGGCCATTTCCTTGTGGATGATATGGGGAAGAAAATGAAACGTGTATCCCATATTGCTAATAAAAATTACTATATTCCTGTGATCTAAAACACATTGCATTATCAACCACAATTACCTCTGGGCAACCAAACCTAGTGAGGATATTCTGCATCACAAAGTCTATCACAACTTTGCTAGTAGCCTTTCTAGTAGGGATAGCTTCAACCCACTTGGTGAAATAGTCTGTTGCCACTAGTATGTAAGAATGCCCACCACTAGACTTGTTTGGAATTTCTCCAATAAAATCAATACCCCATTTCTGGAAAGGAGCCTGAACTGCAACAGGTCTGAGTGGAAAATTCCCATTGAACTTCAACTTTCCAGCAAACCTTTGACATGCATCACATTTTCTTACAAACTGATGTGTATCCTTAAAAACTGTAAGCCACCAAAATCCAAACCTAAGGATCTTGTGAGCTGTGGTCTTTTCCATATAGTGTCCTCCACACACACCTTGGTGCATTTCCTTTAACAAAGCCTCAGACCTCTCATGGTCTATACACTTTAGCAATACTCCTTCATTGCTTCTCCACCATAACTTACCATGTATAATAGCATACCTTGTTGATTGCAACTTGACAGTTCTCCTTCTATTTTCATCCATCTCAGGGGGAAGGATCAATTTTTGCAAGTAACCAATAACATCTTTGTACCAATCACAATAATCCAAATCACAAATGTAGGGCCTTTGTTATTCTTCTAGCACATTCACATGATTTGCAATTAAATTGCTTTGTGCCATTAATTTTGTAAGACCTAAGCCTCTTACTAACTTTGTAATCTAGATATCAATATTAAATTATTGGATCCTATTGATCCATCTACATCTTTTCCCTGAAACTTCTTGTTGCACTAATATATCCTTAACTGTAGCACTAGGAACATAAGCAACCACCTTAGCTCCTACAAGGTAACATCTAAAAGCCTTGACTGCTTTGACTAAGGCATAAGTCTATTTCTCAGTAATATCATATTTCAATTATGTTTCTTGTAAGGATTTGCTAAAAAATGATATGGGTTTTTCATATCCATCTAGATTCTTTTGTAATAAAACTACTGCAACTGTATGACAAGAAGAAAAAGAAAATATCTGCATGGGCTTACCATAATCAGGTGTCCTTAAAACTGGAGCATCCTTGATGGCCTTTATTATACTTCTGAAAGATTCATTTGCTTCTTCATTCCACTCAATCTTTGCTTCTTTTTTCAACATCCTAGAGATAGGGAGACTAATTTCTGCAAAATTTGTAACAAATCTCCTTAGAAAATTTACCTGCCCAAAGAAAGATTGTATTCCTTTAACATTTCTAGGTGGTGAAAGCTTATCTATTGCCATAACCCTTTCAGGGTCAATTCTCACTCCATCCTTGGACACAATATGTCCTAAGAGCTTGCCTTCCACAACACCAAAAGAACACTTCTTTGGATTCAAAGAAATCCCATACTCCAAAGCCCTAATAAAAATCTTCTCAAGATGTTCACAATGTTGATCTTGTGTGTGTGAAAATTGTACCTGATCTGTAGACACAACACTTCAGTAAAACATTAGAGGTTAGTTGAAATTGAAATCATGCAATGAATGAAAGCTAAACTAACCAGGTGATTTATTGCCTTATAATAGGTGCGAGTATGATGTTCTTAGATTGTTATCGAGATCAGCGACCTTGACGACACCTAAATGAAGGATTTGAATGCAATTGATCTAAATATGAGATGTATGCAATTAATCTTTTTTTTATTTTTTTTTAGATGCAATAATATGATGAAAACTTGATATGAATCTATGCTAATATGGAAATTGATATGCTATGAATTGATCTAACAATGATATGAAAAACTAAATGAATGTAAAAATCAAATTGATCTCACAATAGCCTTGATTCGCAAATAAGCTTTGATTCTCCAATTCGACAGTGTGAGGATGCAAAAATATGAGATGATCAGATTGAAGAGCTGAGCCTTAATTTATAGAAATCCAGGGCTTTAGAGGTGCATGGATAAAAGCCATAAATCACTCAAATAACTCAGCTTGATTTTTGAGTTATTTTTAAATAAAGATAAATTAATTCACAAAAATATGCAAATCATGCAAAAATAGCTTTTTAACTCAAATTAGAAGTTTAGATCAACTTTAAAACTCAAAAATGATGTTGAGTTCCAAAAAGTCAATAACTTGCATTGATTTTCTGATTTGGAGTTTAACTGCTCTTTGATTGTGCACATAGATAATTATGAATTAATAAATAAATAAAGTGATTTATTCTCAACTTAACTGATTTTGAAAAATAAAACAATTGATTTATGGGTTAATCAATTATTTTTCAAACTTTTATTCAAAATTACAATATTAAAAATTGACAAAATGATTTAATTAATTAAATAAAATATTTAATCAATTATTTGTAAGATTTTGGATTTATTGTCAAAATTAAATATCATAATTACGAATAATGAAATTAAATTCAATTAAATAATTAAGTGGCAGTATTAAATCTAATTAATTAAATATTTAGAATATTCAATTAATCAAACTTTAGGATAAATATGATTTATCGCCAAATAATTATAAAATTAAAGATAATTAAGATAATTAGGAATATTACTAGGAATATTCCCCGATGCAGAATTTAAGATAATCAATTAAGATTCGATGATGTGCATATGTGCCTTTGGCTAGGACTTTGATGTCGATTTCGTTCGATGTGTCGATATAGAAGATTAATGAACTTATAGCCTATTTTTGGGGTATTACATTTTGCCCCTCTTTGAATTACTGTGCGAACCGCAGTGGTTCAAAGATAGTCCGTGTATGATATTGAAACTGATGATCTGATATGAGATTGCAATTGATTGAAGTTGATATGAAGATGATAGGTCCTGAATGACCAAAGATAATGTTAACTATAACAGTAATGAACCAATGATTGCAAAGAAGTGTCAAAATGCCTGATTCTGAACCTTATGATTGCGAAGAAGTGAGTGACCAATTCTAGACTTGATTGTCTTTAGAAGAATCACGTAGGTATCACATCTGAACCCTTCAGTTATCGAAGAATCAAGGAAATAAAATAATTGAACTGATAGTTGCAAAAACTGATACAATTTACAAGATTAAGAGAATACCAGATTGATATGGATCTTGATGAATCTGATATGCCCCAAGCGATGATTGATTTGCCCCAAGTGATGAGGTTTTTTTTTTTTTGATGAATCAATAACTAGACGTGGTTGTTGTCTTGATTACTGAGGAAAGATATGATTTTAACAAAGATATGATTTCAAATTAGATTACAGACTTTGAATGATGTGCAATACCATGCCCCCTTCGAGATTAAAATTGAAATCTGACAAGAAAAGTTAGCGTTATATAGTTTAAAAGCATGTTAATTGATTTGAGAAGTGGTTATATATGTTCGAGAATGCATTCTGCATCGTTTGGAGGTCCTGGAGACCAAGTTTGACTAGGTGAAACCAGGAGTTGAAATTTCAATAGTTTGATGGAAGATAATCAGTTAAGTTGAATTCTAGATTTCTGTGATGATTGAAGGTTAATTATGCAAGTAGTTAATAATATGAATGATCTCAGATTTTGATTTTGATCGCAAAAAAGGATTCTACTTGCTGTTTCATTAGATGAACCTTCGTGTGAGATTCAGCTCTTGTTAGATGTGAAGAATTGATAAGAAGAATTGTTTAAGCTTTGAAGTGTTTCCAAACATTTGTGAGATCATGCAGACATGAAAAATGCAAAGAAACATGCAAAATGGAATGCAACCTAAGACCTAGGACCTAGTCACTGATCATGTGTCGATTTGTTATCATCATTGAACTTTTAGGTAACCAGATAAATCAATACAATGCCCACTAGCTATGAAACCATAGACATATGAATATCGATTTGTATGCGCAAGAATCAATACAACACCCACTGGCTAGGCAACCATGGACATATGAATATTGATTTTATTTTTGGAATGTTGGAATAGATATAAGTACCAAGGCACAAACACCAGGATGACCTGAATATCATGTCCATTTTGATATAGCAATTTGTATAAGCATCAAAACATAAATGTCATGATGACCTGAATATGCCTTGCATGCAAACACATCAAACGGTCAAGAGATCATTCAAAATCCAATGTGAATTACCCATAGTGACCCTTTATCATTCACATCCTTAGGCAAGATCACGTTTCACAGTAGGAGAAAGAACTCACTCAAAAAGACAATAGTTAGATCAAACTTCCTTGAATTTTTTGTGTATCAATGGTCGAGGTACACATGGCCATCCAATTTGAGATAGAGTCTCTTATAGTCAGACACCATTTCAATCCAGAATTTCCAAAGTTGTTAGATTTTCACATACAAGAAGAAAACAAAGAAAAGATGATGCCCCCAGTCATCACTCTCTAAATCCTGGAAAGGACATCATCGAAGAGCTTGAAGGGACACAATATGCAAAAATCTCAATGCGAATCAGTAAGCATACAAGGAGATAAAAGCATGTAAAAGCATAGATTGTTTTTAGTTTGTGTTTGATGTTTGATTGCATTGTTGTAGATGCAAAATCCTTTCTGGAGACAAGATAGATTGACTGACTCAAATGAAGCTTCAAAGGACTCTGACTGGATATGATACGTCTAAGATACATGGGAAGCCATAGGATATGACATTGATTGCCCCCAAGTTTTAAGCATTGATAGGATACAAACGCTTGAGCTGATTGGCGTACAAACTAACTTATTGAAAACAAACTGGGAGATATGTACAAACTAAAGCAAGACTAAAAGATGGGAAAGACCAAGATTGCGCTGATAGATGGAGCATTTTGAAACAAGTGGTGCCAGAAATGTGTGTGTGAAAATTGTACCTGATCTATAGACACAACACTTCAGTAAAACATTAGAGGTTAGTTGAAATCAAAATCATGCAATGAATGAAAGCCAAACTAACCAGGCGATTGTTATCAAGATTAGTGACCTTGACGACACCTAAATGAAGGATTTGAATGCAATTGATCTAAATATGAGATGTATGCAATTAATCTTTTTATTTTATTTTATTTTAGATGCAATAATATGATGAAAACTTGATATGAATCTATGCTAATATGGAAATTGATATGCTATGAATTGATCTAACAATGATATGAAAAACTAAATGAATGTAAAGATCAAATTGATCTCACAATAGCCTTGATTCACAAATAAGCTTTGATTCTCCAATTCGACAGTGCGAGGATGCAAAAATATGAGATGATCAGATTGAAGAGCTGAGCCTTAATTTATAGAAATCCAGGGCTTTAGAGGTGCATGGATAAAAGCCATAAATCACTCAAATAACTCAGCTTGATTTTTGAGTTATTTTTAAATAAAGATAAATTAATTCACAAAAATATGCAAATCATGCAAAAATAGCTTTTTAACTCAAATTAGAAGTTTAGATCAACTTTAAAACTCAAAAATGATGTTGAGTTCCAAAAAGTCAATAACTTGCATTGATTTTCTGATTTGGAGTTTAACTGCTCTTTGATTGTGCACATGGATAATTATGAATTAATAAATAAATAAAGTGATTTATTCTCAACTTAACTGATTTTGAAAAATAAAACAATTGATTTATGGGTTAATCAATTATTTTTCAAACTTTTATTCAAAATTACAATATTAAAAATTGACAAAATGATTTAATTAATTAAATAAAATATTTAATCAATTATTTGTAAGATTTTGGATTTATTGTCAAAATTAAATATCATAATTACGAATAATGAAATTAAATTCAATTAAATAATTAAGTGGCAGTATTAAATCTAATTAATTAAATATTCAGAATATTCAATTAATCAAACTTTAGGATAAATATGATTTATCACCAAATAATTATAAAATTAAAGATAATTAAGATAATTAGGAATATTACTAGGAATATTCCCCGATGCAGAATTTAAGATAATCAATTAGGATTCGATGATGTGCAGATGTGCCTTTGGCTAGGACTTTGATGTCGATTTCATTCGATGTGTCGATATAGAAGATTAATGAACTTATAGCTCATTTTTGGGGTATTACAGATCTTCCTTTTCTGAATATGCTGTGAGATCATCCTGATACACCACTAGGAATTTGTTTATGAAGTCTGCAAAGGCCACGTCCATAGCTCTCTGAAAAGTAGCTCCTGCATTTGTCAGGCCAAAGGGCATTCTAACATAAACATATGTTCCCCAAGGGGTAGTGAATGTAGTCTTAAACTGTTCTGACTCCTTGACCATGACCTGATTATATCCAGAGAAACCATCCATCATGGACATTAACTCTAATCCAGTAACCCTTTGCAGCATATTCTCCATATTAGGCAAACCATAATTGTCCTTCAAAGAATTGACATTCAAATTCCTGAAATCAACACATAACCTAATGTCACCATTCTTTTTTCTGACTGGAACCAAGTTTGACACCCAAGTAGAATGTCTGATAGGCTTGATAATGCCAGCATCCATCATCTTTTTGGTTCATCTTGCATTTTTGGTGCCAAGGTAGGGTTCGTGGGCCTTAATTTCTGCCTAAAAGGTTTGGTTCCTTCCTTCAATGGTATTTCATGCTGGAATAGATCTTCTCTATAGGCTTTCAAATCATCATAAGACCATGCAAAGACATGTCTAAATCTTTTGAGAAGATCAATCAAATCGTTCTTAGTTTTTTGAGACAAACATTTACCTATGTAAACATTTTTGGGTACTTGACTTGTTCCTAGATTTATTTCTTCCAAATCATTTATCTTATCAACAACTTTAGGAAAACAAGTCCTTTCTTTATCATCAAATGCCCTCTCAAGAGCAACCAATCCCCTTGGGATCCTATTTGATTTTAGTTGCAAAAATTTCTTCCCAAGAACATTTTATTTTCCATTTCTGATGTCAACATAAGTGCTGAAATCCATTTCCTGACCATCAAAATGAGATTCACATTGTAAAAACCTTAGTATATCCTGATCATCAGAAAATACCTACCAATTCTCAACATTATCTAGGATAGAAGGCCTAGACTTACACTCAATCCTAGATATCCCTGCAAAGGTAATAGCCTCTGGCCTTAATGCTATGTTTGCCAATAAATCAGCCATCCTGTTTTGGCTCCTATCCACCCAATCAATACCAAAGGCACTAAAACCTTCAATTTCATCCCAAACAACATTTCTATATTGTTTCAGCCTTTGATTCTTTGATGCATACTTTGATCTAATCTGAGAAATTACTAACTCAGAATCACCAATTACCTTAAGATGTTTGATTCCATGTTTTGATGCTTGTCTCAAACTAGTCAGTAGGGCCTCATATTCGGCAACATTATTTGTGCTAGGGAACAAGATGGTGAAAGAAAACTTGAAAGTCTTACCACTTGGGGATATCAATAGTACTCCTACTCCGACACCTTCCTTTGAACTTGCTCCATCAAAATATAGAGTCCATAAGACATTACCTTCTGCCATGTTACTTTCACCATCAGCCAGAAGGACAGGCTTGGCCTCTTCTTGCACCTCTCTCTCCTCAACTTGGAAAGAACCAATGTCAGTATCGACAAAACAATTGATGCAGGAGCATCCTCGGTGTAAGAGAAATCTTGCATCACCCAAAAATATTTCTATTTTTGTATTCAATAAGGGCTATCTTATGAAGAGTTTCTATTTATGGAAACTTGCTATTTTTAGTAAGTTGGTCTTATGATCTCGGAATGTCTGATTTTACATATGGAGGTTCATCTCAGTCATATCAGCCTGCCAGCAAAGTTTCATGGCTAGATCAGGTGTAGTTTTGAAGATATTGAAGATTTTCGATATTGGCAGCACGGTACAAAAACTTTGAACTCAGTTTTGAAGGCTTTAGAGGCCCCGGATGAGGTTGAAAATTTGGGTGACGAGTGCTTTGCATAGGTCAAGCCCATAGAGCGCTTCGTGGCATTTCCAGAATGGGGTTATAATAGCCAATCGGGTCAACGGGCGATGACTTATGGTCTTCAGAAGTTGGGTCACCTGAAATGGCGGAAAATAATTTTTTTTCAAAATTTCTGTTTGGATTTCAAAACTCATTTTGAGCCGACTTTGATGTAATAAATTGTAAAATAAAATAATTCTAAGTTTGGTCAGCCCTAAGGGCTAAATTTTTAGAACCTTCTCGGGCGGTGGAAATTGCCTATATAAAGAAGGCCCGTAGTGTTGTCTAGGGCAGTTCTGGGTAGTAGATCTGGGTATTGATTTGAGGCTTTGTCCTATAGAATATTGTAAGGGAATGCCCATGTGGCTTTGCATATTGTAATTCTGAAAGTTTGTAATTCCACATTTGTGGAGATAATAAGAAGCCAATTTTCTGTTCTTGCATATTATTGTTGTTGTTTCTCTATTTCTGTTATGTGCTTGTGGTATTAAGGGGAGCACCCTTCATCAAGTGGTATCAGAGTAGGAGTTCTTGAGTGTGTAAACAGATCACCGAATGTGAGGTAGTTTGCACCAGGACCATGGTTAGGGTTTCAGCGCGCATCGCGAAAATGCCTCCACGAAGAGAACGTGGCGGAAGAGCTGAGGCTGTGACACCTGAGGTTAGAGAGCTACAGAGACAAGTGTGAGCATTGGAAGAAGAGATTCACAGAGGAATGAATCTTAATGTTAGAGATGAAAGCGAGGATGAAGCCGAAGAAGAATATCAAGAAGGAGAAGCTGAAATTGTAAACTAGGAGGAAGAAAGACTTTTTCGAGCGATTTCCAAGATTGGGAAAAGACCTAAGATTGAGGTTCCTACATTTTCTGGAAATCATAACCCTGAGAAATTGATCGACTAGATCAATGAATGTGAGGAATATTTTGAGTATGAAGATGTTGAGGATCCTGATAGGGTCAAATTTGCGAAGGCCAGATTGAAAGGTCATGCGAAGATCTGGTGGCAAGAAATTCAATTAGAGTGAAATAGAAGAGGGAAAAATAAAATCACAAGATGGGATCGGATGGTGGATAAATTGAAGTGACAGTTCATTCCTATTGATTATGAGCTTGACCTACTAAAGAAAATGCAAAGTTTGAAGCAAGCAGGAAGATCTATTCAGGAGTATACAGAGGAGTTCTATCGACTCCTCATCAGAACAGGCCATGCAGAAGCTGATAAGGAGAAAGTTTCCCGATACCTTAATGGGTTAAGGCCAAGCATTCAGGAGGAGTTGAATCTGGTTTGAATGAACAGTATTGAGGAGGCATACCAGTTTGCCCTAAAAGTAGAGGAAAAGTTGAACAAGAAGTTTGAGAGAAGAAAAAATGGAAGAGGTCGTGGTGGAAGATCTGGTGGACGGTCATATGGTGGCCGAAATGAAGATTCGAAAAAGAAGGATGAGGCCAGTAGCAGTCAAAATCAAAGAGGAAATAATTCCAATCGTTTCCAAGATCAGAGTAATAGAGATCAGAGAGGAAGAGGAAGAGGACAAGGATCTGGAAGAGGAGGCTTCCATGGAACATGTTTTCACTGTGGAGAAGAAGGTCATAGGGCATTTGAATGTCCTCAGTGCCAAGGTAGAACAGACAGGAGAAATGAAGGCCATGCCATAGTTGCATATGTAGATAAAGATGCTCGATCATCAAATTCTGAAGATGCTAAAAGAGGAGAAATGTTAATTAACAGAAGAGTCTTGCTGAGTGGTGAGAATGAACCTGAACAAAGGAGGAGCCTATTTTGCACTAGATGCAAGTGTGAGGGTAAATGTTGTGATGTGATTATCGATAGTGGAAGCACTGACAATTTGGTGTAAGAAGAGATGGTGACAAAGTTGAAGCTCAAGAGACAGAAACACCCACATCCATATTGGATTGCCTGGGTGTAGGATGACCACAAGGTCATGGTCAGTGAACAGTGCCTGGTAAAGTTCAAGATCAGCGGGTACCAAGATGAGGTACTATGTGATATCATCTCTATGGATGCATGTCATATGTTGTTGGGTAGACCGTGGCAGTTTGACAGATGTGTTGTACATGATGGTCGTGCGAATACCTATTCCCTGACAAAGGATAGAGTGCGACATAAGCGAAAGCCATTGAAGGAGACCGAAGAAAAGGTATGTGGTAATGCAAGAATAACATTTGTTGATGGAAGAAAATTCTTAGATGGTATGAGGCATGAGCATGTGTGTTTTGCTTTAATTCCAAAAGTTGGTAAAGAAGAAGTAGAGGATGTACCTGTAGAGGTTGCAGATTTGTTGAATGAGTTTCAGGATATTGTATCTGATAATGTACCTGATGGATTACCACCAGTAAGGAAGATCAATCATTAGATGGATTTAATTCCAGGAGCCAGTTTGTCAAACAAGGCAGCACACAGAATGACACCAGCAGAAAGTGAAGAGTTGAACAGACAAGTACACGAGTTATTGCAGAAGGGGTTGATTCGAGAGAGTCTGAGTCCCTATGCTGTACTAGCGGTATTAGCACCAAAGAAGAATGGAGAGTGGAGGATGTGTACAGATTCCAGAGCAATAATTAGGATCACAATCAAGTATAGGTTTTTATTGCCACGAATGGATGATATTATGGATTGTTTGAGTGGGGCTGTGTATTTCTCAAAGATAGATCTGAAGAGTGGATATCACCAGATTCAGATTAGAGAAGGAGATGAATGGAAGACTGCCTTCAAGACAAAGGAAGGACTGTATGAGTGGTTAGTCATGCCTTTTGGGCTAACCAATGCACCAAGCACTTTCATGCAGCTCATGAACGAGGTTCTGAAAGAATTTCTGGGTAAGTTTGTCATTGTTTACCTAGATGATATTTTGATTTTTAACAAGACATTGGAGGAACATATGATGCATATTTGTATGGTGTTTGAGAAGTTGAGAGATGAGAAATTGTTGATTAATTTGAAGAAGTGTAGTTTTGTGAAGAAAGAGTTAGTGTATTTGGGATTTGTAGTTTCAGTAGAAGGTCTAAAAATGGATCCAGAGAAGGTACAGGCTATCCTTGAATGGCCTAGTCCAAGGAGTGCTACTGAGGTAGGATCTTTTCATGGTTTGGGTAGCTTTTATAGAAAGTTTATCAAAAAATTTAGCAGTATTTGTGGACCCTTGACTGAAACAATGAGAGGGGATAGAAAAGAGTTTAAGTGGACTAATGGGGCAGAAAAGAGTTTTCAATTGTTGAAACAAAAAGTTACAGAACAACCTATTTTAGCACTTCCAAATTTTAATAAGGTGTTTCAAGTAGATTGTGATGCTAGTGGTATTGCAATAGGAGCTGTTATGAGCCAAGAAGGTAAACCTGTTGCTTATTTTAGTGAGAAGTTAAATGATGCCAAGAGAAAATATTATGTCTATGATTAGGAATTTTATGCTATAGTTCAGGCATTAAAGAAGTGGAGACATTATCTGCTTCCTAAGGAGTTTGTTTTGTATACTGATCATCAAGCGTTGCAATATTTGAATAGTCAAGGAAAGTTGAATCAGAGGCATTTGAAATGGGTTGAGTTTTTGCAGAGTTATACATTTGTTTTGAAACACAGGAGTGGAAAGTCTAATAGGGTTGCGGATGCTCTTAGCAGAAGGAAAATATTTCTGACAAAGATGCAAATTGAAGTGGTTGGGTTCAAGGAACTCAAGAATTTGTATCCAGAGGATCCTGATTGTGGTGAAGCTTAGAAAGCTTGTACAGAACCTGTTACTCTAGACAAGATGAAATGGCTGGATTTTATCATCCAAGATGATATGCTATTCAAAGGGAGTCAGTTGTGCATTCCACAAAGTTCTATGAGGGAGAATCTCATCAAGGAGAAGCATAGTGGAAGATTGGCTGGACATTTTGGTCGTGATAAAACCCTTGCTTTGGTTGGTGAGAATTATTATTGGCCACAATTGCAGCAAGATGTGAAGAAGTTTGTACAGAGTTGCAGAGTATGTCAGATGGCAAAAGGAGTGAAGCAAAATATAGGGTTGTATCAGCCATTACCTGTACCAGAAAAGCCTTGGGAGGATATCAGTATAGACTCTATTCTTGGTTTACCGAGGACACAGTGGGGACATGATTCAATTTTTGTAGTAGTTGACAGATTTTTGAAGATGGCACATTTCATTCCCTACAAGAAGACTAATGATGTTGTTCATGTAGCAGAATTGTTTTTTAGAGAAGTGGTGAGACTACATGGTTTGCCAAAGACCATAGTTTCAAATCGAGATACTAAGTTTGTTGGATATTTTTGGTGGACATTGTGGAAGAAGTTGAAGACAGATTTGAAGTTTAGTTCATCACATCATCCACAGACTGATGGATAGACAGAGGTGGTGAATAGAAGTTTGGAAAATCTACTGAGATGTTTGGCTGGAGATAAGCCAACAGGATGGGATTTGATTTTACCACGGGCAGAATTTGCATACAATAATTCTGTCAACAGGAGCACTGGTAAATCACCATTCCAGATTGTATATGGAAGTAGTCCAAGAAATGCATCTAAGTTGAGAAAGATAGATAAAGGAGAAATAAGTAGTGCTAAAGCTGAGGATTTTGCAGAACATTTGAGGAACATCCATGAGGAGGTGAGGAAGCATATTACCAAGATGAATGTGCATTATAAGACTAAGGAAGATGAGAAAAGGAGGCATAAGGAATTTTAGGTTGGGGATGAAGTCACGGTTCATTTGCGGAAGGAGCGGTTTCCAATTGGTACATATAACAAGCTAAAAATGAAGAAGTTTGGACTATGTAAGATACTGAAGAAGCATGATTCAGGAAATGCATATGAGGTAGGATTTCCTACTGAGCTGAATATTTCACTAGTGTTTAACATTTTAGATTTGACAGAGTATCATGAAGGAGGTGTTGAAGATGAGATTGCAATAGCACAGTGGAGTATTCTAGCAACTAGTTCAGATATCAAGGAGATTGAAGACATACTGGACAGTCGTGTTGGCAGAAGCACAAGGAACAGGACATATGAAGAGTATTTGGTCAAATGGAAAGGATGACCTGTTGAAGATTCATCATGGCTAACAAATGAGGAGGTTAACCGTCTTGGTTTTCCTCTGCACACCTGAGTCGTGACAGGGTCACTTCTCAAACTACCCCGAGTGTCTGATGCAGGAGCATCCTAGGTGTAAGAGCAATCTTGCATCACCCAAAAATATTTCTATTTTTGTATTCAATAAGGGCTATCTTGTGCAGAGTTGCTATTTATGGAAACTTTCTATTTTTAGTAAGTTGGTCTTATGATCTCGGAATGTCTGATTTTACATATGGAGGTTCATCTCAGTCATATCAACCTGCCAGCAAAGTTTCATGGCTAGATCAAGTGTAGTTTTGAAGATATTGAAGATTTTCGGTATTGGCAGCAGGGTACAGAAACTTCGAACTCAATTTTGAAGGCTTTAGAGGCCCCGGATGAGGTTGAAAATTTGGGTGATGGGTGCTTTGCGCAAGTCAAGCATGTAGAGCACTTCGTGGTGTTTCCAGAATGGGGTTATAATAGCCAATCGGGTCAATGGGCGATGACTTATGGTCTTCGGAAGTTGGGTCACCTGAAATGGCAGAAAATAATTTTTCTTCAAAATTTTTGTTGGGGTTTCAAAACTCATTTTGAGCCGAATTTGATGTAATAAATTGTAAAATAAAATAATTCTAAGTTTGGTTGGCCCTAAGGGCTAAATTTCTAGAACCTTCTCGGGCGGTGGAAATTGCCTATATAAAGAAGGCTCGTAGTGTTGTCTAGGGCAGTTCTGGGTAGTAGATCTGGGTATTGATTCGAGGCTTTGTCCTATAGAATATTGTAAGGGAATGCCCATGTGGCTTTGCATATTGTAATTTTGAAAGTTTGTAATTCCACATTTGTGGAGATAATAAGAAGCCAATTTTCTGTTCTTGCATATTATTGTTGTTGTTTCTCTATTTCTGTTATGTGCTTGTGGTATTTAGGGGAGCACCCTTCATCAGCAATTCATGTTGTCCTCTTCAGCCTCCTCAATCATATGTGGAGTTCTAGCCTCCCTTGAAACTTTCACACTTTCTCCTTCAATGTTAAAAGTAGCAAAAGACAAGTCACATTGAATACTTCCTCCCATAGAAGCACTCCACTTTCTAGATAACAACATTCCATACTAAGGAGGAATGTCAACTATGAGAACACTCATAGTTAGTTGTTTGTCAGTAAATGCTGCTAATTTATAAGGCAAAGCCTTAATGGTACCAATAATTGGCACTTCTCTTGACTCCATAGCTTGGCATCTCCCATGAGGTGTATCAACCTTTAGTCCTAATGACTTCATGATCTCTGCAGGCATGATAGTGTTTGATGCTCTAGAATCAATCATGCAATTCTTCAAAAATTTTCCATTTATCATAAGGGACAAGAAAAAAGGATCCACTGTCCCTGATGCAGTATTTACAACATTTGCATCCAAATACCTCTGAGGAATCTCAAATACAATTTCTTCATTTTTACTGTCAGGTGTGTCATCTAGAGAAGCCACATGCTTTTCACCTTTGTTCATTTCTTGGATCTTTATAGAAGAGGCACCATTTACCCAATCCAAGGCATTGACCTTGTGCTCTTCTATTCTCATCATTTCTAAAAGTGGAACTTTGACAGTTATCTGTGAAAGCAATTTAGTCATATCAATGGGAACATATGTATGGTTACCCATGTCTTCCTTAATCTCAATAAAATCTTTATCATCTACTTTGATAGTCAAGTGAGATTTACCTTTGTGTAGAAGCTCATCATCCTTCTGAGGTATGGGAACAGCTATCTCTGGTGTCTTTGCTTTACCTTGAGGTACTGTAGCGGGTCCCATCTTCTTTTTTACTTTAACCTTAGTGACAACACCAGCATCTTTCTCCTTCTCCTCATGTTTTTGTGTACTCTTCTCTAATTTCTTGATAAACATGCTACCAGGTTTACCACTTGTGCTTCCAACTATCCTATTTCTCAAATTATAATTGCTCCTAGCTTGAGTGACCATGTCTGTAGTGATTTGAGCAATTTCCTCATTAGAGGGTCTCCTTAAGGAAACATGTTCCTCACACTTCACTATACTACATCCAACATCATCAAATTCTTCTTCCTCTTCATCAGTAGAGTCAACATCATCCCATGCATGTGAATAAATCATTGCACAACCACTTTGATCATATTGTTCTTCATGTTCTTGATTCTCAGATAAGTTTAGAGCAATAACACAATGTTCTGGACTATGAGGAGATTGACAAGCAGTACACCATGGGACATCATCATTCATATTGACTGAATTTCTCTGTAAAGGATATGGAATCCTATCATCGGGCCTATCCCTTTTAACTAGAAAAATGGGCTTGCCGTCCTTCCACTGAGTATTGTACGGGTAATTCTTCATTCTTGGTTGCCTGCTAAAATTACTTGAAACAAGCCAGTCATTTGTTGCAACCCTATTATTTCTTTTTTCATCAGGTTTTAGATCCTCTAAAGCACTTAGAATCTGCTTCAGATTATCCTCCTCCTTTGGCTTAGAATTAGCAGACCTTCCCATCTCTTTCTTATTTTGCACTTGCTATAATCATCTCTTCTCCTTAATTTTCCTGATATTCTTCTATTACTCTCTATGTTGATAGCCAACTTGTAAGCCTCTCCAAGATTTCTAGGATTCTTATCCCTTAAGAGGTAACCCATCTTTGCATCAAAATCCTTTAAGTATGTCACAAGACACACTCTATCATCTAACCTGATAACTTGCAGGAGCCCATGCATAGCCTTTTGGAATCTTATATTAAATTCAAGAACCTCCTCATTCTAATTTTTCTTTATGTTATTGAATTTATTCAACATAAAACCCTCATTTGTTTTATCTCCATAATGCTCCTTGAAACAATTCCTAAATTCACTCCAAGATCCTATACTAGCATGGGGCAGTCCTCTAAACCAATCCCTAGCATCCTCGGTCAGAGATTGTACAAATAATTTCATTACAACATCATCAGGCTCAACATTATAATCATCTATTACATCCATAAAAATTTTCAGATGTTCTTCACATGTGATGACATTATTCCCAACAAACTTTGGGAGCTTCTTTCTAATTTCATCAGGAATTACATTAGGATAACCAAGAATACCAAAAAAGATAAGTTGTTTGTACCTTTCATGAATAGGAGCTCCATGAGGCAGATCCATTCCTTGAGATGTAGATGTCCTTGTGTTTGAACCAGTAGGAATTTTAGCAGCACCCAGAATGCCATTTGTTTGAGTTGTAAGGTTACCATGATTTCCACCTTGCCCCAAAAAGGAATTAGAAGCATTTGAAGGTCCTGAGGTATGCTTGAGGAAATCAATCTTCTTCCTCATTTCTACAGCAGTAGCCTCCAACTCTGCTTTCTCTAGTTCTTTAGCCCACATCTCTTTCTCTTTTCTAGCCTTCTCAAGGTCTGCATCTAATCTCAACACTTGATCTACTAGGTCTTCCACATGAACTTGTTCATTGATCTGAACTCCAACAGCTTTGTGTTTGCCCTTATCTCTAGGCCTAGTAATCTCATGTGTTTTATACACAATAGGTTGTTCCTCTGCTCTTTCAGGCTCTGGGACAAAATTAATTGCCTCCAAATCTAACAACTGCCTCTTTAGCTGATCAGCCCTTATCATTGCTTGTCTTACTCTATCTTCTTTGTCCTTTTCTCTTTGCTATCTGATAGCAACTTGCTCTTGGACTCTTCTTTCCAATTCATAGACCCCCTCAAAGATATCTTTTGATTCAGGGAGAGTGGTCTTAGACTCATCATCTCCCACTTTAAATTCATCCTCATACTAGTTTAGTCCCAAATCAATAGCCTCTTCATCTTCTGAAATATCTTCTTCTTGACTAGGCTTGGTTTGAGTTTCTTGTCTTGTATCTTTTTTATTTCTCCAAGTATGAGAAACATTTCTATTTTTCTTTCCCCCCCTTGTCTGACTAGGCCTGGAAGTGCTTGGAATACCTTCTTCCATTATATTTTCAGGATGCTCCTTTCTCTGGGACCTAGTACCTTTGTAACTCATTCTATAAATAGTCTATTGACCAGCACTGCTATAGAGATGTTTGAGTCGCCACCCAAGAATATTAGGAATCTTACAATACAAGTTCCTCACTAACAAATATTAAAATGAGATGAGAAGACAAGGGACAAGAATAACCCTATTTTTTCCAATGATGACCTATTGGTTATTATAGACTTTTGTAACACTTCCCTAGTAAATTTTTCATCTTGTTGGTGTTCAAAATGGATGCTTATGCTCATAGGCTGCCAATATACACTCAGATAGATTTTAGGAGTGGTTAGTTCCAAAATGTATAGGGATCTTAGGGTAACTGGACCAACTATAGGGACAAGACTGCCCTCTTCACTTCTGGCTCTGCAAAACCAAGGTGGGTGCACCTAACCCAGTGAAAACTACACTTCACACACCAAAGACTGGGTCTAGACAACAAATTGATAGTAAGAAAGTACTAAATGCTAACCTCACATTCATTGACTCTCCATTACTATTGGGTAACAAAACTACACAACCAACTACTTAAAGCTTGAAAAGGTTATTGATTTCAATATTTTTGGGATGCAATAACTTCAACTAGTGTATGTCAACAAGAGGAATACTCATTTGGTCCAGTGCCTCATCCATTGGGCAAGAGTCCTTAGACACAAAGACACATAGATTTGAAAATACCTGAGAATTCATAGCCATAAATACATTTATCCTAATCTTTACTACTTACAAGACATCCTTACATAGACAAGGGCAAACCCATATCTCATCTAGAGCATAATTTAATCCAATCCTAGATTAGAACTCAAGAATGAAGATACATACATAAAAACAATATGTAATGAGATAGAAAACTCAAGGCTTACTTGACTTGATACAAAGGAGAGATAAGAACCAGATATTTGTATTAAGTATGATGAATTCCTTCTGTGTATATAATGAACCACAAAGCACCCTGCTTGCAAACTATAGCTTAGACCTGCAACTTTCTTCTTTCATTAACAAACACTGAGTCAAAAGCTATTAAAAAAACCCTGGGACCAGAAACTCGGGATTGAGTTTGAACTTTGCAACTGGAACCACGACAAAATATTAAAAAAATCAACACTATATACCACTAGTTACCTTGGAATCCCAAACAGGGTAGGATGCAACAAGCTACGGATAACCAGGGTAAGGGTTAGGTTTTACACCCACTATACAATTCAAACATATCAAAAATTAATACACTGGAGGGAAAACCAAACAACCCTGAGCAATCAGATCCAAAATCAAATCTTCACTTATGGTAAATCCTCTGGAAAAGTACTAAAGATCAAGAAATTCTTGCAAATTCATCTGATTTGACTCCTGCAACACACCTCAAGCACCGTTATTCATTCTCCCCACGACATAAAACTCCCTGCAACCTATCATCATACTCGTTGGACCACACTGTAACAATCGGCACCACCAAACTAATCAAATCCGGTCGTGAAAGCATTAAAAACTAGTCCTTTCTGTCGTCTGGAAACCCTCTGGAAATTTGAATACAAATTACAATGGTTACTTTATGGCTCAAGCAGCAAATTGGCGGTCGACATTCAAATTTGAATCAACTTTATATCGTGACCGTCTGATCTTGATATTTCGCAGGTCTTATGATTTACCTTTAATAGGAATCCTTGTTTACATTTAGCGACCACGCGACCAAAGCTGTCTCAGTCACGAAATGAAACCCCTAACTCATGTTTAACTTCAGCAAATCAGTGAACAAAGGAAAACACTTAACTTTGGTTCATAATTGGTGAACGGGCAACTGAAGGAATTTCGCCAGTTCGCTGAACATTTTTCCTCTCTGCCAATTTATTTAGCTGCTATGCGAATGCTTGTTCGCCAAATCGCCAGACCCTTTAGCACTTCACCATTTTATTGCACAAAAGAGTGAAACCTTTGGATTTTTTCAGCCCCGCTAACCCTTTATCAAATCCACCAAAAAGACTGAGAGATTCACTGGGCCTGCATCAAGAAGATCGACAGTTGTCTAAAGTTTTCATAGAGCCAAAAGATTCTTTCAGATTATAAGACAACCGTCAAATGGAGAATCTCTCCTTGCCCTGTCAAACCTCTGATATCGAAAGAGATCAACAGTTGTCACAAAAGCGCATGTGTTAGAGAAAACCTATCAGATTACATGCTGACCATTGATGCTCTGCCAATGTCAAAACCCACTAAATTGGAAATCCTCGGCCCCATTGAGATGTCTGCATACCTATAAACCACAACCAATCAAAACCTGATACCTAAGCAACACATGGCAATTGTTCCCACCATTCTCAGCAATCACTTAACCCTTTGACCACTTGGCAAATACGCGACTATAGGGAAACTCCAAGTCACAGAATACATTACTTAACTCATGTTAGATCAAATGATTCAGTGAACAAAGCTTTTCGCTGAATCACTAAGTCCTTACTTAACCTCAGGTTACTCTTCACGAACTGGCAAATACATAAAAATTTGAGGGCCCACTGATGACCTAGCGAATTAGCGACCAAAGAGATTTCGCCAATTCGCAGCAAAACTTGAAACACTACCACTTTATCTAGAGATTCAATGAATACACCTATTTTCCCATTCACTGAAAGTTTAGAACTCTGCCAAATAATTATTAGAATGTGCGAACACCAAAGATTTTATCAGGACCACCAAAGATTTAACCGCTCTGCCAAAACCTTAGACCAGAAACTGGACCCGCCTGAAGAGAGATCAATGGTTGTCGCAAAAGCGCATACCTCTGACAAATTCTATCAAATCTTATGACAACCATTGGATCAACTTTTTATACTACTCTACAGATTCTCTAACATGGGACCCTCTAACAAAAGTCAATTTAGCACCTCGTGGACCAATAAGATACCGCCAAATCTGCACACCTGGCAAGTGGACCTACTTGAAAAGAAAAGCTACGTCACAACAGGAAATCAACAGTGGGCACAAGATCTGATGAACCAGAAAGATTCTATCTGCTTATAAGACCACCATCGATTTAGAATCTCACTACAGGGCACTTCCATCTCATGAATGAGCAACTAAGGGAAAAAAATATTAGTGTTTGCCAGGTCACTGAATAAAAAGATAAGACTGCCAAGCATTAAAAGATTACGCGAACACTATTCGCTAAACCACCAAAAATTTTACAAGGCATGAAAAAATATTTACGATTTAGCGAACACCAGGAGAGAAAATAACCATGTGCACTAAGGGATTCTTAAGTGGCACAAAAAGGTAACACAAAATTAGAACAGGGTGAGACAAAATAAGGGTTTTTTCATGGCAACGGCTAGATTTTTTGAATTTTTGCCTAGGGTTTTGCCAGAAAATAGGAAAAAGGATGCAGAGGCCAAGAAAAAGGGGATGCAACCATGAAAATTTTTACCAGTTCTAACAACATCAACAGTCTTCTTTTACATAACAGCGACATAGCCTTCACATTAAGACAAACAAAAACTCCCACTTCCATCTTGAACACTTCCACTCCAAATCAGTACCCACACGAACCTTTGCACCATGACAATAGTAACACACATCTCACCTTTTATTTAACATGATACTCTTGAGGTAACCAATACTAACATTCACAACTAATCTATAACATCAAACACACATATTTCAAACACATGCATATAATAGAACACTTTTAACGACAATAAAATAAATTTTAACCTTCAACTTTGATGGCCACTCCACTTTGCACTCTTTTGAAATATTCTTCTCTCACAATTAATTGGGTATGCACTCTCTGGCACTCTCGCTTGCATAGAGATGCTCCACATACCACAAATGCATAACTGGTAGCTTCATACAATGCTTCTTCATTTTCTTAAACATCTCCAACATCTCAATAGATGCCCTTTCTGCAACACTTTCACTTGTTGAGCCACACAGATGTACTAGCTTCAACAGCTTCTGTAAGCTCTTCCACACAGCTCCTAACAACACTTTCCCTGAATCTTTTAGTTCTCCCTCAGCTCACGTTACAAAATAGCACTTCACCATTTATTCATTTCTACTCTGCAAACAATGGACATGGGTAACACTCAATCCACAATAGATGACCAAATCAGCTCATACAGATCTCCACTAGATCTCCACTAGCATCTATAGATAATATAAACACAAGAGTACAAAAAGAACCATATGAAACATAACAGTGCATAGACTCCATTATCACCTTCAGCTCTGATACCATGTTTAAAAAAATAGACACATAGGAGAAACCCAAATATGGGCTTTGTTGAACACAAGCCCTCATCTATTAATTTATAGATAAATACACATTAAATGCAAGTGCACTGTTGATCAAGTTAGTTGGACATTAATGGTGGATGGTGCAGTAGATGGCTGCATGTGTTTCATGTATTGGTCTGTGCCATAGTACCGACTGAAGATAATTAATTTATCTTCTAACATTTTCAACGAAAGTTGTTAATTGTATAACACACTACAACATACAAAGGCAACATGTTCAACAATCTGCAATGTGCAAGACATTGACTTATGATAATGGAGGCAAGAGTAGTGGAGTTTCATGCAACATGTGATATGCTAACTGAGTTTTGTAACTTCCTTCACAAGATGCACATGAACGAGTACTACGCCTCTAGTCTTGGTCCTCAAAGTTGTGTTTCAGAATTACCTAAATAATGTGTAGTACACACATTCCATATCGATGTAAATAATAAAGACTAATAAATTAAAATAGAATCGTTGATCATGTGTGCACCTTTTTGTGTTTTTTACAAGAGTTGACCACTCATGAAGACCTATAGTGTCAAGCATATCTTGATGAAGTAACGTTTATGTCCTAAACAATATTGGAACTATGTTATAAACATTTACACCCACATTTTTTATTTGATGTGTATCTACTAATGCAATAGTAACTTAATCATTTGCCAACTGTTCTATTCATCTGTCTTCACAATACCTTTGTGAACTGGTGCCATCTCTTGCATTGCTCAAAACTTTTATGTGCAACATATGGTGATATCTCACTGGTTTAATGTCTTTTCTTTCATGCAAGATATCCATGCAAAGTTTTATTTAAACTCTTATAATGATTCATATTATTAGGATGAGTGTTTTGATAGCTGATCTAAAAAATATGAAAATCTTCAAACATTTTTAAAATTAGAAATTTAAACATTACATTGAATTGAATCTTCTTTGAACTTTATGTGAGATAATCATTTTCAACAGAAAATACATGTGATTTCAATTTCTTAAATTGGCTTAAATCTATTGTTAAGGTTGTCCACTTCATTCAGCTTAAACCTGAAGTCATATTTTTTATTGCTTTGATATTTATGATGCATAATGTAATGTTGATTGCAAAATATTTAAAAAGGAAACGGGTATGATACTTTTAGGATTTTATGCAATCTGATCAAATATCAATGTGAATTACTCATTGATTAAATGAGCAAGTGGAACTCTAATACAAGATGGTATTGGTCCTAGGAACTTGATGATTTGCATTTTGGAAAATGTATTATTCGTAATTTCTTAAGAATACTAAATCATTATGTCTTTCTGCACTTGTGTCATTTTGTTCCTTGCAAGGCAAATATATGAAGACAAAGACATATTAATCCTTAATAATGTCTATACCAAGAAATTCCTCAACTGTTATGGTTTTTTTCTTTGCAGATACGTGATCTCAAGTATTTCTCCATCTCAATTGGATATGTTGGTATACATTTTTTAAGTAGATATATTACTTGAATTACATATGATCCATTTGTTGTCTATGCCAATTGTTGGGTTAACTGAAGCCCAAATTAACATGTTGCCTTAATAATTTGAAATGCTTTCTCATTTTGTAATTACTTTTATTGGCATGTGTGACCAATTTAGAAGTTGTCTATTTCGAATGGATGTATTAATTAATTCGTTGGAGACTATTTTTATATAATGAAGTTGTTGGCTGAATGTAATGTATTTAGAACTTGAGAATAATATGAGATAATCCCTGAGTGTGGACGTAGCCATCAAATTGATGGTGAACCATGATAAATCTGTGTTTGTGCTTTGTAATTGATTTTAATCTTTTATTTCTGCAATCTCTTTTTTAATTTTATTCTGCAATTATATTCAACAATTGGTATCAAAGTAGGTTGAAGAAATTTGGTGCAGGAAAGTGTGAAGAACTTTTGTAGCCATGGAAGATGCAGACAAATGGAAAATTGAAAAGTTTGCAGGGCAAAATTTTGGGCTTTGGAAAGTGCAAATGGAATCTCTTCTCATCAAGCAAGATCTTTCGAATGCATTGGATGGCAAAGCCAAAGGGAAAGGATCTCTATCAGATGAAGAATGGGAGAAGCTGGACAAAAAAGCAAGAGCTACAATTTTCCTATCATTGTCCAGCAATGTTTTATTTAATGTCTCTGCAGAGAAGACTACACAAGAGTTGTGGGAAAAATTGTTTTCAATGTATGAAATGGCATCTGCTTCCAATAAGGTATTTATTATGAAGAAATTGTATAATTTAAAAATGTGAGAAGGAGGGGTTATGTCCAATCATTTGAATGAATTTAATACATTAGTTACCCATCTGATTTCTGTAGGCATTAATTTGGATGATGAGATCAAAGCTATTTTATTACTATGTTCTTTACCAAATAGCTGGGAAGGTGTTGTGATGGTAGTGAGAACTTCGGTGGCTGTCAAAAACAAGTTGAAATTTGATGATGTTGCAGCCACTTTACTGAGTGAAGATATGCAGAGAAAAAATCAGGAACCCTCGTCTAGTGAGGCTTTAACGGCTATAAGTATTGGGAATAGAGGTAGAAGTAAAGAAAGAGGCAAATTTAACAATTGAAGGAGATCAAAATCTAGCTCACAGTCAAAAGAAAAATTGGGTGCATGTTGGTTTTGTGGCAAGCCAAGCCACACAAAGAAAAATTGTTGGAATTATAAGAAGGCACAGGACACAATCATCAAAAATCAAGCGAACATTGTAGGTGAAAAGGATGATGGTGTTTTAATTTTGGTTGCCGATGACATGACAACAGACTCTTGGGTACTTGATTATGGAGCTTCTTTCCATGCTACTTCATGCAGGCAAGCTTTTACAAATTTTAGACAAGGTGTTTATGGTAAGGTTTTCCTTGGTGACAATAAGGAATGTGAAATTGTTGGTAAGGGTGATATAATTTTAAATTTACAAAATGGCAATTAATGGATTTTAAAGGATGTCTGATATGTTCCTCTATTGAAAAGAAATTTAATTTCTATTAGTCAATTAATTGCTTCTGGGTGTAATGTTAAATTCTCTTTAGAAAATTGGCAAGTAACAAAAGGGGTTTTAGTGATTGCAAAAGGCAAGAAGTTGGGTAATCTTTATATTTTAAAATTCCATGGTGAAGTGGGAGCTGCCATGAATGTCATGGATAGTAACTTAGAAATTTGGCATAAGAGGCTCGGTCACATGAGCAAGAAAGGGCTTGAAATAATGCTTCAATGAGATCAGCTTCCCGGCTTGCAATCAGTGGATTTGCAATTTTGCGAACATTGCCTCTATGGAAAACAAAGTCAGGTCAGCTTCTTGAGGACAGGCCTGTTGGAAATATAGATGCAGTAACTGAGAGGGGGGGGTGAATCAATTAACCACAAAAATATTACCACTGATCCCTTAAATATCTTACTAAATTATTTACTGTTCCACTCGGTAAATATATAGAGAAATGCTAAAAACTTGATCCTTGAAGTGTGTAATAATTAAACTATCTTTAAGCATTCATCACTGATTAACTTACATGAATAAAGAAAATAACATGAACACAAGAGACACCAGATTTACCATGGAAACCCAATATGGGAAAAACCACCAATGTAACTAGTTACTGTATTTCACTCTTCTGAAGTGATACCCGGTTAGAAGCCAACCCGGTAAAAGGTTACAAAACACACTGTTAGGTGTGACCTTGTTAGAGGATTTAATCACCCTGCTAGGAGTGGCCTTGTAAGAGGTCTTGAAACAATTCAATAGAACTATTACCTTGTTAGAGGATTTACAAAATGGTTGTTAAACCAACTTGGTTAAGAGATTTTGATATCACTGCTACAATTGCTAGAGAGTAATAATGAAATGACCTGCAACTAAATTGCTGAATATAGATCTCTGTTCTGTTTCACTAGATCCTTACTGATCAATTAAATCTTTGCTATTCCTTAAGGATATTTGACCATCCTTCAAAATTCACACGCACCTTTCTTCAAAATGATTTCTGCATGCTGTATGTTTTATTCACCACTTGACCTTCTATATATATATTTCATAATCATTTAAATTGTCAAGTCAGCACTAATAATTATTATAACAGTCGACTAGGATAAACAAACTGTAATAACAAAATTCTTTGGAAGGGCCGACCTTGCTCGGTAAACATTAATCCTGAAAAGATTTCTTTTGGTGACCAAGAGAACTTGGTAACCACAACGAATTCTACAACATCCTTTGGAGACTGAGAGAGCTCGGTAACCACTAATTTTCCTTCGATAACCGAGGAGGCTCGGTTAACAATGTTACCCTGTCATGTTTCCTTTAGACACCTGAGAGAACTCGATAGACACTAAAAACTGCCTAGCTGACCGACTGAGCTCGGTAGATATTGAGAACCGCTTAGCTGACCGACTGAACTCAGTAGATACTAAAAATTGCTTAGCTGACCGACTGAACTCGGTAGATACTAAGAATGATAATTGATATGACATTTATGTGACATTATAGACAACACATAGCTAATCCAACAGTGTCCTTCAGATAATTGTATCCAACAATCTCCCTCTTTGGCATTAATGGCAACACAACATGTCATAGCACAATGAAATTTCACAGATAAACCAAGAGTAAGAAACATATCCTTAGCTTCATTCTGATTCCCATCATCTTCAACCTTCTTTCTCTGACTGAGAACTCTCCCTCTTAACTTCTCAAATTATTCTTCTTAGAAATTTCTTGAAATGACAACAAACTCTCCCTCTTTGACAACACATGCCAAAGACAACTTACACAGTTTTGGTGAATATCAATGTACCTTATGTATTGATTCATATGCAATGATTCCCTGACTATGCTGCATCAATTGATTGATCTTCAACATGTTCTGGTTGATGCACCACTAAAACTTTATTTAGTGAACCTCGAACAGGGGAGTGACCCCTAACTTGCCTCTTAGATACAAGAATGCATCCTTAGGTAGTGGCTTGGTGAAGATATCTACAATTTGTTCTTTTGTATGAATATATTCCAATATGATTTCCTTGTCCTGCACCAATTCTCTAACAAAGTGATATTTAATTGCAATGTGCTTCATTTTGGAATGCATTACTGGATTCTTTGAAATATTTATTGCACTTGTATTATCACAAAACATAACAACTGGTTCTTTGATCTCAACCTTCATGCCTTCCAAAAGTTGTTTAAACCATATAATATTAGAGCAGTTTACTGCTGTAGCAACATATTCTACTTCTGCTGTGGATTGGGATGTGCAGTTTTGCTTTTTACTAGTCCAAGATACTAACCTCTTGCCAAGAAAGAATGCACCACCACTTGTACTTTTTCTGTCATCAATGTTTCCTGCCCAATCAGCATCAGTAAACACTTTTAAATCTAGATTGCCTCCAAATTTATACCACAAGCCATAATCTTCAATTCCCCTTAAATACCTCAAGATTCTTTTGATTTCCGTCATGTGATTTTCTCTGGGTTTAGCCAAGAATCTTGCCACTATTTCAACTGCTAAGGCAATATCAGGCCTTGTGTGTACCACATACTGCAATTTTCCAATCATTGATTTGTATAAGGTCTGATCTACTTCTTTTGAATCATCATCTTTGGTAAGTTTCAGTCTAGTACACATGGGTGTACCAACTGGTTTTGAATCTTCCATACCAAATTTGTTAAGTATTTCCCTTATATATTTAGACTGAGTAATGTAGATACCATTTTTGTTCTAATGAATCTGAAGTCCAACAAAGAATTTTATCTGACCAAACATAGACATTTCAAATTCTTTGTTCATAAGCTCTGAAAATTCTTTGCACTGATCATCATTTCTGATAAACACAATATCATCCACAAATATTTCTGCCAAAACAATTTTGTTATCTGATCCTTCTTTGATGTATAAATTGTTGTTGTCATTAGCCCTTTTGAAATTAATCTAAGTAAGATAGTTATGTAATCTTTCATACCATGCTCTAGGATCTTGTTTCAGACCATACAATGCTTTGTGTAATTTTCAGACCATATCCCTTTTGTCTGGATCAATAAAACCTTTAGGTTGCTCAATGTAGACTTCTTCCTCAAGAATACCATTAAGAAAAGCAGATTTGATATCCATCCGATATACCTTAAATAATTTATGTGCTGCATATGCAAGTAAAGTCCTCACACCTTCTAATCTTGCAACAGGAGCAAAAGTCTCTCCATAATCTATTCCTTCTTCTTGAGGATATCCTTTACATACCAATCTTGCTTTGTTTCTTGATACTTGACCATCTTCATTCAACTTATTTCTGAATACCCATTTTGTCCCAATTACATTTTTATCTTTAGGCCTAGGTACAAGAGTCCATGTCTTATTTTTCTCTATTTTCTCTATTTCTTAATTCATAGCCTCAATCCAACTTTCATTTTCTAATGCATCTTTGACATTTTTAGGTTCAAAATCAGCAAATAAACATGTACCTTTTAGTTTACTTCTTGTCATAGTACCATCTGATTTGTTTCCAATGATCTGATCTGGTTTATGATGCTTTCTGACGTACTTGGCTAATACAGGTTCCTTGCTTCCTGAATGAGTTATATTGTCATCTTCTTCATCTTTAGGTTTAGATTGCTCGGGCTTGGTAGATACTTGCTTGGTAGCTTCAGACTAAGACTCGGTACTTTGTGACTCGGTTAGAACTTCTTCTTGTGACTCGGTTACTGTACTGGGCTCGGTAGATGTAGTCTCCTTACATGTGTCTGGCAATGTATCAGGTTCGATGTAAACAAATTTTTTGTAGTCCTCTGGTTCCTTTTTTCTTTCTTCTTCAATCTTTTCTGCAAACTCATCAATTCTCACATGTGCACTTTCTATGATTTTGTGAGTAGACAAATTTAGACATCTATATGCCTTACTTTTGCAAGAATATGCCAAAAATATTCCTTCATCACTTTTTACATCAAATTTTCCTTTTCTAGATTCTTTCAAGATGTAACATTTACTACCAAATACTTTTAGGTAACTTACATTTGGTTTGTAGCCATACCATAGCTCATATGGAGTCTTGAATGTGTCTTTTCTCAGCTGTACTCGGTTCAAGGTATGAACTGCAGTGCTGATAGCTTCCTTCCAGTATTTCATAGCAATGTTCTTTTCAATCATTAGAGTCCCTGCACAGTCCATGATAGATCTGTTCCTTCTTTCAGCTATTCCATTCTGCTCAGGAGTTCTTGGGGCTGATACCTGTCTTTTGATTCCTCTTTCAATGCAGAAATTATTGAATTCATGGGCGATGAATTCACCACCTCTGTCTGATCTCAAGAATTTTATTCTTTTTCCTGTTTCCTTTTCTACTCTTGCTAAATACCATTTGAACTTCTCAAATGCTTCAGACTTTTCTCTTAAATACATAACAGTCTTCATTCTAGAATAATCATCAACAAAGAGAATAAAGAATTTTTCTCTGGTATAGCTCTCAATTCCAATAGGTCCACATAAATCAGTATGCACAATTTCCAAAATATCTTCAGACTGATAGTTTTTACTTTTGAAACTAGACTTTCCCATTTTACCAATTTGACAATTCTTGCATAGACCAACATCAGGTTTCTTCAAAGTAGGAATACCTCTTACTTTCTTGAATTTGCTTATTTTCATCATGTTGTCAAAATTTACGTGACATAACCTTTTGTGCCATAACCAAATTTCTTCAATTTGAGCAATAAAACATGAGTAATCACCAAGATCAAGATAAAACAGGTTACCTTTGGTTTGTTTGCCTGATCCTATTAGTTTTTCTTTGTCATCCAGCAATCTTGCTTTTCCATTCATGAATTCAACCTTGAATCCAATGTTGATTAGCTATGCTACACTTAGAAGATTATGCTTTAGTCCTTCGACCCAATATGCATTATCACATATAAGTTCTTTGGTTAATGAAATTCGTCCCTTTCCTTTTATACAATAGGGTTCATTGTTTCCAAACCTTACATTACCACCATCAAAGTTTTCAAAGTGTTCAAACTTGGTCCTGTCACCAGTCATATGATGTGAACATCCACTGTCTATAATCCATGTATCATTCTTTCTTATATGAGAGATAAGTGCCATCTCATCTTCATCATTATCAGATTCATCTTTTACAACAATGAAAACAATTTCTTCTTCACTATCATCTGAATCTTTAGCTAAGAAACATGTTTTCTTACCTTTATCCTTGAATGATTTGAAATTTTTCTTGCCATTGTACTTGTAATTTTTCTTCTCATCTTTGCTTTGCTTGTTTGGACACCTAGCTGCAATATGACCAATTTCTTCACATGAAAAATAGATTAAGGGAGTTTTACCTCTGTATTTTCCTCTGCCTCTTGAATACTTCTTTGCAAGTAATGCTTCAATAACTTCAAGATCGCTATCAGAACTTTCCTCTGATTCTTCTTCACTTTTTGATTGGATTTTCTTCCCTTTCTTGAGTGAAAGTTTGGCCTCAAAAGCTGATTCAATATTTTTAGAAGTTGGAACATAGTTGTCATAGTTATCCAGTTCAAAGGCTGTCAATCTTCCAACTAAGGCATCCAAAGTTATATTGTGATTTTCTTCCCATCTTCTTTCTTGAATAGCAGAAACTCTTATTGCATAAATAGGGAGTAATGTTCTAAAAACCTTACTTATAACTGTTTCATCATCAATTTTTTCTCCAGAAGCTCTGATTGCACTAACGCTTGTCTTGATCCTTTCAACATATTTTGCAATGTTTTCTTCTTCTCTCATTTTCATTTGATCAAACTGTCCTCTTAGGCTCTCTACTTTGGCTCTCTTCACATTGTCATCACCACCATAGATTTTCTTCAGCTTGTTCCACATTTCATGAGCATTTGTGCAGTCTTTGATTTCATCAAATTCTTCATAGCTAAGAGCTGATGCAATTTCTATCATCATAGTGTTATGGTTCTTCTTCTCTGCAATGTCTTCAACAGTTAATGTGCCAGTAGGAATTGTATATTCTTGATCAATATATTTGCATCCTGAATCACCAATGGAAGCCAGATGTAATCTCATGAGACCTTGCCATGCTGAAAAGTTATTTCTGTTAAGCCTTGGAATTTCTCTTTTGTAAGACATCCTAATCTTTAGCTTAGGTCCTTGAAACCCTTCCTGCAAGCACCAAATGCTCTTATACCAATTGTTGGAAATATAGATGCAGTAACTGAGAGGGGGGGGCGAATCAGTTAACCACAAAAATATTACCACTGATCCCTTAAATATCTTACCAAATTATTTACTGTGCCACTCGGTAAATATACAGAGAAATGCTGAAAACTTGATCCTTGAAGTGTGTAATAATTAAACTGTCTTTAAGCATTCATCACTGATTAACTTACATGAATAAAGAAAATAACATGAACACAAGAGACACCAGATTTACCATGGGAACCCAATATGGGAAAAACCACCTATGTAACTAGTTACTGTATTTCACTCTTCTGAAGTGATGCCCAGTTAGAAGCCAACCCGGTAAAAGGTTACAAAACACACTGTTAGGTGTGACCTTGTTAGAGGATTTAATCACCCTGCTAGGAGTGGCCTTGTAAGAGGTCTTGAAACAATTCAATAGAACTATTACCTTGTTAGAGGATTTACAAAATGGTTGTTAAACCAACTCGGTTAAGAGATTTTGATATCACTTCTACAATTGCTAGAGAGTAACAATGAAATGACCTGCAATTGAATTGCTGAATATAGATCTCTGTTCTGTTTCACTAGATCCTTACTGATCAATTAAATCTTTGCTGTTCCTCAAGGATATCTGACCATCCTTCAAAATTCACACACCTTTCTTCAAAATGATTTCTGCATGCTGTATGTTTTATTCACCACTTGACCTTCTATATATATATTTCATAATCATTTAGATTGTCAAGTCGGCACTAATAATTATTATAACAGTCGGCTGGGATAAACAAACTATAATAACAATTTTTTTTGAAAGGGCCGACCTTGCTTGGTAAGCATTAATCCTGAAAAGATTTCCTTCGGTGATCGAGAGAACTCGGTAACCACAACGAATTCTACAACATCCTTTGGAGACCGAGAGAGCTTGGTAACCACTAATTTTCCTTCGATAACTGAGGAGGCTCGGTTAACACTGTTACCTTGTCATGTTTCCTTTAAACACCTGAGAGAACTTGGTAGACACTAAAAACTACCTAGCTGACTGATTGAGCTCGGTAGATACTGAGAACCGCTTAGCTGACTGACTGAACTCGGTCAATACTAAGAACCGCTTAGCTGACCGACTGAACTCGGTAGATACTGAGAACGATAATTGATATGACATTTGTGTGACATCAGAGACAACACATAGCTAATCCAACAATGTCCTTCAGACAATTGTATCCAACAAGGCCATGATCAGAAAATCACTCCTTTGGAACTCATTCATTCAGACATTTTTGGTCTTACAAAGGTAACTTCATTTGGAGGAGAAAATTACTTTGTTACTTTCTTGGATAATTACACTAGAAAAGTTTGGATTTACATGTTGAATAAAAAATCAAAATTTTTTCCAAGTTTAAAATTTTCAAGGCTCTTGTTGAAAATCAAATAGGGCATAAGATTAAATGTCTAAAAAATAACAATGGAGGAGAGTTTTGTTCCTTGGAGTTTGATAATTTCTATGTAGACAATGGCATTCATAGAATAAAGGTGGTCCCATTCACCCCTTAGGAAAATGGAGCAGCTGAATGGTTGAATCGTTCAATTTTAGAGAGAGCTCATGGTATGCTCTCTAATGCCAAGTTGGACAAACAGTTTTGGATAGAGGTGTGCAAAACTGTAGTTTATTTGATAAATCATGCCCCATCATCTCGCTTGGATTTTGACATTCCTGAGGAGAGATGGCTTGGGAAGAGAATTTCCTATCATCATTTGCGGGTGTTTAGCTGTGAAGCATTTGTCCATATTCTGAAAGAATAGTGAACAAAGCTTGATTTCAAATCAAAGAGGTGCATTTTTCTAGGCTATGGAGAAGATCAATTCAGTTTCAGACTTTGGGATCCCATTGCTAAAAAGATTGTTCGCAGTCGGGATGTTGTATTCAATGAGAAAAAATTCCTAAGTTTTCTTCCTTTGGACAAATCATCTAATGAATATTTTGATGTTGATTTATTTGAAAATGGATGTGTTAAGAAAAATTTTGTGTTTTTCTCCTAGCCTTTAGTAATTTCTTCAAATTTGAGCACCCCTATTTGTTCGCAATCTGTTAATTTACATACTCTGCCTTCCCATATCAGTGCCTCTATTTATACAAGCACACAACCTATAACTAGTTTTCAGCCTTCTTTGTTTACTTCATTACCTCCCATTATCACTTTGCAGCCTCTGATAGGAGAAGCATTGCCTTCATTAAGTGTTTCGTAGCCAAATCAAAGTCACAGTCAATCTTTGGTTGAAAGTACATTGCCCTTGCTAGCTCATGCGTTGCCTTTGTTACACTAGTTTCTTCCTTCTAATACTCACACATATCCTTCATTGGTGGTGTGCATAATTGAGTCATATTACCCATGTCAATAGAAATATTAGTGGTGTGCATAATTGAGTTATATTCATTTACCATGCCTTTGTATGCATTAGAGGCATGATTACCTGGGAGTCTCACTTCTTGGTTTCTTGTCCATAGGTGATGGTTTGTCATAGGTTATGAATTATTGTTCAAATAATAAATTCAAAGAGCATTGCCTTATTTTTTCATAAAAACAAAGCTTGCAAAATCTCAAGGGAATAATCTACAAGTAAAGGAATAAATTTGACCATCTAGCATACTAAATGCAAGCTACTTTCCATCAGGGCTATATGCAACTGTTAGAACATCATGAGTGTGCACAAATTTCTCTACTACACCTTTACTCTCAAAAACATCTCACAACCTAATAGTTTTGTCCCACGAAGATGAAGCTAGAATTGTCCGCATTGTTAGATAAAAAGTACATTGTCAAGCTGTATCAATGCAAAGTTTTAGCTCTAGATTAAAGTACTGCCCCAACCATGTAAATATAATAGTAAATTAAAATTTAAGGAAAAGGAAAGAAGGGTCCTATAATAATATACTTAACAAGCGAGAACTAACATATTGTAAATACAAGCTAACTAAGTCAAATTGTATACAATAAATTAGCATTTTTTTAAGGTTGTATTGTTAGCAGTGTCATTTTAGCTAAGTTTTCCATAGAAATATACATAATGGTGAAACATACATAAAATTCACCAGATAACTTGCTTACAATAAATAATCATATTATATTATGCCTTGGATGCTTTATAGTTAAGGAAATTGCATAGGATATACTACTGTGTGCCACAATATAGCAATATCAGCTATGTTTAGTTGTGGACATATTTAATTATATACTTATTTCTAACTTTAGTGCTGCATAATTAATACTATATACATTCTATTTTCTATATTACTACCTTTAAAAATTAATTTCATATGTTTCATTGCCTGTACAAGTGCCTTGCAAAGATTTAAAAACTCCAAAACCTTGGAAACAAAAAATACAGAAACAAGTATTCTTCACAGATGCACAAAATAATTTTTAGGTTGACTAGAGCTATTGAATTTACAAAAATAGTGCACAAAATAGTTAATATAGTGTGGTGTCAAGTATTCATTCCATAGAACACAAAATTATATCATACACCCACAACAAGAAAAACTTAGTGCATCTAATGTCTCATTTATAGATATATTTTGCTCCCTTTAGTTAAAATGTCTCCCTTAACTGAAGATACAATTAAAATGATCCATGATGGAAACCTACAATTACAACCACACCTTCAAGTCATAGACATTGTCAAGCTAGGGCAGAACCTCAAATCAAAACCTCGATACGAAATGGATCTCTTTTATAGATTTTTTAAACAAAAGACAATAATTCCAAAGAAATATAATGAATAGGCGACCTCAGAAGAGATCCAAAAGGGGTCCATAGTGTTTCTTAAAGGGTATAGTTACCCTACTATTTGCAATTCAAGGTAGGCCACTATGGTAGCTTATCAAACAATGTTTTCTTTTATTAAAAACTTATTTTTTTACAACCAACATTTATGGTATGTTACAATATATGACACTTTAACTCAATGTTCTCTTATAGGTGGATTGTTGTTTCATAAATAAACATCACTTGTTTGCACCATGATGTTATTGGTGAACCCACCTACATATCCAAAGAACGGGACATACAACTACATGCCATAGAGTCAAGTTCTGAATCGACAGTTGTGCTTCAAACTGATTTTATTTCACAACTCCCTTCACGAAGAGTGATGTTTGGGGTATCAACAACTTCAAAGAATAAAACACTCAACCCTACTATTACCCCTATTAAAGGCTTGAATCCATTACAAACAAGATGACTTATAAAGGGGTGTGTTATGATGAAAAAGGAAATTTACCAGTTCAATACACAAAATGACCAAGGAAAGGTTTTCTCTTTTGAAATTATAGATTGTGAAAAAGTGAGGTACGTATCACTTGCTTCAATGCAATTGCAGAACTTCATTACATGAACATACAGGTATGAGCTATATATACAATAGCAGGTGGCATTGTTAAGACAACAAATAAGTTGTACAATAAACTTAATAGCCAACTTGAAATTTATTTGCAAGATGATTCAAAGGTTTCTCTCACAGATGATGGCCTATCAATTCCAAAATACCAATTTTCTTTCACACCTCTTGAAGAAATTGTGCACATGTCCAAGGATTACCTTGTCAATGTTATTGGCATAGTCGTTTGTGTGGATCCAAGCTCCATAATAAGAAGGATAGACGAGACAAAAGTTTCTAGGAGTATCAAACTGATGGATATGTCTTCATCTACTATAAATGTAACTTTACGGGGACCAACCACTCAAAAGGAGGGTACACAACTCCAATCAATGTACCATTTAAAAAATGTTTTTGTTCTTGCAATTAAAATTACAAAAGTCATAGAATACAATGGAAAGGTCATAAGCACTCTAGCTAGTACCCACCTCTTCATAAACCCAAATACAGAGGAAACAAAAAAATAAAATTATGGTTTGAACAGGATATGAATAATATTATACCATCATCTACACAGACTATAGATGCACCCCTACAAATTCCAAGGAAAACAATTGCTGAAATTGAAGAAAAAACTATGTATGCAACCCAACCTTTTTAGTACATTGTAAAAGCAACAATTAAGTTCATAAAATAAAATTTAGTTTACTATCCATCTTGCCCCCTTCACTCAAATGGTAAACAATCTAAAAAAAAGTTGTACAGAATGCTAATGACATGTGGACTTGTGCAAAGTGTAAATCCACATTTGTAGATTGCCTTTACACACACATACTTCAGCTAAAGCTAGCAGATCATACAAGCACTCTTTGGGCTATTGCTTTCGATGAACCAACCACTGACCTTCTTGATATGTCTGCACATGAATTATATATGATCCAATTCAACAAAGAAGTAGAGATTGATGCTAAGACAATAATCAAATAGGGTTTTCAAATAATTCTTCTTTACTATCTCAGCTATATACGATTCAAGTGGTGCTTAAGGTCGATTGAAATCAACAATCACCAAAGTTGATAGTCTGAATCTTGTTGAAGAAAATGCCTCCTTGCTCAAAAGAATCAATGATATGGACAATAACAAAAGTACCTAATTATACCTTCATTGGTGATGAGCTATAATAATAGTACATCATTGTTGTTGGAAATATAGATGTAGTAACTGAGAGGGGGGGGTGAATCAGTTAACCACAAAATATTACCACTGATCCCTTAGATGTCCTATTAAATTATTTACTGCTGACATACAGAGAAATACTAAAACTTGGTAATTGCAGAGAGTGTTAATTATAACTGTTCTTAAGCATTCATTAGTGATTAACATGCATGAATAAAGAAAATACCATGAACACAAGAGACACCAGATTTAATGTGGAAACCCAATATGGGAAAAACCACCAATGTAACTAGTTACTGATTTTCACTCTTCTGAAGTGATGCCCTGTTAGGAGCCAACCCGGTAAAAGGTTACAAAACACACTGTTAGGTGTGACCTTGTTAGAGGATTTAATCACCCTGCTAGGAGTGGCCTTGTAAGAGGTCTTGAAATAATTCAATAGAACTGTCACCTTGTTAGAGGATTTACAAAATGGCTATTAAACCAACTCGGTTAGGAGATTTTGAAATCACTGCTACAATGGTAAGAAATTAATAATGAAGTGACCTGAATAGTGATGCAACTGAATTGCTGATTACAGATCTTTGTTCTGCTTCACTAGATCCTTCCTGATCAAATATATCTTTGCTGCTCTTCAAGGATATCTAACCATCCTTCAAAATTCGCTCATACTATTCTTCTCTTTCTTCTTTTTTGCTTTCTCATAATTCACAACTTGACCTTCTATATATATACCATTTGGATTGTCAAGTCGGCACTAATAATTATTACAAACATCACTAATCATTACAACAGTCAGCTGGAATAAACCAACTTTATATCTTAAATTGACAAAATCCTTTACTGGGCCAACCTTGCTCGGTAAACATTAATCCAAAGAAGATTTCCTTTGGTGACCGAGAGAACATGATAAGTACTGCAAATTCTTCAACATCCTTTGGAGACTGAGTGAACTCGGTAGACACTAACTTTCCTTCGATAACCGAGGAAGCTCGGTTCACACTGTTTCTGCCATACTTTTCTTTTGACACCCGAGAGGTCTCAGTAGACACTGGTAACTGCTTTGTTGACTGACTGAGCTGACAATTGATATGACATCTGTGTGACATCAAAGACAACACATAATCATTCCAACAATCTCCTTCAGACAATTGTATCCAACAATCTCCCTCTTTGGCATTGATGGCAACACAATATGTCATAGCACAATGAAATTTCATAGAAAACATAGAATAAGGAACATATCCTTAGCTTCATTCTAATTCTCATCTCCCTCTATCAGAAAACTTCTCTCTCTGACTGAAAACTCTCCCTCTTTTCTTCTTTTTTTTAAAAAAAACCTCTTTCTTAGAAATTTCATGAAATAATGATAGCAAACAAAAAACTCTCCCTCTTTGACAACGGATGCCAAAGATAACACACTTCCATTGGATACCAATGTACCTTAAGTACTGATTCATATGCAATGATTCCTTTACTATGCTGCATCAACTGACTGATCTTCAACATGCTCTGGTTGATGCATTACTAAAACTCAATTTAGTGAGCCTCGGATAGGGGAATGACCCCTAACTTACCTCTTAGATACAAGAATGCATCCTTAGGTAGTGGCTTGGTGAAGATATCTGCAATTTGTTCTTTTGTATGAATATATTCCAATCTGATTTCCTTGTCCTGCACCAATTCTCTGACAAAGTGATATTTTATAGCAATGTGTTTGGTTTTGGAATGCATTACTAGATTCTTTGAAATATTTATTGCACTTGTATTATCACAGAACATAACAACTGGTTCTTTGATCTCAACTTTCATGCCTTCCAATAACTGTTTGAACCAAACAATATTAGAGCAGTTTACTACTGCAGCAACGTATTCTGCTTCTGCTGTGGATTGGGATGTGCAATTTTGCTTTTTACTGGTCCAAGATACTAACCTCTTGCCCAAAAAAATGCTCCACCACTTGTACTCTTTCTGTCATCAATGTTTCCTGCCCAATCAGCATCAGTAAACACTTTTAAGTCCAGATTACCTCCAAATTTATACCACAAGCCATAATCTTCAATTCCTTTCAAGTACCTCAAGATTCTTTTGATTGCCATCATGTGATTTTCTCTGGGTTTTTCTGAGAATCTTGCTACTATACCAACTGCTAAGGCAATATCAGGCCTTGTATGTACTACATACTGTAATTTTCCAATCATTGATCTGTATAAGGTCTGATCTACTTCTTTTGAATCATCATCTTTGGTAAGCTTCAGTCCAGTACACAAGGGTGTACCAACTGGTTTTGAATCTTCCATACCAAACTTCTTAAGTATTTCCTTGATGTATTTAGACTCAGTAGATACCATTCTTGCTATGCTAAATTTGAAGTCCAACAAAGAGTTTTATCTGACCAAACATAGACATTTCAAATTCTTTGCACTGATCATCATTCCCTATAAACACAGTATCATCCACAAATATTTCTGCCAAAACAATTTTGTTATCTGGTCCTTCTTTGATGTATAAATTACTGTTGTCATTGGCTCTTTTGAAATTAATCGGAGTTAGATAGTTATGTAATCTTTCATACCATGCTCTAGGGGCTTGTTTCAGACCATACAGTGCTTTGTGTAACTTGCAGACCATATCCCTTTGGTCTGGATCCATAAAACCTTCAGGTTGCTCAATGTAGACTTCTTCATCAAGAATACCATTGAGAAATGCAGATTTTATATCCATCTGATATACCTTAAATCCTTTATGTGCTGCATATGCAAGTAGAATCTTTACACCTTCTAATCTTGCAACAGGAGCAAAAGTCTCTCCATAATCTATACCTTCTTCTTGAGAATATCCTTTACATACCAATCTTGCTTTGTTTCTTGATACTTGACCATCTTCATTCAACTTATTTTTGAATACCCATTTTGTCCCAATTACATTTTTATCTTTAGGCCTAGGTACAAGAGTCCATGTCTTATTTTTCTCTATTTTCTCTATTTCTTCATTCATAGCCTCAATCCAACTTTCATTTTCCAATGCATCTTTGACATTTTTAGGTTAAAAATCAGCAAGTAAACATGTACCTTTTAGTTTATTCCTTGTCATAGTGCCATCTGATTTGTTTCCAATAATCTGATCTGGTGTATGATGCTTCCTGACATACTTGGCCAATACAGGTTCCTTTCTTCTTGAATGAGTTACATTGTCATCTTCTTGAATTTCATCTTCAGGTTTAGTTTGCTCGGGCTCGGTAGATATTTGCTCGGTAACTTTAGGCTGAGACTTGGTTTCTTGTGACTCGGTCTGAACTTCTTCTTGTGACTCGGTTACTGTACTGGGCTCGGTTGATGTAGTCTCCTCATTGACAGATGTGTCTGGCAATGTATCAGGTTCAATGTAAACAAATCTTTTGTAATCCTCTGGTTCCCTTTTGCTTTCTTCTTCAGTCTTTTCTGCAAACTCATCTACTTTCACATGTGCACTTTCTATGATTTTATGAGTAGACAAATTTAGACATTTATATGCCTTACTTTTGCAAGAATATCCCAAAAATATTCCTTCATCACCTTTTGCATCAAGTTTACCTTTTCTAGATTCTTTCAAGATGTAACATTTACTACCAAATACTTTTAGGTAACTTACATTGGGTTTATAGCCAAACCATAACTCATAAGGAGTTTTGAAGGTGTCTTTCCTCAACTGTACTCGGTTCAAGGTATGAACTGCAGTGCTAATAGCTTCCTTCCAGTATTTCATAGCAATGTTCTTTTCAATCATTAGAGTCCTTGCACAATCCATGATAGATTCATTCCTCCTTTCAGCTATTCCATTCTACTCAGGAGTTCTTGGAGCTGATACCTATCTTTTGATTCCTCTTTCAATGCAGAAATTATTGAATTGATGGGAGATGAATTCACCACCTCTGTCTGATCTCAAGCACTTCATTCTTTTTCTTGTTTCCTTTTCTACTCTTGCAAAATACCATTTGAATTTCTCAAATGCTTCTGACTTTTCTCTTAAATACATAATAGTCATCATTCTAGAGTAATCATCAACAAAGAGAATAAAGAATTTTTCTCAAGTATAGCTTTCAATTCCAATAGGTCCACATAAGTCAGTATGCACAATATCCAAAATATCTTCAGACTGATAGTTTTTACTTTTAAAGCTAGTCTTTCCCATTTTACCAATCTTACAATTCTTGCATAGACCAATATCAGGTTTCTTCAAAGTAGGAATACCTCTTACTTTCTTGAATTTGCTTATTTTCACCATATTATCAAAATTTACATGACATAACCTTTTGTGCCATAACCAACTTTCTTCAATTTGAGCAATAAAACATGAGCATTCACCGAGATCAAGATAAAATAGGTTACCTTTGGTTTGTTTTCCTAAACCAATCAGTTTTCCTTTGTCATTCATGAATTCAACCTTGAGTCCACTGTTGATTAGATGTGCTACACTTAGAAGATTATGTTTTAGTCCTTCAACCCAATATGCATTATCACATATAAGTTCTTTGTTTAATAAAATTCATCCTCTTCCTTTTATACAACAAGGTTCATTGTTTTCAAACCTTACACTACCACCATCATAGTCTTCAAAATGTTCAAACTTAGTTTTGTCACCAGTCATATGATGTGAACATCCATTGTCTATAATCCATGTATCATTTTTGCTTATATGAGAGATAAGTGCAATCTCATCTTCATCATCATCAAATTCATCTTTTATAGCAATGAAGACAATTTCTTCTTCACTATCAGAATCCTTAGCCAAAAAACATGTTTTCTTACCTTTATCCTTGAATGACTTGAAATTCTTCTTGCCATTGTACTTGTGACCTTTCTTCTCATCTTTACTTTGTTTGTTTGGGAACCTAGCTGCAATATGACCAATTTCTTCACATGAAAAATAGATTAAGGGAGTTTTACCTTTGTATTTACCTCTACCTCTAGTATATTTCTTTGCAAGTAATGCTTCAATAACTTCAAGATCACTGTCTGAACTTTCCTCTGATTCTTTTTCACTTTCTAACTGGATTTTCTTGCCCTTCTTAAGTGAGAGTTTGGCCTCAAATGCTGATTCAATATTTTTAGAAGTTGGAACATAGTTATCATAGTTGTCCAATTCAAAAGCTGTCAATCTTCCAACTAAGGCATCCAAAGTTATATTGTGATTTTGTTCACATCTTCTTTCTTGAATATCAGATACTCTTATTGCATAGATAGGAAGCAATGTTATAAGAACCTTACTTATAACAGTTTCATCATCAATTTTTCCTCCAGAAGCTCTAATTGCACTAACACTCACCTTGATTCTTTCAACATATTTTGCAATGTTTTCATCTTCTTTCATCTTCATCTGATCAAATTGTCCTCTTAGGCTTTCTGCTTTGGCTCTTTTCACATTGTCATCACCACCATAAATTTTCTTCGGCTTGTTCCACATTTCATAGGCAGTTGTGCAGTCTTTGATCTCATCAAATTCTTCATAGCTTAGGGCTGATGCAATATCTATCATCATGGTGTTATGGTTCTTTTTCTCTGTAATGTCTTCAACAGTTAATGTGCCAGTAGGAATAGTATATTCTTGATCAATATATTTGCATCCTGAATCACCAATGGAAGCCAGATGAAGTCTCATGAGACCTTGCCATGATGAAAAGTTATCTCTGTTAAGCCCTTGAATTTCTCTCTTGTAAGACATCCTAATCTTTAGCTTAGGTCCTTAAAACCCTTCCTGCAAGCACCAAATGCTCTGATACCAATTGTTGGAAATATAGATGTAGTAACTGAGAGGGGGGGTGAATCAGTTAACCACAAAATTATTACCATTGATCCCTTAGATGTCCTATTAAATTATTTACTACTGACATACAGAGAAATGCTGAAACTCGGTAATTGCAGAGAGTGTTAATTATAACTGTTCTTAAGCATTCATCAGTGATTAACATGCATGAATAAAGAAAATACCATGAACACAAGAGACACCAGATTTAATGTGGAAACCCAATATGGGAAAAACCACCAATGTAACTAGTTACTGATTTTCACTCTTCTGAAGTGATGCCCTGTTAGGAGCCAACCCGGTAAAAGGTTACAAAACACATTGTTAGGTGTGACCTTGTTAGAGGATTTAATCACCCTGCTAGGAGTGGCCTTGTAAGAGGTCTTGAAATAATTCAATAGAACTATCACCTTGTTAGAGGATTTACAAAATGGCTGTTAAACCAACTCGGTTAGGAGATTTTGAAATCACTGCTACAATGGTAAGAAAGTAACAATGAAGTGACCTGAATAGTGATGCAACTGAATTTCTGATTACAGATCTCTGTTCTGCTTCACTAGATCCTTCCTGATCAAATATATCTCTCCTTCTCTTCAAGGATATCTAACCATCCTTCAAAATTCGCTCATACTATTCTTCTCTTTCTTCTTTTTTGCTTGCTCATAATTCACAACTTGACCTTCTATATATATACCATTTGGATTGTCAAGTTGGCACTAATAATTATTACAAACATCACTAATCATTACAACAGTCGGCTAGAATAAACCAACTTTATATCTTAAATTGACAAAATCCTTTACTGGGCCAACCTTGCTCGGTAAACATTAATCCGAAGAAGATTTACTTTGGTGACCGAGAGAACTCGATAAGTACTGCGAATTCTTCAACATCCTTTGGAGACCGAGTGAACTCGGTAGACACTAACTTTCCTTCGATAACTGAGGAAGCTTGGTTAACACTATTTTCTACCATACTTTTCTTTTGACACCCGAGAGGTCTTGGTAGACACTGGTAACTGGTTTGCTGACCGACTGAGCTTAGTAGACACTAGGAACTGCTTTGCTGACCGAATGAGCTGACAATTGATATGACATCTGTGTGACATCAAAGACAACACATAATCATTCCAACAATCTCCTTTAGACAATTGTATCCAACACATTGTACCTCCAACTTTTATGCTATGTACAAATATATTTGAAATACCATGTATTTAGTGAATTTAGATTTTTTTTTTCCTTCAGTTAAGTCTAATGTCACTTATTAGAAACATCCTAATTATTTGTGATACATGGTGCAAATGCTTAATATTTTTTGTGTACATAGCTCTAATGCTTTAGTTAATTTAAATATTTTTTAAATATTTATGATTGCATTTAGTTACATCCAATCTCACTCTTTAGCAACATCTTAATGCTTTACGATACATGTCGCAACTACTTAATGTTTTTACTAGCCCCTTTATATCAATGCCTAATTATACATTTAATTCTATTGGTGTGTACAAACTAAGATATATATATATATATATATATATATATATATATATATATATATATATATATATAAGTGTACCAAGATGGTGTGCAAAAAGGGGGGTATAAGTGGCACTTTTTTTCTGAAATCAAGTAAATTTGAACTTGAAAGAGAAATTGGAGGGTCTTGCACTCAAAATTAGAAGATGTGTAAAGAATAAGAATTGTAGTACTCTAAATCTAATTTCTAACTACCAAAGTTTATTAAAAATGGATAATATTAAGAGGGTCAAACCCTCCACACATGAAAAATTGTTCCTGATTTTTTCAAAAAAACATAACATAGTTGTTTTTGTGTGCTCAACAAAAGATATAGTTAGATTTAATATTTTGAAAAACCATTTGGTAAGATGGTAGGTAAGACTAAGATCTAGAAGTTGTGTATTTTTTCATAATTTTTTGTTGAGTACCTTTTTTATTATTTTTTGAAGTGACCACATCTTGAAAATTTGGTACCTGTTTGTGCGCTAGGCATAACTTGCATCAAAATAATCAAATATACAATCTTGTTTTTTTAAAAGTGTATAGATTCAAGTGTAGAATAGTAATATGTAATTGGTTGAGTAGATCAAAAATTATTTAAAAAATGGTAGACATATGTCTATGAGGCCTGTCAAGACATTGGTAAAGAAAATTAAATTTCACTATGTTAATGTTGTCCAAAAATTGAAAAATCTATATGGTTAGAAAGATGGGAAGATGTGTAAGATTATGGTGGTAATTTCAAAGATACCCTCATGATCATTTGTAAACACGATGATGATGAAATCAAGAATTCTTGTTGGAAGATGAAAAAATGTGTAAAGGGACTAAAATGGAGGGAAAATCAATCTTTCAAGCCTTAGGCTCATTTACTAACCCTTTTTCCAAGCCTAAAAATTGTATGATTTTTTGTGTGCATCATAACTAGCTCGTATTTTGAAAAGAAAAAAGTACATTTCAAAATTTTCAAAACCCATACATGTTTTGAAGTTGTAAAGAAATGCAATTTATGTTTTACAGAACACATACGGGTTATGAATACATCAAAACACATGGTACTAAATTAAGAATACACTAAATTTATGTATAGAATTATGTATATAATATATGTCTATGTTTACAGTATATATGCATATCTATAGTTTTATATACATATAAATGTGTGCATCCTCTCTCTCTCTCTCTCTCTCTCCTTGTCATATTCTCTCTCTCCCCTACATCTCTCCTTATCTGATTATCTCTTATTTCTCCTCTCTCTCTCTCTCTGTATATATATATATATATATATATATATATATATATATATATATATATATACATATGTATGTATATATATATATGTGTGTGTGTATGTATGTATATATACATATATGTATATCTATATATACATATATATATATATACATATATATATACATATATGTATATATATATATATCTATATATATGTATACATATATGTATATATATATACATATATGTATATATATATATATATATACATATATATATACATATATGTATATATACATATATGTATATATATGTATATACATATATGTATATATATGTATATACATATATGTATACATATATACATATATATATATATATATATGTATATATATATATATCTATATGTATATATATATACATATATGTATACATATATATAGATATATGTATGTATATATGTATACATATATGTATATACATATATATACATATATGTATATATATATATATATATCTATATACATATATACATATATATATATGTATATATGTATACATATATGCATATACATATATATACATATATGTATATATATATGTATATATATATATACACATATATACATATATATGTATGTATATACATATATGTGTATATATATATATATCTATATATATATATATGTATGTATGTATATATATATGTATATATATATACATATATAGATACATATATATAGATATACATATATAGATACATATATATAGATATACATATATAGATACACATATATATGTATGTATATATATGTATATCCTTGTCATATTCTCTCTCTCCCCTCCCTCTCTCCTTTTCTATACGTCCCTCTCTCTCTCTCTCTCTACCATCCTTCTTGGGTTCCCATTTTAAATAACATGTATGGGTTATGGAGAAGTAGAGTTGAACCTCTAATTTTTGATAACCCATACGGGTTATGAGGAAATGTTAATGTTGGTTTTAGGTTTCCATAACCTTTACACATTATGATAAAATCTATATAATATATTCCCAATCACCTAGAAACTAGGACTACAAGTTGTTTGAAGGTCCCACTACATTGTTTGGCATCAGTTTTCAGGGCAGTAATGGTCAAGTTTGCATTTTTTGTGAATTTTTCATTGACATGATTGATTTTATTTTATTTTTTGGGTTTTTTACTTTGGATTATAATATAATGATGCTCATTTTTTTTTCTTGCTATTTGATTGTGGATTTTCATCATGATGTTATGTACATAGGATAATCAATAGTAATGTAATGGGGAAGAACAAGAGAGAGAGAGAGAGAGAGAGAGAAATGAACAATGAGAGGTAGCAAAGATAAGACAAAGTTGCAATGTTATGGAGGCCTACAATTACCTATCTCAATTTTGGGAGATTCCCCTTCATTTTAATTTGACATCCCTATCTTGATTTATGTTAAAATTTGCAATGTTGCTCAATTGAAATGAGCAACATTGGCTATATTTCAATCCGTTCACCATGGGATTGAATCGCCTGCTCCATTAGCTCTGGTTGGCCAGGTAAATGCTAGTGACAACCCTATCTTGCACACAAAGTCCCTCAAACATTCACATATCTCAGAGCTCATGTGAGGTATAAACAAATTGTTAGGTGGTACAAGACTGTATTATGGAGGCCTAAAATTACCTACCTCATTTTTTTGAGATTCCCCTTCATTTTAATTTGACATCCCTATCTCAGTTTATGTCAAAAGTTGCAATGTTTCTCAATTAAAATGAGAAACATTAGCTATCTTTCAATCCATTCCTAGTGGGATCAAATCATATTCTCCATTAGATTTGGTTGTCTGGGTAAATGCTAGTAACAACCCCATCTCACACACAAAGTCCCTCTAACGTTCGTGAGCATACCAAACCAGAGTGTTCCTAAGGGTCACTAAGCAACATTGGGCATCGATCTTTCTTGGGGAATATCTTGGAGCTCATGTTAGGTATTGATGAATCATCAAGTGCTACAAGACCATTTTATGGAGGCCTACAATTACCTATCTCAATTTTGGGAGATTCCTCTTCATTTTAATTTGACATCCCTATCTCGGTTTATGTCAAAAGTTGCAATGTTGCTCAATTGAAATGAGCAACATTGGCTATCTTTCAATTTGTTTGTTGTGGGATCAAATCATCTACTCCATTAGCTCTGTTTGGTCAGGTAAACACTAGTGAGAACCCCATCTTGCCTATGGATTCCCTCCAATGTGCACGAGCACACCAAACCAGAATGTCCCTAAGGGTTACTAAGCAATATTGTAAAATCAAGTATTTCACACTTTTCACCAACTTGTTCCAAAACACAACCCACAAGAAATAGAAAATGGTGCAGGAGAACATAAGGCTTAGAAGACTACCAAGGGGTCACATGGATGACCTTAAGAATTTGAAGATTATAAGGACCTAAAAGGTCTAAAAACATTGTAATTGGGCCATTAGTACTTATGAAATATAATGAGATGAAATAAAGTTAGATGTATTGGCAAATGTCTTGATGGTCCTGGTAAGGACCATAGGACCAAATTCATGTAATAGGGAAACATGATGCCTAGGTTGGTCAATTGGGAGTTTAGGGAGGTTTATGTGTAATAAGGCCAAATAATAAGCCTTTGAATTAGTTTTAGGATCTCAAAAGTTAAATTCTTCATGTTAACAAATTTGAATATTTAAATCCTAATGGCTAGTTAGGAATGGGTGGGTATTTGATGGTTGGAGTTAGTTTGTGTAGTTTTGATCATACTTTTGATTATAAAATGATTCAAATAAAATTTTAATGCATATTTAAGGCTAAGGAAGTTGTGGTAAAGAGAGAGGATGTAACTGGTTCAGTTTCGCAATAATGAAAGTTCTGATGTCTTCTAAAATTTGAGTCATTTCTCCTTATTTTGCACATTCATAGTGTCACAACCTACATTTTAATGCATTGGGGAGTAATGTATATTGGTTGGGAAATTTTTTTATGCAATTTTGAACTCAATTGGGGTTTTAATTAATCCATCTCCTAACAATCTCATTGATTGTCCTGGACAGGACTGCATTTTGTGTTGATTAGCAATATGGATTGAATGATCCATCCCATTTTTGTATTTATTGTCACTTGGGGATGGATCCACATTTATAATATATCATGTTTATATGAATAATGAAGGAAAGAAGACCACTTGCAAAGTATTGGCATTGGTGATTTGAAGATGGGTTTTGAAGGGTAATGAAGTTGAGGTATAGGTATTGCAGTAGAGAATCTAGTCAAAGGAGGGTACCATTTTAAGGTTGAAACAGTTAGTATATGTTGGGAAGATGGTGATACAACCTTGGGTGACCCCACAATAGTGGGTTACACTTCTTTAGAGATAATATTTTTTGTTGAAATAATAGATTTTTGATAAAATATGATTATTTAAGCCTTGAGAGGTTCTATTTATAGGATTTAATTACAAATGGATAGCTCAAAGCCTCTTAGATAAAAAAACATAGATATAACATCTATACTCCTCATTCATACCTATAATGGAGTCTCCTTCGCACCTATTAAAATGCTGACAAAAAATCACTTCGAATTTATCTTTTGGAAAATCAAATAAATCCATTTGAAAAAACTATCTATGTAGTAAGGTACTACTGAGAAAAATCTTTCCAATGATTATAATGTTAATATATATTAATTTTATTATGACTTTGTATTTTTAGTTTTACTAAACATAGATATTTCACCGTATGTCTACCTCTATGTTTGACACTTATGGAAAAATAGTAAATAAGAGGAAAAAAAATTTTAAAATATCTATGCCCTAGGTATTGAAGTTATCTTTCTATCAAAAAAAATAAAAAATGAAATTGGACAAATACACGACAAGTTATAAGCTATGTAGTCAAGGTATGTCAAAATTACGATTTAGTCAACTTCAAACATTAATAAAATATGAAATAATCATAATAATTTCGTCAAACCAATTGCATGCCCTCCGTATGGATGTTAAAAAAACTAAATTCAAAAGAATCACATTGATATCTATTTTAGAAAAAAAGTTATGCTCTATGAAAATAATGTAACTCTTTGAAAATTACATTTTCAGCAACATACCAATTTTTGTGGGAGAAAGAAAAAAATATTCAAATCAATTCAAAAATAAAAATAAAAAATATATTTAGAATCTAGACAAAAAATCCTAAAAGACTCTAATTTACTTCATCTTTTGATTTCAAACGGTTTAACAACAATATACATATGAATATGATATTTTTTTTCAAAATGTAGTGTTTAGTGTCCATTCAGGCAAAAAAGTATAACCCACTATTGTGGGTTCACTCCCTTTTTTTGGTTGAGATTGCATCTGGAAGGCGTACATTGAGTAGTCCCTAGTTTTTGGAGGGTTTAGAGGATAATTTTGGGATTTTGTACGTAGGAAGCCTATAGAACAAAATTGATGGAAATTTCCTCTAATTGGATCCATAATATAACTCTTTTAAAAAATCCATGGTCATTGATTAATTCCTTGGTATAGTTCCTTTGTAAAAGTGGGGGTTTGGGAGCTTAAAATAGTACCAAGTGTGTGAGCAGCAAGGTATGCTCCAAAACAATAATTCCAAGTTATTGATATGTTGTGTAACTTCCAAATGGATGTCCAAAAGTGTAATTTTTTTGGCAAGTTGTTTGGAAAAATATTGAGGAAATCCTAGATTACCCACTGGACAAGGCTACAAGGATCAGGCCTAGTGTATGCTTGGGTAAGGGAGTATGAATACACCAAAAAAAATGGGTATGTATGGGAAGTTTTTGCAAGTTTAATAGGGCATGTTAAGGCCCTAGAAGGTATCAAATTTGGTGGTTGGAGTTGGGAACCCATTTTGAGCATTTGGATGGAGAAAATGAAGGAACAAGGTCTAGTGTACCTTGAAGGAGAAGTAATTTTTTCCTTGATGTAAGTCAAAGTTGGCTCATGGGATGGGATGTAATATATGCAATGATGATCTAATTTTGAGTCCCTTGAGTGCCTAAATTCCTCAATTGGAATTCCATTATTGATCCTTTTGCATCAGAAACCACATAAACCACCAATTAATATACATCTTCCTATGACCCTTATTTGGTCAATTAGGACAATTTGACACAATAGACAAAATCATTACATATTTTGGCTTTTCATGCCTTATTACATCAAATAAAGTCACATATGATTTTGATTACATAATTCATGCCACAATGACTTTCATAAACATGTTTCAATTCTATGTATTAAATAATGAATGTAAACATGTTTGATTAATTACAAAAAATTAAGTTTTGAAGTACAATGATATACACACAATGAACAAAATGGAATGAATATAAGGTTTCATATGTATCAAAATGAGAAATAATCATGTACATATCAAAAAATGACATAGATTCCAGATCAATAATAGTTACAAAAATGTGGCATGTGTCATGTCACGGTCGATATATACAATACAAATGTCGAATATATACAAAAATTGGTCATTCAATGACCACAACTAGATCTATATATCTCTATCAATATCTATGACTGTGTTGGATCATCAAAATTGAGCCTCTTCAAAGTAGTACATGGCTCGTTTGGTGTCTACACAAGAACAATTCAAATGCTAAATCAGATATCTTATCTCCAAATACTATCAAAATAACCAAATACTAGACTATAATTTATTGGCAATTGAATTGTTGATTACCTCATCTCTTTCTTCTACACTTGGGTTGTGTAGTAATGCTGATGGGCTCCTTCGTGGGTGAGGACTCCTAACCAAATGGAATGGTAAAGGGTCTATAGGAAGTCACGAAGGGAGTTGTAATAGGTAAAAGATAATTAACGCAAGTTAATAACCCAAAGTTGATGACAAACACTACAAAAGTAAATATGCATGTACTCATATCTAAATCCATATGTTTAACATATATATATATATATATTGAATACCGGAGCCTCGGGTAGCTCTCTTGTACTCTTAGGAGGGATTGTCACTAATGAGGATGCTATGACCATTTCCTATATGAAAATAATAACATATATCATAGTCATAGAGGAAGGATTTCTAAGAGATTTTGAACAAACAAGAATTCAATCGAAAGTGAATACGAAAAATGTTACCTCTTCCTGCTCCTGAACTTCAACATCTGGTGCATTCATTAATTCTCTAAAACCCAATTTTTTTTGTATATAGAACAAATAATACATGTGCATTGATCAATATACATGTACATCTTTAATCATAATACATTTCAACAAAAAAACTTAAATTGTACTAATTTACCTTTTGTACTTTGGGTGTCCTCAAGGATTTCTTTTTTCATCCCGGTGTCTCAGAGCCAGGTGGGGTAACCTAGCAGAAACCAAATTAAAATAAGAGAAACAAATATGATAACACATAGGTTCAATTAAAATTATAAACAAGAGGTGTGAAAAATATGATACCGCAAAGCTCTCTAGGCCAAAGTTAATCACATAAAGCATCACATCATCAACTTTGGACATATCAACCCCAGACAAGCCCTCTAAAACATCAAATAAATATACATATTAAGAAAATATATCTTGACACCAAGAAATTATTCTATGTTTATGAATATTTAAAAACTATACCTTGAGTGTCGAAGCTACACATGCATGTCTAGTCGAATGAGAACTTTGTGGTGTGCTTTGTGAATCACCTGTTGCACCCTGCAATGTATATTATTCATATATCAATTTAATTTATTCTCTAAATAAACATTTATTTACTTTTATAAGATTTAGCTGATTAAAATTAATAATATGTCAAAACACAAATAACCATACATGCACCTATCTCATAGAAAACACCATCGTCAATAGGTCATTTGTGAGGGCCACATCCTCAGCAGCTAATGTCTGGCATCTACTCCCATAATGCATACATGAATGGGATGTCAAACCATCCTCATTCGCATCAGTATCTACCCCAACACATATACCCTGACAGCTAGGGCACATATGCTCAATAGGATGTTGAGCCAAATGGAGCATCTGATGATGATGGATGTGGTGTAGGTGTTGATAGACAAACTGCATTGACTAACTGTGTTCCATGCTCAATAATGACATCAGTCAATGATGTATATTCCTAAAGGGTTTGTAAATAAATAGACTCCTTCACTACTACCGAAACCGCAACATGAACTATGGGTCTTTTAGCTAGATGCCTCTTATGTTGTGGTCTACCACCCTATGGTCCCTAGCTCTATCATGTGCAAAGCCTCTCCCTCTACCCTAGAACTACCAGATGTTAAAGTAATTTGGCTTCTCACCAAGGATAAACTCACAATATAGCTTTCTCAAAAAATATAAAGGCACCTCCCAGTTACTACAGGGTGCCTGGTCAAAGACCATATACCACCTATCCCAAAATGTAGCTCTCATCCTATTATGAAAACACAAATGTATGGGAAACTAATTCATAGTAAATTCTAGGGAGTTACTACTAATAGGATCAATGAAAAGAGAACATATGTCTTCTTTAAGTATCCTCTTTTTTTTACTTGATCATATGACTATCCATCGGCATAAAATGCATGACATCTATCCCTCCATGAACCCCATGTTGTAACCTCCTTAGACACCTCATTCACACTATTGGTCATTCTTTCAAAGGAAGTGGGGAGCGATGAGTGGTGTTCAAAACTAGAGGACCTCAACCTATTAACCAATATAGATATTTGGGCATTGTTTTGTTGAAGACAATTGATAAGGTCCTCTTGTGTGGCATCAATGTGACCTATTGCAGGACGCAGGGGGTTTGGATTCGGGTTTGGTGTTGGATTTGGGTTTGGTGGTGGTTTTTCTTGTTGCGGGGCTATATTTGGAGGGTTCTCTTGTTGATCATTTCCATCATTACCAATATTTTCATGTGTTTGAATAGGTATTTATTGTCTCTTTCATGGTCGAGGATTGTTTTCCAAATCTTACATCAAAGTAATTAAAAACCAAAATCATTTCAACAAACCCTACTCAATTGAAATTGAAACAAACAATTAAAAAAAACAAATTCTTACTTATTCAATAGCATGGCATGGTTGGAAAATGAACAATATGGCAAGGAAATTCAATTACAAATAGAACCCATTCGGGTTTTGGTGATTTCTCTTCTTTCTTTCTCCTCCAAACTTGGTTTTGGCGTGAAGAGAATGAGCCAAAATGTGGGTTTTTACAAAAAAAACTATGATAGTCAAAATGCGTACGTGTTTTGTAAAACATTTTTTTCTTTACAAAATGCGTACAGGTTTTGTAAAGAATTTTTTTCTTTACAAAACGTATACGCATTTTGAATTACATAAGTTTTTTTTAATTATTTTTTGTGGCTTGACAAAGGCTCGACTTTGCCAAGCCTAGTTTTTTAATTTTTTTATAACCCGAGCGGGTTATGATTTTTTTTTCAAGGAGGTGGCCACTTTTGTACACACCATCTTGGTGCACTTATCCACTTAGTGTGTTAAAATATTGATGCTTGTATCTATGTCTGTCCAATATCATCTTATAGATAGCACAAAAAAATTTCTCCCTAGAAATTATGTTTCTACTACCTTTCACCATCTTATTTCTTTGTGATAAATGATACAACAAATTATTACTTTTTTTGTTTGAAATTTATATTATTCTTCTCCCATTGCACACAGTATTACCATGTTAACATTGACAATGAGGTGTGTGATTTTGTTTGCAGGTAATGAGATCCTCCTCTTGAAATTGTCAAACTACATCATCAACAATTGAAAAAAAAAAAAAAATTAACGTCGTAAAAGAGATCACAACTATTATGTTCATCGCCAAGAAGAAATAAGTATTCGTCGTCAAATCCAACACAAATAGAAAAACAAAAACCATTACATAAATATACAAATGAATACTAATATACCAACTATTGATTCAAACCATCTCATATCCCAATCCATTACTAACTTTACAATAGATTCTAAGCAATTCTGCACTAGGATAGATGCATTATCAAACTTGCAAACATGTAAATTATGCAATGAATTCTACCTTGGGATGCATACCACTTCAACAGACTATGGTCCAATTTTTACTAGATGTGCTAATGAAAAAGGAAGACATCGATAGTCCACGTCTGATAATATGGACCCAGGAAAACAACCAAACAAATTAAAAAATCTAACCCAAGTTGAAGAGATGCTCGTAGCACGAGTAAATCCAATAGTGCAAGTAACCCACACTCATGGAGGATAATACAAATATTGTGGTCACACGATTAACTTTCCACAAGACATTCAAACAATAGAAAAATATCTCCCGTATAGAATAACAAATTTGGATGTCCTAATAGTTCAAATACTGCGTACACACAGAAATTATTATGATTTATATGCAAGCAGAAGTCGTGTATGGTCTACATTACAATATACGATCAAATATGACCTATACTACAAGGATTTTTAGATAGATGTTGAATCTCTACAAAAACTCCCTAATACACATATAGACATTTAAGGCATGCTTCATATCATTGATGTTGGCTATGAAAATGAGCTATCATATACTATTGAACCTATGCTTGGTGAGGATTGGAATGAAAATGACTTAACATACTCATCATCATTTATGGATAACTTACCAAATAAATGACATGAGATAGATATCATCAAAGAAACCTTGCAAGTGACAAATAAAAACAAAACCCTTATTCATTAGCCAGAGCTTGATTCTTCTCCGATAAATGAATACAATACTGAGGGACTTCTAGACATGAATTTTCCTACACTCTTCCCAAACGGTAATGCATTACAAATGCAACCTCATTATCGGCTAGTAAAGATACATGAATATGTGTTTCACTTAATGAGATTATATGATAGAAGATTTGGAAGCCACCCAAGGTTTCGCTATTTTGTATTGAATCTAATGATGAGGCATCCTAGTCAAGGAATCTCTTCCGTATTTCTCAAGAAAAATCTAGAAGAATGCATCTTGACTACCATTGAAAACCTTCTCCTACACATACAACAATTTCCCAACACTCAATTGGCTAAAGAATTAATGCATTTTGGATCTTCCTTTAGGGGAACCCATGCGTATTGGAGAAAATCTCATGGTGAGCTTTCAAATATGATCAACCAAATAGGATCCCCTACTCTATTATTCATGTTTAGTGTTGTAGATACTAAATGGGTAGAATTACAATGATTGTTTCTAGATGACCTCCCATAAATTCTTCAAACTAACAAACAACAGATAAACATTATTATTAAATACCAACATACCACATCCTTATTCTTGGATAAAAGGTTCACACTCTTCTGCAAAGAAGTTATAGAGAAAATATTTTATGTGACAGATTACTGGTATAGATATGAATGGCAACATCGAGGATCAGGCCACATACATGGGTTCATTGGGCTTCCTAGTGCACCCAACATGGACAAACTCAACTAGAAGAGCCATGTTGGAGTAGAACAAGAAAATTCATTCTTTGACAAACATGTTGATGCATGGAATCCTCGCACTCTGTGTAGTATAAATAACACACGACATCGATCTTTGCAATAAAATCATTGCTTGATGGATACAAATAATATCTTCTCTAGAAATACACTTGCTGACTATGAGGAATTGATCAATCATGTCCAATGGAACATACAATGTACTAAAGAAACATGCATGCACAAGCAAGGTACTATTTTAAAATGCTGCTACAAGGCTCCTTTGTCCAAATGTGCTAGCTCATCCTTGGCCTATGATGAGACTAGAAAAAAAAACATATTCCCTAGTGTGAAATGATGATAGGTTGAATATACACAATCCAAATATGATTTCAATACGGAGAGCTAATATGGATTTCCAACTAGTTGTATCAAAAATGCTTATTCTCAAATATATAGATAAATATGCATCAAAGAAAAAAGAAAATCAGAGAGTTGTATTGATATGTTAACACACATATATAAAAAACAAGTAGGTGAAGATAGCACCATATCACAAATTTATGGCTGAGATTATTGTAGATCATGAGATCGGTGCACAAGAGACATGCCATATGCTACAAAAGTTACTTTTTATTTGTAGCCGCTCTTTTATAACACTTAATGTTGGATGTAAAGTATTCCATTGGATTAACAAAAAACAAAATGATGATACATTGTTGGTGAGCTATCTTCACTCCTACATACAACGTCCTATTGAGATGGAACTAATACCATTAATTGAATCTTCCATATCACTTTCATTTTTTACCACTGGCAAAGGGTGCAAGTGGAAAGCTAGAAAATAGAATGCAATTGTCAATGTTTTCCCCCATTTCTATAGTACTCCTAATGAGAACTCTGAACAATTTGAGACATTTTGCTGGATTGATCTTCTACTATACAAGTATTACCCTAGCATCTCTATAGATATTGGTCTCACCAAAGATGACATTGTTGTGAATTGAAACTAAATGAAATTAAATAATTACTATGTGTGGCATGTGTACCACTTGGTCAATATAGAGGTTGACCATGAAGATGATGAAGACAATACAAATAAAATTGTAGTGAGAAATAAAAAATTAAATGAATGAATGGGAGTTGCTATCACAGATGGGGCTTGGTGGTGGTGAAAATGTGAATGCCATTGAAATGATTGGTCGAAGTGACTTTGATAATATCAACAAATGGGATGAATGTTCTATACCTCCACATTTACACAACATTGCAGAGCATTTCATAAGTACAAAAAAGAAGTCTCAAAGAGATTATGTCTCCCTATTACAAGAACATGTTTCACCATATCCATTATCTCCCAAACAAGAACTGGCACTTAGCATTATTAAAGAGCATTATAATGAAAATTATTGAAAACAACCCCTACACATGATCATACAAGGAACAACATGCACAAGGAAATCATACTTGATACATTGTATTAGACATGCACTTTGGTTTTTGGCATTAAAAAAAATCCACTCCTTATTGTTGCTCCTACATGAATTGTGACATTCAACATACATCCATCAACTATACATGTTTCTCTTAGAATGCTGATAAGAGAAATGAACCCACTACATGGCCAATCACTATTAATCTTTCAAGAAGAGATGAAATGTGTACAATACCTCCTTACTGATGAATTTAGCTTCATAGGACCAAAACTAATTTTTAGAATAGATAATAGACTGTGCGAAGCTTTCCCCCATCAACGAAAAATGTGCTTTGGAGGTACATCTATAATTCTTATTGGTGACCTAGCACAACTATCCCCTATTATGGATAAACTAATCTATGCATCGTACTCAAATGCCAAATACTTATGGGAGAAATTCACAACAATTATCACATTGACAACCATATTTCACCAACAAGGTGACTCTCAGACTCACATATACTTTTGTCATATGTTGTAGAACATGTGCAATGCAAAACCAACTGAAAAATATTGGGAATTACTTATGCAACATAGAAATAAAACCCTTTGTATTTCTGAACAAACCATGTTTGACCAGTCAATGCACCTTTACGAGCTACAAAAAATCTAGTGGGGATACACAACAGGAAAATTCTTAAATTACTAAATCTTCATGTTGCACTTAGTACAATAGTAAAAGCACATGTAAAACCAAACATTGATAGTGATCATACTAATCGACTTCCCAAAGAACTCTTTCTATGTGAATTCCAACTAACAATTTTAATAACAAACCTATGGATTCAAATGGGTCTTGTCAATGGCTCTCTTAGGGAGGTGCTAGATATTATGTACACGCCTAATTGTAAACCCCAAAACTACCTTTGTATGTGGTTGTTCGCTTTTATACTTACAATGGCCCACCTTGGAACCAAGATGACCCAAACATTTTACTTATAACACCTGTATCCTTGGGTAATCATAGAAAAATACCACTAACCATGGCATGGGAAATCACCATACATAAATCCCAAGGGTTGACGCTTCAAAAAACAACAATTGATATAGGTAAAATAGAACAACAAGGTTTGAATTTTATAGCTATATCAAGAGTTAAATCACTAGATGGCCTTCATATAGAACCACATTTCTCCTTTGATCGATACTCAAGAATGAAAAAAAATCCATACACAATTATTAGGAAAAAGGAAGGGTCTCTCCTGCAATGACTATCACTCTAGTGTGGAAAGGTACAAAATCTCATACTTTCCTTCCTCACTTTTTAATTGAGTACATTTAAGCAATTCAATATCCTCTTGTCGTAATGAGTAAAGTTGTTAAGTTACAAGTATGTTGGGCACCTCTGTGAACACTTGCAACAATACAATTCATGGTCTATTGAAAAACAATTGTATTACCTACTTTCACATGGCACAATTTCAGCTCAAAGGCTTTTTGCATCTAACATTTTGTTGCTTGATATCAATGCTTCATTTCTCTTATAGCTTGGCGGTGCTAAGAAAAAAAATCACCCCTTTGTGTGTAGCTACATGATCTTAATATCCACTTCTCCTTCTTTCACAAGAAAGCTATCCATTACATTGTTGCTGGCTTCTCCAGCCGATATCTTTGAGACCCTTATCTGGCATGTAATGGACACATTTTCTATACCTATTTAGCAGATATTACAATATGAATTTAAGTATTGGATTTTTTTCACTTTCTTGAAATCCAAAGTTAAAATAATATTTCCAATTAATGTATATACAAATAGTAATCTTTGTTGCATTAAAATATTTTCCTTGCTAAAATAGAAAATCAATCTTTAGTTTTGTCATATTTGTGAATCTTTAATGGTGACATAATCAATGTGAAGGTGCATTAAAAGAGCTATTGTGTAATGCATACATTATATTATACTCAATTTAACTATTTTTATTTTTTGGTTACCTTAAATTAAAATTTCATTTCATATGAGGGTAAACATGCATATAAAGAAAAAATTATATACATAAAAAATTAAACATATGGAAAGTATCTAAATCCACTAGATTCATTGTTAGAATTTACTAATGTTGTTGTGTGCTTATGAGTTAAATTGTGTCATGGGTGATCTACAAAAACTATATACACCCCTACAAACCCCAACATAAATAATTGTTGAAATTGAAGAACAAACTATGTATTGAAGCCAACCTATTATTATTTAACTATATCAAATTAATTTTTTTTGTTTTTTGTTATCCTCTTTTACATCTCATTTTATATTACATTAAATATTGAACAAAAATATGTACTCAACCATGTTACATATGTTGGTTAATAGATTGGTCTTTAATAAAAAATGACAGGTAGCAGAAAAAGCTTCAAATGAATGTTCATCACTACAAGACATTTATGAACAAATATGCAATCAAAACAGTGTAACTAATTTCTATGGTTGTGCCTCAATTCTCACGACCATGAAAACCAAAACACAGTGAAATCCCCATAGTTAATTCTGCAAATGCACCTCCATGACCATGGAAACAAAAACACAGTGAAATCACCATAATTAATTCTCCAAATGCACCTCCATGACCATGAAGATTACATGTCATTTTTTTCCTATTGGCATACCCCTTGTACCTTCTTCAAGTGCAAGTACTAGTTAACTATTAACATGCCCTTTAGGAAAGTTCTTAGTTTTATTACGTGATCCCTTCCATTAATCTATTATAGATGTTTGTGAAGTAGATGATGGAATTGTGACTAGTCAAATAAAGTTATATCAGTAGTGTTCCTATTGAGACACAAAATAGAGTTTAAAGAAAATTTTGTAATAATACCTATACCAAAGATCTATTATCATTAGATTGAATCCAATTATGATGCACTCTCATGGAAGAGCTCTTACATTGATCTATGGTAGATGGTTGATGACTTGGCAATAGATAATACTCAAATGTGACAACATAAATTAACAAAATATAAGTTTTTTTGAGAAAGAACATATAATTTAGTAAATGAACACCTAAAAACTATCATTTATTTATTCTTTTAACAAATGAGAATAAGAACTAGCTTATGGCACTAGATTCTCTTAGAAATAAAAACTAGCACTTGCACCTACATGAGGTGCAAGGGGTACATCGATAGGGAAAAATGGAAAGTATATATAACATGGTTGAGAACATATTTTTTTATGTTAAACATTTAATGCAATATGAAATGAAATGAAATGTAAAAGAGGAAAACAAAAAACAAAAAAAAATTAAATTGATATAGTTAAATAGTAAAAGGTTGGGTTTACCTTGGGGTTTGTAGGGGTGCATATATAGTTTGTGTAGATCACCCAAGACACAATTTACTTTAATTGTAATAATGTATTTCTATTATCTATTCAACTCAATCTCAAACTCATAGCATTGTCTAGAGAGGGTCAGTTGAAGGGGACGATACTCAATTTGTATGTTAAGATTCTTCATCTTCTTCCCTTTTGAGGATTTCTTCTTCTTCACCCACGGGATAATTTAGGGTCCATGGGACATTATAACAACATTTTGGGGTCTAGGTTATTCGACGTATAAATGTATATGTCTAGGATACTTGTGGTGTACATGAACCATATGGGACCAAAAAAAGTGATGATTTCTATATAAATATATAAGTCACAAAAATAAATGCAACAACTTCATAATCACACAACAACATTGGTAAATTCCAACAATGAGTCTATTGGATTTAGATACTTACCATATTTTTAATTTTTTTTGTATAATGCATTAAGAGGCAATCGGGTTCATGGCAGCTCCACTACATTTTGCAACAAATTTGGACTCTTATTGATCAATTCCCCGAGGTAACTTTATCGCACACACTTCGGGAAGGCAATAAACTTGCAGACTGGCTATCCAATTTAGGATGTGATGGTGTCACATATTTTTCATTACACCCTGCAATAATCATTCAAAAATATGAAAATTTAGGCTTATTAATTGGCCAAGAGATATTGGATTGTAAAAGGTAATCATTAATCATATGGCTCTTTGTCCCTCACATCCCTTGCACGTATATACAAGTGCTGGTTAATTATTGTCCAGAATATGCCATTAAGAGCCTTTCGTATGATGTGCTATATCAAGTAGAGTGTTTTGTCATTCCTACACCACAATGATTCAGGGCTTTTGTTGTTCGACAATGGTGGTGTCTTTGGAGGCTTGTATGATGTGTGTTTCTTGCAACCAATTCCACAAGAGTCTTTTGCCAAAAAACTACAGAATCTAGATAGAGTCGAGCGTTGATGAAATAGTCTTGCCCCTATGAATTGATGACTGGGTATTAGATGTCATGTTTCCTATTCATTCACCAATGATCTAACATTGTGTTAGGCAAGTAATTGGTGATGAAATTTTAATGCCTACAACTCGACAGTTCATGTATCCTTCGAATGTTGTTTCAATTTTTTTTCCAATGCATTGGATTTACTTCAGTCAGTTTTGTTGTTAGAGATTTTGGCAAGAAAAGTGGTTATCCCGCAGTTTTGGAATGACAATAAGCTCACAAGGGTTATACAGCACTATGACCTTTGGAGGGGAGATGCCTTAGTGGGTGGTGTGTTCTTGCGGTCCCAACTTCTTCGCAGACATGAATTTATGGTGATGTTGGATGCACTCCATAAAATGTTTGAGAGTCAAAATCCTCGCTATATGAAGATGGGGCTTCAAACCATGGCTAGGGCACTGGGATTCCATCTTGAAAAAAAAGTTAGGTGTATTGGGTACACGATTCTAGACATGCTCTCTATTTCAAACAAAGATTATGTGCATGTGAGCTGTGAACATGTTAATGTCAGGTCCTTTGGTCATAAGATTGAGTTGGGGCAAATTTTGGGTCTCAGCGCGCAAGATGAGAAGGAAGTTGCAGGTCGGTCTAGTGTTCCAAAAAGCTCAAATGTGACACAGGGTGCATACACATGATGGGAGTCGAATGTGCAAAACCAAACAGAAAGGGTTCAGCCTCTAGAAGAGTCTGGATGGGAGTCATCCACGTATCCATGTGTCTGGCAGCTAAGGATGTGCTATGCAAGAGGAGGGGATAGAAAAAATGGAGGAAGAATGAGACTGCTTCGATTAAGTTTTTTGAAAAAAATTTGTATGACAAAATGTAAATTTTGAAAAATGATTTAATTGTCAAATCTGAAAATTAGTTTCTAGTTTTTATTTGCTCAAATACATTGTAAAATGGAGGGAAATATATTCTCCAATTAATAGGATTGAGCAAATAAACTTGGATGTATATTTGTAATGATTTTGCCATCGATATAATAGTTGTAAATATCGGTGTTTTTTCAGCGAAGATGTCAGGTTTTCTTACTGATTCTTTCCCGGTTGAGCTTTTGAATCAGTTTGTTTTAAAAATTATATAAATATATATAGTGGCTCGTCCACTTTTCCCAAAAAAAAAAAAAAAAATTCTTTACATGCATGTCTACCCTCATATGAAATGAAATTTGAAAGAGGAAAAAAAAAATAGTTAAATTGAGTATAATATAATGTATGTATTACACATTAGCTTTTTTTTGCAAACTTCATAATCACACAACAACATTAGTAAATTCCAACAATGAATCTAGTGGATTTAGCTACTCTCCATATTTTTAATTTTTTTATGTATATAATATTTTATTTACATGCATGTCTACCCTCATACAAAATGAAATTTTAAAGAGGAAAACAAAAACAAAAACAATTAAATTGAGTATAATATAATGTATGTATTACACATTAGCTCTTTTAATGCACCTTCACATTTATTATGTCAACGTTAAAGATCTAGAATTATGAGAAAAAGAAGGGACATAGCCACGAGGAGGAAAAACCACAAGCACTTTTTTTTGAATGTTTATTATTAAATGAAAAGTAATGTAGAAGAGGAAAACAAAAATTGTCTTCATATAAGATAGTTGTAAGTTTAATATAATGTACATATTACACATTAGCTCTTTTCTTGCAACTTCACATTGATTATGTGCAGTAATAGTAATTCAATACATGAAATATTAAATCAAGAAAATCCCCTAATACTTGGAGGAAAAATATTTTAATGCACCAAATATTACTATTTGTATATACATCAATTGAGAATATTGCTTTAAGGTTGGCTTTCAAGAAAGTGAAAAAAATACAACACTTAAATTTAGATGGTAATATCTACTAATATACGTATAACAAAGATGTCCATTACACAACAAAGAAGGGTCTTAGATATCATTTAGAGAAGCCAACAACAAAGTAATGGATAGCTTGCTTGTGGAACAAGGAGAAGTGGATCTCAAGAACACGTAGCTACACTCAAAAGTGTGATTTTTTCCCAACACCACCAAATTAAAAGAGCAATAAAGCACTAACATCAAGCAGCAAAAGGTTAGATGAAAAATGACATTGAGTTGAAACTGTGCCAGATAAAAATAGGTAATACAACTATTTTTCAATACAACGTGAATTGTGTTGCTACAAGGGCCACCTTCACAGCATACCTATAACATAATAACTTTATTTATTACAAAAAGAGGATATTGAATTTCTTAAGTGTACTCAATTAAAAAGTGATGAAGTAAAGGCACAAAGAGACATATATGTTAAAACATATAGTATACAATAGAGCAACGTTACAAAAGTGTGCCAAATAATTGAAAATCAAAAACCTTCTGACTCGTTGATTTGAAAAAAAAAAAATTGGTGTAGAGAAGGGAAAGTACAAGATTTTGTACCTTTCCGCACTATAGTGATAGTTGTTGCACTCAGAACTCTTCCTTTTTCTTGATAATTATGTATGAATTATTTCATTTTTTAATATCGATCAAACAATAATGGTGGTTCTATATGAAGGTCATCTAGTGATTTATCACTTGATATATCTATAAAATTCAAACCTCATTGTTTTGTTTCACCTATATCAATCCTTGGGATTTATGTATGGTGATAAATCCCATGCCATGGTTAGTGATATTTGTCTATGATTACCCAAGGATATGGGTGTTATAGATAAAATTTTTGGGTCATCTTGACTCCAAGGAGGGCCATTGTAAGTATCAAAGCGAACAACCACATACAAAGGTAGATCAGACGGTTTACAACTAGAGGTGTACACAATATCTAGCACCTCCCCAAGACAGCCATTGACAAGACCAATTTGAATCTAGAGGTTTTTTGTTAATATTGTTTGTTGGCCTCTACATAGCAAGAGTTCTTTGGGAAATCGATTGATATCACTATCAATGCTTGGTTTTATGTACATTTTTATTGTTGTACTAAGTGCAACCTGGGAAGATTTAGTAATTTAAGCATTTTTATGTTGTGTAACCCCACTAGATTGTTTGTAGAGTAAAGGTGCATTGATTGGTCAAACACGGTTTGTTAAAAAATGCAGAGGGTTTTTTTTGTGTGTTGCATAAGTAATTCCCAATCTTGTTCAGTTGGTTTTACATTACACATGTTCTGCAATATTTGATGAAAGTCTATTTAAGTCTTAGAGTCAACTTGTTGGCAAAATATGGTTGTTAATGTGATAATTGTCATGAATTGCTCCCATAATTTTTTGGCATTTAAGTGTGATGGATAGATGGGTTTATCCATAACAGGGGGTAGTTGTGCTAAGTCACCAACAAGAATTATAAGTGTACTTCCAAAGCACATTTTTTTGTTGATGGAAGATTCACACAGTTTATTATCTATTTTCAAAAGTAGTTTTAGTCCTATGAAGATAAATTCACCAATAAGGAGGTATTTTACATGTCTCATCTCTTCTTGAAAGACTAATAGTGATTGTCCCCATAGTGGATTCATTTATCTTATCGGTATTCTAAGAGAAGCATGTATAGTTGACGCATGTATTTTGAATGTCACAATTCCTATAGAAACAATAGTAAGGAGTGAATTGTTTTTTTTAATTCCAAAACCCAAAGTGCATGTCTAATGCAATCTATCTACAAGTACGATTTCCATGTGCCTTATGTTCCCTATATGATCATGTGTAGGGGTTATTTGTGAGAATTTTTTGGATACAATTGTCTGAAGGACATTGTTGGATTAGCTATGTGTTGTCTTTGATGTCACACAAATGTCATATCAATTATCATTCTCAGTGTCTACCGAGCTCAGTCGGTCAGTTAGGCGGTTCTCAGTGTCTACCAAGATCTCTCAGGTGTCTAAAGGAAACATGACAAGGAAACAATGTTAACCAAGCCTCCTCAGTTATCAAAGGAAAAGTAGTGGTTACCGAGCTCTCTCAGTCTCTGAAGGATGTTGCAGAATTCCCTGTGGTTACCGAGTTCACTCGGTCACCGAAGGAAATCTTTTCAGAATTAATGTTTACCGAGCAAGGTCGGCCTTTCAAAGGATTTTGTTGTTACAGTTTGTTTATCCCAGCTGACTATTATAATAATTATTAGTGCCGACTTGACAATCTAAATGTTAATTAAAATGGCATATATATATAGAAGGTCAAGTGGTGAATAAAATATATACAACATGCAGAAATCATTTTGAAGAAAGGTATGTCCGAAATTTGAAGGATGGTTAGATATCCTAGAGGAGCAGCAAAGATTTATTTGATCAGTAAGGATCTAGTGAAGCAGAACAGAGATCTATATTCAGCAATTCAGTTGCAGGTCATTTCATTGTTACTCTCTTACAATTGTAGTAGTGATATCAAAATCTCTTAACCGAGTTGGTTTAACAACCATTTTATAAATCCTCTAACAAGGTGACAGTTCTATTGAATTATTTCAAGACCTCTTACAAGGCCACTCCTAGCAGGGTGATTAAATCCTCTAACAAGGTCACACCTAACAGTGTGTTTTGTAACCTTTTACCAGGTTGGCTTCTAACTGGGCACCACTTCAGAAGAGTGAAAAATAGTAACTAGTTACATTGGTGGTTTTTCCCATATTGGGTTTCCAAGATAAATCTGGAGTCTCTTGTGTTCATGTTATTTTCTTTATTCATGTAAGTTAATCAGTGATGAATGCTTAAGAATAGTTCAATTATTACACACTTCAAGGATCAAGTTTTAGCATTTCTCTATATATTTACCGAGTGGCACAGTAAATAATTTGTTAAGATATTTAAGGGATCAATGGTAATATTTTTGTGGTTAACTGATTCACCCCCCCTCTCAGTTACTGCATCTATATTTGCAACAATTGGTATCAGAGCTTTTGGTGCTTGCAGGAAGGGTTTCAAGGACCTAAGCTAAAGATCGGCATGTCTTACAAAAGAGAAATTCCAAGGCTTAACAGAAATAACTTTTCAACATGGCAAGGTCTCATGAAACTACATCTGGCTTCCATTGGTGATTCAGGATGCAAATATATTGATCAAGAATATACAATTCCTACTGGCACATTAACTGTTGAAGACATTGCGGAGAAGAAGAACCATAACACTATGATGATAGACATTGCATCAGCTCTTAGCTATGAAGAATTTGATGAAATCAAAGACTGCACAATTGCTCATGAAATGTGGAACAAGCTGAAAAAAATCTATGGTGGTGATGACAATGTGAAGAGAGCCAAAGCAGAGAGCCTAAGAGGACAGTTTGATCAGATGAAAATGAGAGAAGAAGAAAACATTGCAAAATATGTTGAAAGGATCAAGACAAGTGTTAGTGCAATCAGAGCTTCTGGAGGAAAAATTGATGATGAAACTGTTATAAGTAAAGTTCTTAGAACATTACTTCCTATTTATGCAATAAGAGTTTATGCTATTCAAGAAAGAAGATGCAAAGAAAATCACAATATAACTTTGGATGCCTTAGTTGGAAGATTGACAGCCTTTGAACTGGATAACTATGACAACTATGTTCCAACTTCTAAAAATATTGAATCAGCTTTTGAGGACAAACTTTCACTCAAGAAAGGGAAGAAAATTCAATCAGAAAGTGAAGAAGAATCAGAGGAAAGTTCTGATAGCGATCTTGAAGTTATTGAAGCATTACTTGCAAAGAAGTATTCAAGAGGCAGAGGAAAATACAAAGGTAAAACTCCCTTAATCTATTTTTCATGTGAAGAAATTGGTCATATTGCAGCTAGATGTCCAAACAAGCAAAGCAAAGATGAGAAGAAAAATTACAAGTACAATGGCAAGAAAAATTTCAAATCATTCAAGGATAAAGATAAGAAAACATGTTTTTTTGCTAAAGATTCAGATGATAGTGAAGAAGAAATTGTTTTCATTGTTGTAAAAGATGAATTTGATAATGATGAAGATGAGATGGCACTTATCTCTCATATAAGCAAGAATGATACATGGATTATAGACAGTGGATGTTCACATCTTATGACTGGTGACAGGACCAAGTTTGAACACTTTAAAAACTTTGATGGTGGTAATGTAAGGTTTGGAAATAATGAACCTTGTTGTATAAAAGGAAAGGGATGAATTTCATTAACCAAAGAACTTATATGTGATAATGCATATTGGGTTGAAGGACTAAAGCATAATCTTCTAAGTGTAGCATAGCTAATTAACATTGGATTCAAGGTTGAATTCATGAATGGCAAAGCAAGACTGTTGGATGAAAAAGGAAAACTGATAGGATCAGGCAAACAAACCAAAGGTAACTTGTTTTATCTTGATCTTGGTGATTAATCATGTTTTATTGCTCAAATTGAAGAAAGTTGGTTATGGCACAAAATATTATGTCATGTAAATTTTGACAACATGATGAAAATAAGCAAATTCAAGAAAGTAAGAGGTATTCCTACTTTGAAGAAACCTGATGTTGGTCTATGCAAGAATTGTCAAATTGGTAAAATGGGAAAGTCTAGTTTGAAAAGCAAAAACTATCAGTCTGAAGATATTTTGGAAATTGTGCATACTGATTTATGTGGACCTATTGGAATTGAGAGCTATACCAGAGAAAAATTCTTTATTCTCTTTGTTGATGATTACTCTAGAATGATGACTGTTATGTATTTAAGAGAAAAGTCAGAAGCTTTTGAGAAGTTCAAATGGTATTTAGCAAGAGTAGAAAAGGAAACAGGAAAAAGAATAAATTCCTTGAGATCAGACAGAGGTGGTGAATTCATCTCCCATGAATTCAATAATTTCTACATTGAAAGAGGAATCAAAAGATAGGTATCAGCCCCGAGAACTCCTGAGCAGAATGGAATAGCTAAAAGAAGGAATAGATCTATCATGGACTGTGCAAGGACTCTAATGATTGAAAAGAACATTGCTATGAAATACTGGAAGGAAGCTATCAGCACTGCAGTTCATACCTTGAACCGAGTACAACTGAGAAAAGACACATTCAAGACTCCGTATGAGCTATGGTATGGCTACAAACCAAATGTAAGTTACCTAAAAGTATTTGGTAGTAAATGTTATATCTTAAAAGAATCTAGAAAAGGAAAATTTGATGTAAAAAGTGATGAAGGAATATTTTTGGGATATTCTTGCAAAAGTAAGGCATATAGATGTCTAAATTTTTCTACTCACAAAATCATAGAAAGTGCACATGTGAGAATTGATGAGTTTGCAGAAAAGACTGAAGAAGAAAGCAAAAAGGAACTAGAGGATTACAGAAAATTTGTTTACATCGAACTTGATACACTGCCAGACACATCTAAGGAAACTAAATCTACCGAGCCTAATACAGTAACCGAGTCACAAGAAGAAGTTCAGACTGAGTCACAAAGTACCGAGTCTCAGTCTGAAGCTACCGAGGAAGTATCTACCGAGCCCAAGCAACCTGAACCTAAAGATGAAGAAGATGACAATGTAACTCATTCATGAAGCAAGGAACCTGTATTGGCCAAGTACGTCATAAAGCATCATAAACCAGATCAGATCATTGGAAACAAATCAAATGGTGCTATGACAAGAAGTAAACTAAAAGGTACATGTTTATTTGCTGATTTTGAACCTAAAAATATCAAAGATGCATTGGAAAATGAAAGTTGGATCGCGGCTATGAATGAAGAAATAGAGAAAATAGAGAAAAATAAGACATAAACTCTTGTACCTAGGCCTAAAGATAAAAATGTAATTGGGACAAAATGGGTATTCAGAAATAAGTTGAATGAAGATGGTCAAGTATCAAGAAACAAAGCAAGATTGGTATGTAAAGGATATTCTCAAGAAGAAGGAATAGATTATGGAGAGACTTTTGCTCCTGTTGCAATATTAGAAGGTGTGAGGACTTTACTTGCATATGCAGCACATAAAGGATTTAAGGTATATCAGATGGATATAAAATCTACATTTCTCAATGGTATTCTTGAGGAAGAAGTCTACATTGAGCAACCTGAAGGTTTTATTGATCCAGACAAAAGGGATATGGTCTGCAAATTACACAAAGCATTGTATGGTCTAAAAAAAGCTCCTAGAGCATGGTATGAAAGATTACATAACTACCTTACTCAGATTGATTTCAAAAGAGCTAATGACAACAGTAATTTATACATCAAAGAAGGATCAGATAACAAAATTGTTTTGGCAGAAATATTTGTGGATGATACTGTGTTTACAGGAAATGATGATCAGTGCAAAGAATTTTCAGAGCATATGAACAAAGAATTTGAAATGTCTATGTTTGGTCAGATAAAATTCTTTGTTGGACTTCAGATTCAACAGAACAAAAATGGGATCTACATTACTTAGTCTAAATATATTAGGGAAATACTTAAGAAATTTGGTATGGAAGATTCAAAACCAGTTGGTACACCCATGTGTACTGGACTGAAGCTTACCAAAGATGATGATTCAAAAGTAAATCAGACCTTATACAGATCAATGATTGGAAAATTACAGTATGTAGTACACACAAGGCCTGATATTGCCTTAACAGTTGGTATAGTGGCAAGATTCTCGACTAAACCCTGAGAAAATCACATGATGGAAATCAAAAGAATCTTGAGGTATTTAAGGGGAACTGAAGATTATGGCTTGTGGTATAAATTTGGAGGCAATCTGGATTTAAAAGTGTTTACTGATGCTGATTGGGCAGGAAACATTGATGACAGAAAGAGTACAAGTGGTGGAGCATTCTTTCTTGGCAAGAGGTTAGTATCTTGGACTAGTAAAAAGCAAAACTACACATCCCAATCCACAGCAGAAGCAGAATATGTTGTTGTAGCAGTAAACTGCTCTAATATTCTATGGTTTAAATAGCTTTTGGAAGGCATGAAGGTTGAGATCAAAGAACCAGTTGTTATATTTTGTGACAATACAAGTGCAATAAATATTTCAAAGAATCCAGTAATGCATTCCAAAACCAAGCACATTGCAATTAAATATCACTTTGTCAGAGAATTGGTGCAGGACAAGGAAATCAGATTGAAATATATTCATACAAAAGAACAAATTGCAGATATCTTCACCAAGCCACTACCTAAGGATGCATTCTTGTATCTTAGAGGCAAGTTAGGGGTCACTCCCCTATCTGAGGTTCACTAAATAAAGTTTTAGTGATGCATCAACCAGAACATGTTGAAGATCAATCAGTTGATGCAGTATAGTCAGGGAATCATTGCATATGAATCAGTACATAAGGTACATTGATATTTACCAAAACTGTGTAAGTTATCTTTGGCATGTGTTGTCAAAGAGGGAGAGTTTGCTGTCATTTCAAGAAATTTCTAAGAAGAATAATTTGAGAAGTTAAGATGGAGAGTTCTCAGTCAGAAAGAAGTTTGAAGATGATAAGAATTAGAATGAAGCTAAGGATATGTTTTTAGGTTTCTCTGTGAAATTTCATTGTGCTATGACATGTTGTGTTGCCATCAATGCCAAAGAGGGAGATTGTTGGATACAATTGTCTGAAGGACATTGTTGGATTAGCTATGTGTTGTCTTTGATGTCACACAAATGTCATATCAATTATCATTCTCAGTGTCTACCGAGCTCAGTCGGTCAGTTAGGTGGTTCTCAATGTCTTCCGAGATCTCTCGGATGTCTAAAGGAAACATGACAGGGAAATAGTGTTAATCGAGCCTCCTCGGTTATCGAAGGAAAAGTAGTGGTTACGGAGCTCTCTCGGTCTCCAAAGGATGTTGCAGAATTTGTTGTGGTTACCGAGTTCACTCAGTCACCGAAGGAAATCTTTTCAGGATTAATGTTTACCGAGCAAGGTCGGCCTTTCAAAGGATTTTGTTGTTACAGTTTGTTTATCCAAGCCGACTGTTATAATAATTATTAGTGCCGACTTGACAATCTAAATGTTAATTAAAATGGCATATATATATAGAAGGTCAAGTGGTGAATAAAATATATACAGCATGCAGAAATCATTTTGAAGAAAGGTATGTGCGAATTTTGAAGGATGGTTAGATATCCTTGAGGAGCAGCAAAGATTTATTTGATCAGTAAGGATCTAGTGAAGCAGAACAGAGATCTATATTCAGCAATTCAGTTGGAGGTCATTTCATTTTTACTCTCTTACAATTGTAGCAGTGATATCAAAATCTCTTAACCGAGTTGGTTTAACAACCATTTTATAAATCCTCTAACAAGGTGACAGTTCTATTGAATTGTTTCAAGACCTCTTACAAGGCCACTCCTAGTAGGGTGATTAAATCCTCTAACAAGGTCACACCTAATAGTGTGTTTTGTAACCTTTTACCAGGTTGGCTTCTAATCGGGCATCACTTCAGAAGAGTGAAAAATAGTAACTAGTTAGATTGGTGGTTTTTCCCATATTGGGTTTCCATGGTAAATCTGGTGTCTCTTGTGTTCATGTTATTTTCTTTATTCATGTAAGTTAATCAGTGATGAATGCTTAAGAATAGTTCAATTATTACACACTTCAAGGATCAAGTTTTAGAATTTCTCTATATATTTACCGAGTGGCACAGTAAATAATTTGTTAAGATATTTAAGGGATCAGTGGTAATATTTTTGTGGTTAACTGATTCACCCCCCCTCTCAGTTACTGCATCTATATTTCCAACAGAATTATCATTATAATTCTCTTTAATAATGCTCAATGCTAGTTCATTTTTGGAAGATAATGGATATGGTGAAATATATTCTTTTAATAGGGAATGGTCATCTCTTTGAGACTTCTTGTTTGTACTTATGAAATGCATAGCGGATTTATACAAATGAAGAGGTATAAAACATTCATCTCATTTGTTGATATTATCAAAGTCACCTTGACCAAGAATTTCAAGGGCAATCACGTTTTCACTACCACTTTGCCCCACATGTGATAGAAAGTTACATTCATTCATTTGATTTATATTTCTCACATCCACTTCATTTGTATCATCTTCATCGTCTTCATGGTCAACCTCTATATCGAATAGGCAGTCCACATGCCACATAGTAGTTATTTAATTTCATTTGTTTCCAATTCACAACAATGTCATCTTTGGTGAGACCAATATCTGTAGAGATGCTACGGTAATGCTTGTATAGTAGAAGCTCACTCCAGAAAAATCTCTCAAATTGTTTAGAGTCCTCATCAGGAATACTATAGAAATGGGGGGAAAATTGACAATTGCCTTATGTTTCCTAGCTTTCCACTTGCACCCTTTGCAAGTGACCAAAAATGAGAATGATTTGACATATTCAATTAATGGTATTAGTTCCATCTTAGCATGATGTTGTATGTAGGAGTGAAGATATCTCACTAGCAATGTATCATCATTTGGTTTTTTGTTAATCTGGTAGAATACTTTACGTCCAACATTTAGTGTTATAAAAGAGTGACTACTAACAACAAGTGGTAACTTTTGTAGCATATGGCATGTCCCTTGCATACCAATATTATGATCTGCAATAATCTCACCCATAAATTTGTGATATGTTTCTAGTTCTTAGTCTTCACCCACTTGTTGTTTGCATATGCATGTTAGCATATCGATACAACTCTCTAATTTTATTTATGCCTTCTATGAAATACTTAGCTATATATTTGAGAATAATCATTATTGATACAACTGGTTGTAAATCCATATTAGCTCTCCATATTGAAATCATATATGGGTTGTGTATATTCAACCTATCGGCATTTCATGCTAGGGAATATTTTTTTTTTCAATCTCATTGTAGCCCAAGCATGCGCTAGCACATTCAGACCAAGGATCTTTGTAGCGACACTCTAAAATATTACCTCACTTGTGTAGGCATGTTGATTTAGTACATTTTATGTGTTGTTGGACATGATTGATCAATTCCTCATAGTCAACAAGTGTATTTATAGAGAAGATAGCAGTTGTATCCAGCAAGCAAGGATCTTCTTGCAAAGATCGATGTCATGTTTTATTTCTACTACACAGAGTGTGAGGATTCCATGCATTAACATATTTTTCAAAGAATAAATTTTCTTGTTCTACTTCAACATGGTTCTGCCAATTGATTTTGTCCATGACAAGTGCACTAGGAAACCAAATGAACCTATGTATGTGTCCTGATCCTCGATGTTTCCATTCATATCTATACCAGTAATCTATCATAGAAAAGAATTTCTCTATCACTTCTTCACAGAAGATTGTGAGCCTTTGATGCAAGAATAGGGATGTGATATGTGGGTTATTACACTACAACATTTGGGGTTGAATTTTGATGCCAATTTGCAATGCCACTATAATTTGTGTTTTTTTTTGCAAGTGCCCCTGACAGTGTTGTAATAGCGATGATGATATCATAATTGTGACACCCATTTGGTTATAAACAAAAAAAAAAGAAAAAGAAAGTGTCATTTGTAATTTGTGAATTTGAAGAGCTGTCATGAAGATGACACTGCACTTTTGCATGGTGCGAAGAGGGCATTCGAGTTTGGTGTGCATGAAGAGGTCGGCACCGTGTGGGAAGAGGGCACTAGCACTTGAGGTAGGCATTCGATCTTTGTCTTCTCATTAACTCAATTTCATTTTGATGGCATTTGTTGATTTAATGGAAAAATATGAATGTTAATACTGGCATTGTTTACATCTTTGCATTTGGAATGCTTGATGACCCACAAGCTTTGAGGGCTAGGACATCATTGCTATTACCTTCAAGGCATTGTGTGAAGTGTTTTATCTCTCTTTATTTGTTTTTCTATTGATATTCACTATGTGGTACTCCCTGTTTATGATCATTTCATGATGAAATGTCTTGATGGCTCGTGGGCTGCAAGCTAGGGCATCATACATTGTTTATGAGCTCACTATTGAATACTAGCATTATTTACATCTTTTCATTTGGAATGCTTGATGACCCGCGAAGCAAGGGCATCATTGTTATTACCTTCAAGGCATTGTGTGAAGTGTTTGATCTCTCTTTATTTGTTTTTCTATTGATATTCACTATGTGGTACTCTTCATTTATGATCATTTTACGAAGAAATGTCTTGATGGCTCGCAGGCTGCAAGCTAGGGCATCATACATTGTTCATGAGCTCACTGTTTAATACTATCATTGTTTACATCTTTTCATTTGGAATGCTTGATGACCTGCAAGCTTTAAGAGCTAGGGCATCATTTCTATTACCTTCAAGGCATTGTGTAAGTTTTTGATCTCTCTTGATTTGTTTTGTTGTTGATATTCACTATGGGGTACTCCCCATTTATGATCATTTTTAATTAGGAAATGTCTTGATGGCTCGCAGGCTACAAGCTAGGGCATCATACATTGTTCATGAGCTCACTATTTAATACTGGCATTGTTCATGAGCTCATTGTTTAATATCTGGCCAGGCCGTGTAAATGGTACCAGGCTAGCCCAATTAGCCCAACAAAATGTGTCATGTTTATCTTTTTCAAATACATGCGTTCACCATTTTGTTCTTGTTCTTCACACAAATATTACATCAAAAGTAATTGTATAAACACTAGTAAATTTTAGTTTGTTTTTCGACGAGGTTTAGTCAATTATTAGAAGCCTATTGGTCAGCTAATTAACCATAATGGTCGTCAGATTTTTTTTGTCAAAAATACCACACTTCAAATCTCCGTCGCAATTGCGACGTCCCTAGTGGTTGAACTATCGACAAAAATGACATCAAAATCATTGCTTCAACCTAGAAGAATTGTCAGTTATAGCCTTATCCCTGCGGCCAATGTACGTCAAAATTGTGACGTAAAATCGTCGCAATAAACGTTGAATGTATAGCTTTCTCGTCGATATTTTTATTCTTTGTTGGTTGAAATATTGACATACAATTTAATTTTTTTTTAAAATATATATATATTATCAAATTAAGCACAACAATATTATGTCATTGTTTACTGTTTACAAATAGTCACACATTTTTTGTCTTATTTCACACAAACAAGCTGGTTTTAGACTGAAACACTCCACCATAGATCACGAAGTGACTCTTAGATACTTAGTTAACAAAATATGGGACACTCTGGGTGATGAGGATTTTGGCTGCTTTATTGACTTCAAAAAAGCCTTTGATTTAATTTGTCTATGGACTAAGACCTTAAATTATTGAACTTCTCTTTGTTTCAAGAAGAGTATAACATTCTCTACTTAACAGGGCCAACCGCATGAAGGTGGAAGCTCATCTGGCCCCTCTTAGGAGCCTCCTACAACCCTTTATGACATTTTAAGACCTCTAAGATGTATTCTTAGGGATCGTAAATGGTTGTAAAGGGTTATAAGGGGTCTTGGGACACAACAGATGAGAAACATAATTGTAGGCATCATGGTCACAATTTTTTGGAGATAATATAATTGTATACCCAGACGATGTAAAGCAACTCCTGCACCTCTGATTCCAAGTTGACTACATTTGTTGCTCATGAATACAAGGTCCTCCAACAAATGTATTCAACTTGGAATTGGAGGTGCAGAAGTTGCTTTGCATCGCTTGGGTACACAACTCAATTACGTTGTCTCCAAAAAATTGTGACTATGATGCCTACAATTATGTTTCTCAGCTATTGTGAAATCTACATTTATGTTTCTCAGTTGTCATGTTTATGTGCATGTTTTTTATGTGTTTTGGATAGTAAGTCTAATTTAATTTGTCTATGGACTAAGACCTTAAATTATTGAGCTTCTCTTTGTTTCGAGAAGAGTATAACATTCTCTACTTAACAGGGCCAACCACGTGAAGGTGGAAGCTCATCTGGCCCCTTGTAGGAGCCTCTTATGACCCTTTACGACATTTTAAGACCTCTAAGATGTATTCTTAGGGGTCGTAAATGGTCATAAAGGGTCATAAGGGGTCTTGGGACACAACAACTGAGAAACATAATTGTAGGCATCATGGTCACATCTTTTTGGAGACAATGTAATTGAGTTGTATACCCAAGCAATAGAGTGCAACTTTTGCACCTCTGATTCCAAATTGATCCACTGCGGGATTCAAAGACCATAGATAAGGAATAAATTTAGAGAGCGGAGGAGGGCCATAACAACAAAAATAATATAGGACAAACCTCAAGTTAAATGAGGCAACTGCAAACATTTTAATAGATTTTTATTATTAAATAATGAAATTTACATATACTAGTGTTCTAAGCCCCCTCATTACATGATTTATTATTGTAAGCCCCCTCTAACTTATGCATCTAGAAAATGAAACTACAACTTATTGGGATTGAGACAAACCTTATAGAACAACATCGACTAGGAAGGATCACTTTCCAACATCTGTTGAATACATCTATTGGAGGACCTTGTATTCATGAGCTACAAATGTATTCAAAAGATGTATTCAACAGATGTTGGAAAGCGATCATTCCTAGTTTTTTTTGTTCTATAAGGTTTGTCTCAATCCCAATAGGTTGTAATTTCATTTTCTAGATGTGTAAGTTAGAGGGGGCTTACAATAATAAATCATGTAATGAGGGGGCTTAGAACACTAGTATATATAAATTTCATTATTTAATAATAAAAATCTATTAAAATGTTTTTAGTTGCCTCATTTAACTTGAGATTCATCTTGTTAGCACGTGCAAAAAATTTCATGGTTGTAGCCTTTTCCCCCTGGTCTCTGCAATTGATTTTAGGTCTATGGCATAAGCCCTTAGTTCAAATTTTTGAAAATCTAGCCATTGTATGAGAAAAGCCCTAAAAATGCCCTGGCCTTGTTCTAATTTTATGTTACTTTTCTGGGCCACTTAAAAACCTTTTAACGCATGTGCCTTATTATTTTATCTCCTTGCGGGGTCGTGTCCTTTAATTTTTCCTAGGTTTAAATCACCCAATGGTCTTTAATTTTCCTAGGTCCCTTGCGTTTAATATTTCCTAAGTCTAAGTGGCCGGTGAATTAAATATTTCCTAAAGTCCTCAGCTCTATATTGCCCTGGGCCCTACTCTGACACCATCTTGATGCAACAGTTGTCGTGAAAGCGCAAAGGTTTTGTCAGAGGCTTGTGCCTTTGTGACAGTCGTTGATTCATTTCCATGACATAACCTTTCAATGCAGGCGGGTCCACTGCCAGGTAGGCTCACATGGCGGTCTCTCATTCGTCAAGATATCCTATAATGCACAATGGGCCTGGTATCTCAATTAGATGATTCCTGATCAACGGTTGGCATGTAAGCGCATAGAATCTTTTGAGCCTTTCAGATCTTGCACTAGCCGTCTGATCTTCCAGGTGGTATAATGTTCTCGGTGGGTCCTAATTGCCATGTAAGCATAGTTGGCAGTCTCTTGTTGGTCCATGAGGTAATGACTTGGTTCTTGTCAGTGGGACCTAAGTTTTTGGCTTGTCAAAGGGTCCTGACATCTATAGAAAATTGACGATGGGTGTAAGTTCTTAAGGAATGTGTCAGACACATGAGATCTTCAGACAACCGTCGATTTTAATTTTCCTTAGATGACTGACGTGGGTGGGTCCTCTGACATTTGGATCTAACGTGAACAATTTTCATTGGAGGAAAGGATGACAATGTAGTGGGACCATTTTCCAGGTGGTGCGTAGTTGTTCAAATCTTATTGGTCGACGTGAGGAATCACCAAGGTGGGGTCATTGTCAGAAGGATCAATGATGGGGATAAAATCTATGGTTGGCGTAAGTTCTCATGGGTTGTGGCAGAGCCATGAGATCTTATGCCCGCCATCCATTTTCAAAGGCTTAGGTGGGTGGGTCCTGTGTCAAAGATGACCAAGCATGAGCGGTGAATGAGGTGGTGACATGTGGCATAAAGCGGGCCCAGGTGGGGTCAAAGGGTCTGGAGGTCCTGATAAATCTATTTAGTAGCTGACAAATTTCCAAAGGGTTTCGCTCATTCACAAAGAGAATTGGCGGTGTTCCAAAATGATTGGCGATTCAATGAAGGAGGGTCGCATAGTCGCTAAAAATTTTAGCGGTGACATAAAGTGTTTCGTGAACTGGCAGAAACCTTCAGTCGCTAGTTCGCTAAACATGACTGGGGTTATATTAAAAGGTTAAGACATAAATCCCACGAGATAAAAGGATCTGATGGTCATGATATAAAGTTGACTTAAATTTGAATGTAGACCACCGATTTATTACAGGCGCCATAAAGTAGCCATTTATTTTCAAATTCAAATTTGTGAAGGGTTTCCTGCGACCAAAAGGACCAAAATTGAATGCAAAAGTGACTGGTGCTGGTATGAGATGATTTTTTTGTCATTGCAGTGTGGTCCAGGGTGTGCCATGATCGTTTGTAGGGGTCTGTACTATGTTTTTTGTGCTCGAGGTGTGTTTGCAGGTGGCCGAACAAGTTGACAATTTGGCATTTTCATGGTTCTCAGTACTTTCTCAATAAAATTGTCATGATTGAGGATCACTCCAAGATCTATTTTCTCCTGGTTACCTGGTTTTCTTTCCATGTTTTAAATTTTTTACTATTTCAGTTGGTTGGGTAGTTGAAACCCTAACCCTAGTCACCTGAAGCTTGATGCATCCTCTTTGAGGATTCCAAGGTGACTAGTGGTGGTATATATTGAAAAAGGTGATATCTTGTAAGGGTTGTTGTTGATGGTATTATAATGAACAAGAAGAGATTGGATTTTGTGTCTTGTTCTTAGCATCTATTTTCTTGGTAATGTATTGATTTTGAAAATTAATGAGAATATACTTGAATTCTTGTCTCAAACTTTTGATTGTCTTCTTGTTTTGATTGTGGACTCATATATGTTAAGGTCACAAAGTGGATTAGCATATGGTAAATAAAGAGTATTATGAGATCAGCTTGGAGTTCCTAACAAAGTTGGGATTAAAGCCTTTAGGGTGATTTCAGTGAGTTCATTGTTAGATTGGAATTTGATGATCAAGTTTGGGAGTGAGGGGAGTAATAGGCAAAGCACTTACTTTGAGTTCATCTGTGTTTGAGTTAAGGTTTTAGTTGATATATGTTATCAGGTGACTGTTTTCCCTAGGTTAAGGCACTAATCTATTCTTTGGAAGTAGTCCATCATCATCAATCACACACACATTTAAATGATAAAATCTTTCAATCAGTTAGTAAAGGGTATATTGGTATAATATTTAGTGATTCCTTTGAAGAAGTGAGTCAAGGGTACACCCACCTAAGCATTAAGGCTCAAAGTGTAGGAGGATCTCATTGTTGACCCTTGTTAATTGGCCCTCTTCCTTGTAGACTTTGGAGTGGTGATAGAGTCAAAGTTATATTAAAGTTATCTAGCAAAGTATAAATTTACAAGTTGAAGATCAAAGGGAACTACCAACACGTCCAACCCATTCTCCTTTGCATCCAAAATGAACTCATTCTAATCCCTCACTGGAATAAAGGGAGACTTCATACCATGCTATGCTCAAACTTTAGCGAGACTTCATACCACGTAGCGTTCGTAGATTATGTTCAATACGTTATTTACGCTTGTATTGGTGGGAAAAATCTTGAAAACACACAAAAGAGATTGCATTCAACCATGTTGTTTACATGACACATGTAGTTTACCTCCAACATAAATCAGTGTTGCGTACAAATCTGCGGAGGTTGCATGGTATGAAGCCTCGCTCAAGCTTGAAAATGATAGTCAATCCATAGTCAAGGTCAAGGAACAAATGGAATAACCAAGAAAACACTATATGTTAAATCATGTGATTGATAGCAGATTGGGGATCACCTAAGCCATAAACATGAAGAATTATTCTAAAAAAAGATGTAAACCATATATATGCATACTTGAGGCAAAGAGAAGTTATGTCATATCAATATTAAAATATTAGTTACAATATGAAAATACTAAACTAACTAATTCCTAAGTTCATCTCTACATATGGTCACAACAAAGATATGCGATTACAATATAGAGAAGGCATCGTAAAAATATAATTTCAGAATTTGCCCTAGCCTAACACATTTTGCACTCAAATCCTTCATCGTGGATAAGTGGAGATGGGAGGATAGATGCAGATGAGTTGTCATCGACCCAACTAAAGTATCTGCAGCCATTATTTCCTTGTGATACCCAGTCTACATTAGTTCTTATATTATAATGAATAGTATTTACATTAGAAACTTTAAATAAATACACATTAGCAACCTTTTTTCTATTTGGGCAGCACCAAAATTATCGTCCAGGGTTGTTCGGTGTCCGTGAAGTCTTCAACACACACTGCCCACCAACACATTGACAGTTTGGAACATTAACAAGAGTCATCGAACCTATATCAATAATGCACCACACCATCATTACTACATTTATTATTTTTATATGAAATACACCAAGGAGTACCATCAAAAATATTAACCATTTACAATAATGAAAAGTAAACCTAAATCAAATAGCTCATTTTTTTATCAGCATGTGTAGTCTCTGTGTATATGAAAAATGAAAGAAATATGAAGCTGAAATAAAATAGTCAACAAAATAGTATTCCACATAGAGTGAATGAAATATATCATCAAAAGAAGGTGACAAAATCCTGTCACGAAGCACAAACATAGGAAATCAAAAAGGGACAAAAGACAAGAAATAAGAAAAATCATTACGACTATAGAAAAATCATTTATACTATAATCAAAAAAAGAAACACTCTTTGTCAACAATTTTCAAAATCATTAGGACTATAGAAAAATAATTAAGACTATACAAAATCAAATTTTAGAAATGGACGGTTCTGATGCTTTGCCATTACAACAATTGAGCATTCATAATTTGGTATTGTGTATTTCATTTAAGTATGTCAACAATGTTCAAAATCATGTCACCAAGCACAGACAAGAAATAAGAAAAATCATTTGGACTATAGAAAAATCAAGTTCTATAAATGGATGGTTCTGATATTGCTTTTCCATTACAACAATTGAGCATTCATCATTTGGTACTTCTTGGTGTATTCCATTTAAGTTTTTTAGTTGCCGTGTTTATGTGCATGTTCTTTATGTGTTTGGCTTCTCTCCCTCGCAAGGGATATGTTGATAGGTAATTGATTTGAAAGCATAATGATTTGACGGTCTTATTTCAAGATAGGCATAATCATCCTGCCAACCTTAATTAGCAACATTTGTGATATATTTCAAGTACTTATAATCAGTATGCCCAACAAATAGAGACTTATTAGTAAAAGCATGTCCTTTGGTTTACTAGTTTACTTATAATCAGTATGTCCTTTGGTTTACTAGTTTAATCTAGTTTAAGAATGGTTTGTTTCATGTTTGAATGTACCATTGAATGAAGCTTGGCTATATTAAGTACAATCTTAAGACTCATGACTCTTCAAATTCTCTTGTTTCCTTCAGACCTCCAAAGACGTGTACTTTGAGTAGCCCTCCAACAAATGGACTTGTGATGATTTTCACAATAGTACTTGTGTAGGAGGACTACTCAAAGTACTGCTTAGGTAGGTGATACAGATTGGTATGGACAGCAAGCAAACAAACATGGATTGACTAGGACAATGCTGAACAGTCCTAGAAATGAAAACTTTTGGGATTTGAACTATGTTCAAATAGGTACAGTCAAGTGTCCTATTGAAGGGAAGCAAGTAAACAACCATGTTCAGATGTGGACGGACAGTGCCACTGATAAGAATCACTTTACCTAAAGATTGTGCCATGTTTGTAATTTCCAAGCTGTGTCCATTTGATTAATTCTCCAAATTTTGGTTGCACTCCTTGCATTGGTTGACATTTTCCTAATTACAGGGTTTGAATTTCACAATAGAAGGAAATCAATACTAAGATGAAATTTTGGTATGTAGGATCTGCATTGCCTATATACATTTGTGACCAAAGATATGAACTAATCTATAGTGCCTCCAAAGCTTCTACTCAAAATAATCTTCTCACCACTCGTGACTCTTCAAATTCTCTTGTTTCCTTCAGACCTCCAAACATGTGTACTATGAATTTCCCTCCAACAAATGGACTTGTGATGATTTTCACAATAGTACATGTGTTGGAGGAAAGTTCACAATACTGCTTAGGCAAATCTGAATGTTAATTAAAAAATATAATATGTATGAGAAGGACAATTCATGATGGCTACTCTAATACATATATTGTTCACAAAGGCAAAGAGAAATTTCAGTTAATACCACTGACTTGTAGGGATAAAGACAAGACAATAAGAGAGGCTATGCATTTGGAAAAAGGGTTTTACCATCATGACTTCATGTTGTGTGCATCTAGAATGGATATTTAACTAACAAATTCTAGCAAATCCAATTGAGTCATATTTGTTTATCATGTGACATTATTTCTTACAAAGAATTGTTTGTTTTTCTCAGGGATTCCCTCATATGGATGAGGTGTTTATCCTTGATCACAACCTCTTCCTTGCTTGATAGTGTATGTCTACTATAAACAAATCCCTTAGAAAAATTTAAAGATAAGAAGAAACTAAAACAAAAATCTGCAGGTGAGCCAATAGAACAAGGGACACAAGCGTAAAAGTTCATGCCTTATATAATGTGTTTGGGGTAAGCTATGGTGAAATGATAATATGGTTAAGTAGCATAGATTTTATGAAGATGTCTTTTGGTAGGGTGAAATTTTTTTACTATTGTACAGCATAAAGATTGCATTGAATTCAAGTACTTTCTAAGTTATGTTCTCTAATATCCTGGGTAAGTCTACAAACAGATTAACTCTCATAAAGATAAAAGATTGTGAGGATAATGACAAAATATCCAGTTAGCAACTTTTGTACTATACTTGAACCTCACCTTGCCAACACAGTTAGAAATCCATGGGCAGTGGTGATCAAATTTCTCAACACAACGGTTGCAAGAAGAGCAATGCTTGGAACGTATAGGCCTGATCTAAAGAAATCAGCAAATAAAAACTAACATGCAAAATGTTAAATTGAATGACATTTTATTATAGAGATAAATGTGTTGTCTAGATTACTACATTTCAAAATTAGTCCCTCAAGGATTTTGTTGCTAATCATTGTGAACAACTCAAGAATTCTCCCAAGTAAGATGAACAATTTTCATTTTGAATCTTGTAGGTTATCTAACTATGCTTGAAATAGAATTAAATATATCTGATATGATCTTTGAAATTTAAGATTTAACTTTATAAATAGTAATTTGAATTAAAAAGTTAGAAATTTAAAAAAAAAACATTTAAGAGTCTCAAAGAGAGGAACACATTGAGGAATTAATATTTCGTTCATGCTATACTTGGGACTACCATCAAAATTTATCATTGAAGGGGATTAATTCATATTCGGTAGATAACTATGGTAAGAAATGAAATACAAACAACAAACATTTCATTTCCAATTATTATCAGTGAGATAAATAAATTTGGGCGAAGAGTACGAAATATGGAGAAGACTCCAAACATAAGTGAGTTGGCGGTCAAAATTTCTTAATAGAATTTACATCAAAACCAAAAAAATTAATCAGTTGATTATTATATAAGCTCCTCAAGCATGATTTGGAGAGGACTACATTACACATTGAGACACAATATTGTTTTCACAAGTTGGTGAGTATTATAATCATCAGGTCGATTAGGCTATAACTGGTGGAGAGAAGTATACGTGTAGATCAGAAAGCATAGAGTACACACCAGTGTCTTGCATAAGTGAAAGATGAAATGTAGATTTCATGTAAAGAATAGAAACATTCTTTGGACATTCAAAGGCGTGTTTTAGACATAGAAAAAGAGTAAATTATTGAAGGAAGTAACAAGGAATGGTAGATGTCAAAGAAAGAGAAGTAGTTTTCATTAAAATGTTCACAAGGAGATACATATTTTTCTTTAAAAAAATAAAATCTCTACTATTTTGAGGAGGGTTTCTAAGAGTTTTGAATTCTTAGATCTCTAGCAGTCATGGTAAGTGACAAAAGCACTCTTGTGAAGAACAGTGACAGTCACTGTAAAAGAGAAGAGAAAGCAATGATACTATGTAGAACACATGATCCACCACATTCAAATTAACTTCCAATAATGTATGTCAAAGCAAAGAGTAGACATAGATGATAAGGCAAAGAATGGCATTGTCTACAAAAGTAGAGAGAAAAGGCCAAAATTCAAAGATGACTATTAGAGGAGACACTAGCTAAATGGGAGGGAATTCAACATGCATCAAAAGTAGTGGTATACACTACAAATGGAAAAGACAATGTTGATGAAGTTAGAATGGCACTTTTAGAGTGTCATAGAGTTCCTCATGACAGTGAGCACAAAAGATGATTAGTCATGTGAAGGAATAGTAAGAACGAAAGAAAAAAATGCATCCAAGAGTCTTGAGAAGTGACTATCAAAAGGATGTCAATAAATGGTGATCAAATTTGTAAGCAAAGATTAGTACCAATGACAAAAAATACTTTTGAGTTCTTAGTTATAAACAAGGTTGACTATCAAATAGGCTTGATGAGGTGACGATAAGTGTAACAATTCATGATTTAAAAAGATGCCAAAACAATGTGGATAAGAAATGTTTAAAGAAAGTTCTTCTTCAAAGCTTATCCACTGTCACAGTGGTATAAAGTGATAAAAAATAATGATTCATATGGTTTATGATAAGTCACAAAGACACTCTTATAATAGTCATCAAGAGATAATAGAGGTCATGCATGCATGATTGCAAAGCACAATGAATAAAGAATAGGCAGTATTACGAAGGCTAATAGCCACAGTAAGGAATGATGTCATAAAAATCAAAAGAGGGACAGTTTCTAAAAGACAGTGATATTCAAAGATTGAAACGAGGGTACTATATCATGACAAAGATGCAAGCATTAATAGATTTTCATGAATGTGAAGGTGCAGTGATCAACAATGCCATAAAGAGAGTATTGTTAGTGTTTCTACAAAATATAATGATAGTGTTGTGAAAGAAAATATTCATGTTCAAGAAGAGTGCCTCAAAATAATGTTATTCAATGCTTGAGGGATGATATTTACTACTTTCATAATGACTACATGATGAAAAGATGGTCACTATTGCCCAATTTTTCATGTCCCATGTAAGATCTAGCCAATTTCCATCTCAAGGTCTACATTTTTATCCTTCCAAGCACCCTGCAAAATTTCATGGGTTTATCTATTTCCCTATGGTCCCTGCAACCTTTTCTAGGTCCCTGGCTAGGTGAAAAGTCTTTAAAAATTCATAAAACTAGCTGTTATAGGCCAAACCCTCAAAAGACCCTAGGCCTTGTTATATTTTCATGTTACTTTATTGGCCACTTATATTTCCTCAATACCCATGTGCATAATTCTTCCTTCGATCGCCAGTTCTCCTATTCTTCTGGCGGTTACCTTTTCCTTTTGACAAACTGGCGACTGCAATGTTTTTCTCAGTCACGAAATAAAATGGTGGTGCCCTAGAACATTCAGTGACTCCATGGAATACCTTTAGTCATGCATTCGCTAACTGAAACCCTAGGTTGGACTTTTGGTTTAGCGATTCTATGAATGCCTTGTTCGTATATTCTTCAGAATTAATTGAGGTTAAGAATTCTATTCAGTGACTGGGCGAATTTCCTTTGGTCATGCATTCACTAAGACTTCTAGGGTTAAGTGATTTAAGTGGGGTCCCAGTTGATGAGATCAACGGTTGTCCTAAGATTTCATAGGGTCTGTCAGAGGCTTGTGATCTTACGACAACCATCAATCTTCCCTTTTTCTCAGCGTTTCAAGCCTTTGTGGGTCCACTACCACAGTGTCCTACTTGGAGGCTTTTCATTGGTCAAGGGACGATGACTTGTATTTTGTCAGTGGGCCTGAGGATGTCAAAAGCTTTGAGATCGATGGCTGGTGTGTGTTCTCATGCATTCTGTCAGAGGTATGTGATTATAAGACAATCGTTGATTCTCCTTGGTGACGTAACTCTTCAAATAGGTGGGTCCACTGCCAAGTGTGCACAGGTGGCATATTCTGATTGGTCCACATGCTAATGAATCATTTATTTTTAGTGGGCCAGGCCCTTTCGACAGTCAAAGCATCTGACATCTACAGAGGATCGATGGCTGGTGTATGTTCATGAGGCTTTGTGTTAGAGCATGCGATCATGCGATGGTCGTTGATCTTGCTTTATCTTCAAGCTCTGTCAGGTGGGTCCTCGGTGTGCTGATGTGCTCAAATGTAATTGGTTGCCAAGTGCTGATGAAGATTTCTAGGTGGGTCTGTTTGTTAGAAGGGTTTCCAGCTTAAAGAGATCGGTGGCTGGCGCATGATCTGAAAGAATATTTCAGGGCCATGAGATCATGTGCCATCCATTGGATGGGAATCTTGTCTTCAATGGGTCCGATGTCAGGGAAGTGTCGAGGTGTTTGCCGATGGAGTGGCCGGAACAAATAAAAGAATGCCAAGTGGCATAAATGGGCCCAGGGTTAGCAAACCTTTCTGTGAATCAGCGATTAAGGGCTTCTCATGTTCGCTTAATGTAACCTGGGGTTATTAAAAGGTTCAGCTATTCAGCGATTGCAATGTTTGCAAAATCGCTTGACCCAACTGGAGTTAAGAAATGTATTTCATGACTTAGAATTCTTCAATCACACAGTCGCTAAATAGCTTAAGAAGACAAATCAAAGTGGGTCCAAACTGCCAGGTGTGCCGATGTGCTAATTTTTCATTAGGCCTCGTATTGCTGATATGGACTCAAACTTTTCAAAGGGTTTTGCAACCATTTCAAAGTTAATCTAAGCCATTTGTTTTCCAGGAGATAAAGGATATCGATGGTCACATTTTAAAATGACCGGCTAGCCGATAGGTTTTCAAATTCAAATGTGTCTAAGAGGGTTTTTTGCCAATATTTGATTTGCAGGCCGCAAGCGGTGAGGTAGCTCAGAGAATTTATGTCTCTAGGACATTTGTAGTTAAAGGATGATGAGGAGGTCTGGGCGGCCGTCTTTGGTCATTTCTTGTTTTCTAAGGGTACCAAATCAGTGCATTCATGGCAAGACTTTGTGCAGGAAGGTGGATGAATCCAGGTTGCTTGTCTATAGGTTGATGCAATACAAGGATGGGTACTCAAGAAATATCTAATCGATTAAGATATTTGTAGAAATAAAATTTATGATCAGACTTGACAGATGTAGGGTTTGTTATTCTATTGAAAATCTTGTAACCCTAGTTAGGTTTTTTGACTCCTGCCTACGTGAAGTTGAGTATGTATATATTGTATTTTTAGAGATTTTGAGCTCAGAGTTGGACAATTGTAGAAGAAATTAATCTTTTCTTAAGGGTCATCTATGGTATCATTTCTACCCTCTGGCTTATACAGTTGTAAAGTTCCCATTGATAATACAAACATTGCAGAGGTATTTTGTGATAGTTCTTCATGTCCCTATGCTTCCTTGTTTGGATCATCTCTTATTGGATTAAATCATATGATGTTTTCAATGATACCTTAGGGTTCCTAATCCCTCTTGCTTTCTTTAATTTTGTCTATTATTATGTTTGATCTGATTTAGATGTTTTTATGGGTATACTTCAGCCCCCTAATAGTCTTGTCTCAATCCTACACCGAGTTGTAGAAGTGAATGTCTGCTTGCAGGTAATAGGTTGTGTCTTATGTTTAGGCCCTCCTATGAAACACTTATGCAAGCCTATTCAGTAAGTTGTGACCTACTAGACCTAAGCCTTTCATTGGTTTCATTTCTCTATACTGAGATCCAAACCCTAATTTTGGTGTATCACCTCGTAGGTAGTTTGCTTTCAAGTCTTTCCCTTTCCAAGCATTCCTTCTATCCCTTTCCCTCAAAATATTTAATTTTCATGTCTAGAAGCAAATTAAGGTGATTATCCATGAGGAACTAGCCTAGAACCTGGAGGTCTCATCTCAATTAGCATAGGTCCCACGCCTGGAGATGGTTCCCATGTTATACTAGGTTATCAAGACTACGAGAGCTTGAGACAAGGGTGCAAACTTAGTGTATAACAATTATGGCACACCCGGTGGGACTACAAAGGTAAGATTAATGTTCAAAGGTGTTCTTGTTGGTTCATCTACAAAAGGATCAAAGAAGTTCAGTACACAAGGAATATCAGTACAGGCTTAAGCTCAAGGATACCCCACCTTGGTGCCAGTGTTTAACAATTCTGGCACACCCGGTGGGACCAAGAGGTCATAATTTTTATAGTTCTTTCTGGTTCTAATATGTGTCCAATAGGTTTCAAACCTAGAAGAGGTCATTTTTCTGCATATTTGGTGACTCTGGAAAGTCTACTAGTTTCAAAGATCAAGTGCTGGTATGTTTCAAATCTTTCATATTCAGATTCCAGCTAATTGCATGAGTAGACATGTCAAATTATTATGGACATTCAGGTTACCCACCATCCTATTATGACAATAGTGCTCAATGGGCTAGTTATCAACCTTATGCAAACCACCTAAAGCCTGCTTTCATCCCAAGCTTCCATACTATACAAGGCTGTCATTATATCTAGCATGCCCCAAATGATTTTTCCCTTGTACAAGATTATGAAAGAGCCCTCTACCAAGAAGGATCATGGGCACAAATGGCACAACAAAGGTTTCAAGGCCAACTCCCCTATCATGCTTACCACCCACCCACCCTTTCTCAGCCTAATTGGTAGAGAATTTAGAGCCCAGACTCAATGAAAGAGCAAGACAAGACAAAGAACCTATTGCTTGATTTGATTAAGCAAGTGTCTGAGATCAGAGGGCAGCAGGAGATAGAGGCTCAAGGCTATGAGTGGGAGATAGTTCCCCACCAAGTGGTAGAGGTTCTTGTTGATGAGAAACAAGTAAGACAATTTCAAGAAGAGATCAGACGCCGAGCTAAAATTGAGATAGCAAGGTTGAGATCACAAATTACTCAACAAGAGGCTCCTAGGCCTAAGATTCCAAGTTGGAGGGCCCACTTGTCTCAGGAGCCTACACCTAAAGAGCATACAAAGCATTCATTTCCAAGTTTTAGGAGCACCCTTCAAGAATCTAAGCCTATTTTGGAACAGTTGCAACCTTATAGTGGTTTGCAACAACCTAAAGACTATATTGAGAGAGAGCTAGCTGCAAGGGACCAACACCAAGATGATGGGGCCTTCAATTTTCCAAGTTTCAAGATAGGTATGCCTTTTATGTCTCCTTCTAAGCCCCCTCAATTTCACATCGCAAGTTTTAAGGCAAAAAGTTCTTTCCAAGAGCCTGTACTTGAGATGCAACCCACCACCCTGCAAGAATAGTGTGCTCAAGAGAATTGTTTATCTCAAGAGACCCCTCTGGTCTCTCAAGATGATGAAGTGTTGTGGATACCCCAATGGACTCTGCCTCCTGGCTGTCAAATGCCAAGTCTTTTCAAGGATACTATTCTAGTGTCTGAGCAAGGACCTGTGGTAAATGAGCTTTCATTTGAAGAGGAGGAGAGAAAATTTGAGGTATCAGTGCGGAGTGATGACTGTGGTGAAGTGGAACAACAAGGCATGGAGGTGAGGATTGATTCTTAGCCTCAGCTCTTGGCCAATTTCCATCTCAAGGTCTACATTTTTATCCTTCCAAGCACTCTGCAAAATTTCATGGATTTATTTATTTCCCTCTGGTCTCTGCAACCTTTTCTAGGTCCTTGGGTAGGTGAAAAGTCTTTAAAATTTCATAAAACTAGTTGTTATAGGCCAAACCCTCAAAAGACCTTAGGCCTTGTTATATTTTCATGTTACTTTATCAGCCACTTATATTTCCTCAATACCCATGTGCATAATTCTTCCTTCGGTCGCCAGTTCTCTTATTCTTCTAGCGGTTACCTTTGCCTTTTAGCAAACTGGCAACTGCAATGTTTTTCTTAGTCATGAAATAAAATGGCGGTGCCCTAGAACATTCAGTGACTCCATGGATTGCCTTCAGTTGGGCATTCGCTAACTGAAACCCTAGGTTGGACTTTTGGTTTAGTGATTCTATGAATGCCTTGTTCGCATATTCTTTAGACTTAACTGAGGTTAAGAATTCTATTCAACGACTGGGCAAATTTCCTTTGGCCGCACATTCGCTAAGACTTCTGGGGTTAAGTGATTTAAGTGGGGTCCCAGTTGATGAGATCAAGGGTTGTCGTAAGATCTCATAGGGTCTGTCAGAGGCTTGTGATCTTACAACAACCGTCGATCCTCCCTTTTTCTCAGTGCTTCAAGCTTTTGTGGGTCCACTGCCATGGTGTCCTACTTGGAGGCTTTTCATTGGTTGAGGGATGATGACTTGTATTTTGTCAGTGGGCCCAGGGATGTCAGAAGCTTTGAGATCGATCGCTGGCATGTGTTCTCATGCATTCTGTCAAAGATGTGCAATTACAAGACAACTATTGATTCTCCTTGGTGATGTAACTCTTCAAATAGGCAAGTCCACTACTAGGTGTGCACAGGTGGCATATTCTGATTGGTCCACATGCTAATGAGTCATTTCTTGTCAGTGGGACCGGGCCCTTTCGGCAGTCAGAGGCTCTGACATCTACAAAGGATCGATGGCTAGCGTATGTTCGCGAGGCTTTGTGTCAGAGCATGTGATCATGCGACGGTCATTGATCTTGCTTTATCTTCAAGCTCTGTTAGGTGGGTCCTTAGTGTGTTGATGTGCTTGAATGTAATTGGTTGCCAAGTGCTGACGAAGATTTCCAGGTGGGTCCATTTGTCAGAAGGGTTTCCATCTTAAAGAGATCAGCGGCTAGTGCATGATCTGAATGAAGATTCGGGGACCATGAGATCATGCACCTGCCGTTGGATGGGAATCTTGTCTTCAGTGGGTCTGATGTCAGGGAAGTGCTAAGGTGTTTGCTGATGGAGTGGCCGGAATGAATAAAAGAATGCCAAGTGGCATAAATGGGCCCAAGGTTAGTAAAGCTTTCTGCAAATCAGCAATTAAGGGCTTCTCGTGTTCGCTTAATGTAACCTAGGGTTATTAAAAGGTTCAACTATTCAGTGACTGCAGTGTTTTCCAAATCACTTGACCCAACTAGAGGTAAGAAATGTATTTCCTAACTTAGAATTCTTCAGTTGCACAGTCACCGAATAGCTTAAGAAGACAAAAAATCAAAGTGGGGCCAAACTGCCAGGTGTGCCAACATGCTAATTTTTCATTGGGCCTCGTATTGCTAATATGGACTCAAAATTTTCAAAGGGTTTCACGATTGTTTCAAAGTTAATCTGAGCCATTCATTTTTTGAGAGATAAAGGATATCGATGGTCACGTTTTAAAATGATCGGCTAGCCAATAGGTTTTCAAATTCAAATGTGTCTAAGAGGGTTTTTTGCCAGTATTTGATTTGCAGGCCTCGAGCGGTGAGGTAGCTTAGAGAATTTATGTCTCCAGGACATTTGCAGTTAAAGGATGATGAGGAGGTCTGGGTGGTCATCTTTGGTCATTTCTTGTTTTCTAAGGGTACCAAATCAGTGCATTCATGGCAAGACTTTGTGCAGGAAGGTGGATGAATCCAGGTTGCTTGTCTACAGGTTGATGCAGTACAAGGATGGGTACTCAAGAAATATCTAATCGATTGAGATATTTGCAGAAATAACATTTATGATCAGACTTGACAAATGTAGGGTTTGTTATTCTATTGAAAATCTTGTAACCCTAGTTAGGTTTTTTTACTGCTGCCTACATGAAGTTGAGTATGTATATATTGTATTTTTAGAGCTTTTGAGCTCAGAGTTGGACAATTGTAGAAGAAATTAATCTTTTCTTAAGGGTCATCTATGGTATCATTTCTACCCTTTGGCTTATACAGTTTTAAAGTTCTCATTGATAATACAAACATTGCAAAGGTATTTTGTGACAGTTCTTCATGTCCCTATGCTTCCTTGTTTGGATCATCTCTTATTGGATTAAAGTATATGATGTTTTCAGTGATACCTTAGGGTTCCTAATCCCTCTTGCTTTTTGTAATTTTGTGTGTTATTGTGTTTGATCTGATTTAGATGTTTTTGTGGGTATACTTCAGCCCCCTAACAGTCTTGTCTCAATCCTACACCAAGTTGCAGAAGTGAATGTCTGCTTGTAGGTCATAGGTTGTGTCTTATGTTCAGGCCCTCCTATGAAACACTTACACAAGCCTATTCAGTAAGTTGTGACCTACAAGACCTAAGCCTTTCATTGGTTTCATTCCTCTGTACTGAGATCCAAACCCTAATTTTGGTGTATCACCTAGTAGGTAGTTTTCTTTCAAGTCTTTCCCTTTCCAAGCATTCCTTCTATCCCTTTCCCTCAAAAGATTTACTTTTCATGTCTAGAAGCAAATTAAGGTGATTATCCAAGAGGAGCTAGCCTAGAACCTGGAGGTCTCATCTCAGTTAGCATAGGTCCCACGCCTGGAGATGATTCCCATGTTATACTAGGTTATCAAGACTACGAGAGCTTGAGACAAGGGTGCAAACTTAGTGTATAACAGTCACATTAAAAGATGTAAATCTTACCCACTTATATGACAGTCAGCTACAGGGCCATAGTGTATGTAACGAGAGGTGTCATATTATCTTTCAAAGCTTTATGTTTGAGTGTATGAAATCTTATACCTATCTTTATTTATTCTCTTTGTGTAGTTTTCACTACTTATGGGACAAGAGACAATTCAAGTCACATGTGCAAGAAGGTTAATTAATTGGGAAAAAAGATATTGACTTTAGATTCAAAATAACCTTTCACAAATCAAACAATTCCAACCAAACACCACTGTCAACTTATAGACATCCATTCACTAAAACAAAAACTTGAACCAATAAAATTAACCTCACATTTTAATACTAGACCAATCAATCATATATAAATTAACTACTCCTAAGATTGCATCACCCAATAACAGGATACAATAAAATGCTTTAGCTTTACTCATCACAAATTATTTACCAACTATCAAGAGTACAATTTACTACGTGTTCTTAACTTCCCAAGTACAATGCAAATTTTTGATGAGCCCTAAGGATTCCCTTGCATAAAACATGCTCTTAAACCCCAAATTTTGAACCATGTAAATTTGGCTCTACAGTCTAAACTTCTTACAATTTAGACCTTGAAGCCCAAGCTAGTGTAAGATTTTCTTGTTGGTTCCATTTTCCAAGATGCCAAAAGTGCACACCTTGGTAGGCAAGTTGTCAAGGTTTATAAGTTGGCCTTGAGAACCTGACTCTCCTCCATATCTCAATGTTTGAGTTGATCATGTTATTTTGTCCTATGGTATTCTAAGCATTTTTCTTCTCTCATCTTGCATTTTGTATTGGTGTATATGCCAAGTGTTTCATTATTTGGTTTGATGACCTTGTGCATGAAAGAATGCATTATGACTTGCATTACACGTTATTCTTGTATCATAAATTGGTCATCATATTTTTTACCAATAATGTCTTGGGTAAAAACTTGAGGCATTAGAATATTTTATTGTTTGTATTGGACTATGTTGGAAGAGAAATTTCAAGATAATATTTCATCAAAAGTGTTAGATAAAGTAATTATCTAGCTTAATATAAAGATCATTAGAGCTATGAAGGAGTTTGTAAAAGTACTCCAAAGTATAATCTTTTGGAGTGCAAGGGAAAATTGTAGCAAGAAAGTAGCCATCATAGAGGAACTCAAGGTGTTACCCAAAATTTCCTATCATACAATTTTGGCCGCAATCCTATTTTTTCTTGTGAAGAAGATCCACAAGGTTTTATGGTTTGTGATCTTATCCCCATGCTCTTCAATATGTCATCATGTTTCGGTTCTGATCACATGCACTAATTCATAAGGGGCAGAGAGATATTCAAGTTTTAAGGTTGCAGGGTTCCAAGAAATTGTTTAAGCTTAAAACTTTTGATGTTTTCTATTTCTCTGATGCTTTTGGTTTTAAGTGAAAACCCAGGTTGTTTTCAACATTTTGCCTTTTGCATCTGCATGTTTATCTCTGATGTCAACATTTTCATCTGTGCTGCTGTGACTGTGTGGGAACCGGTCCTTCTTGGTGGTTCAGTCACTTGATCTCTAGTTTTTCTGGTGGTCAAGCCTTTATTTCAGTGATTAGGTGACTGTGCGGTTGCTTGATCTCTTATTTTTGGTAGTTAAGTGCTTCCCATTCAGCAACCCAGCATTTTCATAGTCACGTGTTTCCGCAATCTTGGTAGGCGGTTAACATTATGTCTGACAGTCTCTGTTCTAAGGCGGTTAAAGTGTAAGGATAGATCTATGGTTGTTGCATGATCGTGAGGAATATTCTTCCCCTTTGCAATCTTACGACAGTTGTTCGATGGAAAAGTGATCTAGCAGGTGGGCCCGAGGCTTTCAATGGGTTGGCAGTTGCGGATAGATCTACGGTTGTCACATGTTCGCATGGAATCTTCTGAGCCCATGCGATCATGCGACCACCGTTTGATGCAAAGTGAGGATTCTTCTACCTAGTGAGGTGCTAGTCGTGCTAAAGTGTTTGTTTCTCATTGGTTTTTGACCAAAGATGTGGCCAAAGGATTTTCAGAGGGCTTGCGATTGTTATGAGGGGTGATCTAGGTCATCTGATCTACCGAGAAGAATGTGATCGACGGTTGTGTTTTAAACTTGGACCTAGCAGCTGTTGGAACCCAAATTTGAATCTTTCTGTGAGGTTTCACTATTATTTGATTTAATGTGTCGTATGTGAAGAGGGGGTAGCTCAGAATTAATGTTCTCAGGATGGTTGTAGTTTAAAAAGATGATGAGGAAGATCTGGGTGGCCGTCACAGGTTGATTTCTTATTTCCTGAGGTACTATGTCAGTGATCTTGTGCCAAAGGAGCATTTAAGGGTTGGCACCATCTATGATCATTTATACTTTTAAAATCAAAATATTTGTGAAGATCAAAATTGAGCATTCATGGCAAACCCGATTCAGCAGAATCAAGGTCATGGTGGTGTAAGGTTTTCAATTTGCAGCGAAGTGGTTAGATCAAGGTGGCTCATCCGCAGGCAGTTGTGTTGGTGGAATTATGTACAAGGAAATAATATCTAATCGGCTAGGATATTTTCAAAGATACATTTATGATCAAACATGACAGATTTAGGGTTCTCTATTATTATATGCAAAATTTGTGTAACCCTAAAAAGATTTTGGACTCCTGCCTACGTGCAAAGGAGATGTATATATTATTTTTGGAGCTTTTAGAGCTCAGAGTTTACATTTTGTAAAAAGAGTTTCTCTTTCTTAGGAGTTATCCATGGCATTTGTTCTGCCCTCTGGCTCATACAGTCTTTAATCTTTCATTGAAATCTTAGATTCAATAGAGGCTATCTGTGGCATTTGTTTTGCCCTCTAGTCTTTCCCTTGTCTATATTTCTCTTATTGAATATGATGTACTGGCTTTGTTAGAGAAGTCTTGGAGTTCCAAGGCCCTTCTTTCTTTCAGCTTATATGTGTGTTATTGTGTCTGATTTGATTTGAGTGAGTTTGTGGGTATTCCTCAACCCCCTATCATTCTATCTCATTCATGTGCCCTTTTGCTGAAAAGAACATTTGCTTGCAAGTCACAGTCCATGTCTTTTGTTCAAGCCTCTCTGTGAAATACTTATGCAAGCCTGTTTAAGAAGATTGTGTTCTATTAGATCTGAGAGCCTTCATGCTAATTTGGTCAGTGTACTATGTTCATTTCAGCTCGGTGTATCACCTAGTAGGTAGTTTGCTTTCAGTCATTTCCCTTTCATGCATTCCTTCTATCCCTTTTCCCTCAAAGTTTTACTTTCCTATCTAGAAGCAAATTAAGGTGATTATCCAAGAGGAACCAGCCTAGAACCTGGAGGTCTCATCTCAGTTAGCATAGGTCCCACAACCTAGAGATGATTCTCATGTTATACTAAGTTATCAAGACCAAGAGAGCTTGAAACAAGGGTGCAAACTTAGTGTATAACACAAGGAAAGTGGCATTAAAGGAGTGAATATGGGTCATGGAAACCCCCTTACCATTATATATTTTAAATTGGGAGTCGCAAAACACATAGGGAAAGCATGTAAGAGAGAATATCCTAAGAGGAAATTATGCTCAAGGTCCATAGAGATGATGTCTTCGTAGAAGTGAAGAGGGGAGGTGGTATAGGATTAGCATTTAGCTTAGTTTACAATGATTCTAATTGATGTAGGATATGTTCAAGGATGATCTCAATGGGACACTTGATGGAAATATCAATGTGATGAGTAACAAGAGTGTTATTGGAGTGCAATATCACTAAGAGGGGAGAGGGGGCATGAATTAGTGATATAACAATTTACAAGTCATTTTTCACTTAAACAAAACTTGAAGTATTATGTAATGAAAATAAAAATGGATAACAAAATAGATAAGACACACAAAGAATATAACATGGAGTTTGTCTTGAGTAGAAACCCTCTAGAGAATAAAACTACTCGAATTTCATCACTGGCTTATGTGAAATATCCTTTTACAATGTCTCACTAGCTTGACATAGGTCTCACTAACAATGATATCTCACTGATAGACTTTTCAATGTCTCACTCGCTTTTTCTCTCTTTACCTTTGATTTTTATACAAAGTCAAAATATCTAAGAGAAATGGTAATCATAATCCAATATAATACATTCTTGGGTACATGTGATACTTATGTACCAAATAGTGTATCATAGTAAATTAGGACTACAATATTCTCAACCAAATATTTATGATTTTGAAAACTAGTGTGCACAATGAACAATGAATGTTTATTGAATAAATGAAACCTTTTTTTGTACACTAATAATGTCCCCACTAACATGTTTATATAATATTCTTCATTGTCCAACTAAAATACAACTACCTTGTAGAAATGATTTGCAAGTTATTCAAACTATCTTTGCGCATGTGTCTGATTATACAAAAAAATATGATTATCATTTTCCTTCAGAAAACTTTTAAGAAATGTGTAGGTTTGTCTTTGCTTTTCTCATAATAAATCAGAGTAAGTAAATCATTAATCACAAACCAATTATATGTCTTGATCTTCAAACAAGTACAAACAACTTTTCTTCAAACTAAACAATCTTTGCAACAAGACCTCGACAATAGTTAAGGATAAAAAATAGTGTATATACAAACCAAAATAAAGATACCTTACTCAATACCAACAAACTTTGACTAGGGTTTAGAATAGAATAAAACAAATACTTAAATCATGTATGGAATAGGGTTGGACAAAACCCTCACTCTCAAATTAACATAAAATATTTTCAATGTATGTGAAGGTTATAAACAGTCTACTCACTTTAGTCACAGACTAAACTCCACTAATCAGCAGGGTACCTCCAATTCTTCCACTTCTCAGTTTGATTGTAACAGGGTTCTTTCCCAAGAGTTTATTAACAGATTCGGGCATAGTTATTTAGCATTGAATTTTTGTTTCCTCTATTTCTTGTTTGAATCCATAAACAACAACAGCAATCTTCCTCGACACCTCCAAATGGTCTCAGGGACGTTTAACCTAGTTAATCAGGCTAGGTAGACTTTGACTGGAATAATTCGAGGGTGGTTACGGGAGGTTGGTATTGATGCTTACTGTCTTCGATGAATCCAGACCCCGAAATCAATAGGTTCAATACTCATTCCATTCACTCACTGTTACAACATTATTTATTCTGTTAACTAAATACATGTAATGCATCTACTTTAGGGCATCGGCCCTGAAGCAGTTTAACATCCCCTACAAATCTAAGCGTTGAGCTTATTGAAATATTCTACCCTAACTTAACTTTCATCCATCAGTCTTAAGTATTCTATGGAGAAGATACAAGTTAGGGCCGTAACTTCATGATAGGCCGAGAACAATAGTCTTGTTTCGGTCTGTTAGAAATTTACTTTGCTTTGAAAATTAACAAAACTAAAACAACTTAAATCTTTTAATGAAGTTGCATGACCAAATTTGACAGTCAATAGTGACTTCCTTCCTCGACAGAGATATAGATATCAAACAAACTAAGACACAAACTCCAAAAAATTGTGGGTACATTAACACATCTTCCCAAATACTAACATTTTTTTCCACTACATAATCTATTTCACAACAATAGAAACAGAAAAGAGCGGTTCTTACAGGTGGAGTCAAGGCCTTTTCTTTCACCTCTGCTTGCCGCATGTCTAATATAAAATGAAACCCTATGTTTTTTTTAAAGTTATATTCTCGTGTTCGTTGGAATTTTGACAACCTGTATGGTTGTCGAAATACCGACCAACACGGGACTGGATTAAAAAAAAAATCAAGTTTTTCCTTCTATAAACCGACCAAGGAAAACCATTTTAATGCTTGGTTGGAAATGTTGGTCTAAAAAGTGGGTCTAATGTACTAGTGAAATATTGTATAATTAAGCCTCAAACAAAAAAAGTGCAAACCTATAAACTTACAAGTTATATACACCACCCTGATCCGTTGAAAAGGTCTTAGCCTTCTTCTCCCCTGAAATCACAATAGGAACAAATAAAATTCAATACTCTTAGTTTTTATTCAAACCTATTCGAAACTCCTATCAACTCATTGTCTAATAGTTAAACTAACCTATGACTTCAAAGGAGGAATTATGAAATATAGTTGTAGGTAGTTATCTCTTCTATAATGATGGAGGAGTCAAAGGTGATGATCAATGAGGTTGTTGTTATTAGATCATACATTAATACACTTACTATTTTGAAATTGAGCTCGGGCATCATGCAATGTTATTTCTGTCATTGCATGCTTCTTCTTGTTGTGCACCATATATTGTTTAATACACTGTTTATTTCATTGAGACCGTGAGCTTGGCATTTGTAATGTATTTTCTGTTATTGGATCAATGCTACCATGTTGTTGAGTCTATGTATGGCTTGACTATGCACATGCATAATTGTAGATGAGGATCAATAATAGGGTGTCAGGCATTGCTTAGATCCTTTGGATCTAACCCCATCTTTTCCTTCCTTGCATGTTTTGGATCATACAAGAGCATACTAGATTGAACCCTGAGTCAACACTTCATTACTTCAAGCAATGTCTGGTACCTTCATTATTTATGTTCATCCACTTATGTATGTTTGCATTCATTCATATTCTTCTGAAAGTTTTCTCTTAGAGACCGTATATGACAAAACTTGATGTTTTTGGGTCATTTGATGAAAAGATGTAAAAGTTTCTTAAAAGTTTATATTTTTTATCTCAATTTTTAAAATCGTAAAATGAATAAAATTTAAAGATAACAAATTAAGATAATCTTTGTCTTCACTTTAAAAAAAAACATAAATCTCATAAAGCATGGTAAAAGAGGGCCCTAACTATGGTAAAATGGGAAAGTTCCCACCTTGCACTGCTCTTCATATGGCAACTGCTAAGGAACTATGTTATAAAATTTTAAGGCATGAAATTTTATACTTTTTGACATCATAATTTTTTCTCCTTAGCATTAAGTTTACAATGTGGGGGATTTGAAGAAAATATATGTACAGTTATAAAATTTCATGTCTTGAAATTTGGCATGAAATTTTATAACATAGTTCCTTAGCATTTGATCTTTATATGGTAGCCATGACTTGAGGTAGGCATTCGAGCTTTGTCTTCTCATTAACTCACTTTAATTTTGATGGCATTTGTTGATTTAATGGCAAAATATGAATGTTAATACTAGCATTGTTTACATCTTTGCATTTGGAATGCTCGATGACCCACGAGCTTTGAGAGCTAGGGCATCGTTGCTATTACCTTCAAGGCATTGTGTGAAGTGTTTGATCTCTCTTTATTTGTTTTTTTGTTGATATTCACTATGTGCTACTCCCCATTTATGATCATTTCATGAGGAAATGTCTTGATAGCTCGCGGGCCGCAAGCTAGGGCATCATGCATTGTTTATGAGCTCACTATTTGAGCACCTCATGTCCCTATTTGATTGGTCGATGCTCTATTTTTTATATTGATGTTATTAGATCAAATAGGGACATCAGTAATAAAATAATACACTTACTATTTTGAATTTGAGCTCTGACATCATGCAATGTTATTGTTGTCAAAATAGTAAGTGTATTAATGTATGATCTAATAGCAGCAACCTCATTGATCATTACCTTTGACTCCTCCATCATTATAGAAGAGATAACTACCTACAACTATATTTCATAATTCCTCCTTTGAAGTCATAGGTTAGTTTAAAATGGAGAGGGGTCTCGAAATATCATAAGTAAAAACATTACATAGTGGCATTCAGATTAAGTACAATATGAATTCACATGCCTTTAATTTTGATACACTTTTGAAATTATCACTCATTAGTCATTTGATAATTCAAGATATAAGTATCAGAATATAAACTATTGTAAAAGGAAGAAAAACATATGTATCATCATTTAATACAAAATATAAAATTATCCCATAGACACACAGTTGCTATTATAACAACCATCCTCTAATCCCATGGTGTACTAGTCTCAAGGTAAGAACTATTACTTAAGCCATCATATAAGTATCATCCTAAAGTTTAAATAGACATTGATTGTGGATATACAACACTGAGCCATAATAAATTACAAAGTTTCATTTCAATTTCTATGTCCACTTACAATCATCCTACTACTTACATTGCAATTTCTATGTCAACTTACAATAATAAATTGCAGAGTTTCATTGCAATTTCTATGTCCACTGCCATTAAAATATATCACTCCTCATGTTATATAGGCATCCTTCTCATTAAGTGTTTCCATTAAAATATATCACTCCTCTTGTTATATAATGTATATGCATACTTGTTTAAAATGTCATACTTGTTGCTCTTAAATATTATTACCATTTCACTCAAATTTACATGATATTAAAGTCAAGCCGAAAATGTATACATGCGTGTAAGTATAGGAGAAGCTGGATTCTGCAACTATTGAAAAAAAAAAAACTATACCAATAGTAGCTTAGGAGAAACTATACTTGTGCTTAACACACCATACCTCAGCATCATAATGCTTATCATTTTCAAGCTTCATCGAGGCTTCATACCACGCATCATCAGCAGATTTGTACGCAACACTGATTTAGGCTGGAGGTAAACTACATGTGTCATGTAAACAACATGGTTAAATGCAATCTTTTTTGTGTGTTTTCAAGAGTTTTCCCACCAATACAAGCGTAAATAATGCATTGAACGTAATCTACGAACACTGTATGGTATGAAGACTCACTGAAGCTTGAAATATATCACTCCTCATGTTATTGTCAAAATTAAATTTAAATATTTCTCAAAACATTTATTCTTGTAGAATTAATATATCATTATCTCAATAATAAAACAATCTTGCATAATAGCTTTTGAATCACATTAACACACCCATGTTCTTTAGCATAGTTTGTTTTAGAAGTATATGGCTTGACTATGCACATGCATAATTGTAGATGAAGATCAGTAATAGGGTGCCAGGCATTGCTTAGATCCTTTGGATCTAATCCCATCTTTTCCTTCCTTACAGGTTTTGGATCATACAAGAGCATACTGGATTGAACCTTGGGTCAACACTTGATTACTTCAGGAAATGTTTGGTACCTTCATTATTTATGTTCATCCACTTATGTATGTTTGCATTCATTCATATTCTTCTGAAAGTTGGCTATTAGTGACCATATAGGACCATTCTTGATCTTTTTGGGTCATTTGATGAAAAGATGTAAATAGGGACATCAGTAATAAAATAGGGATATCTTAATCTTTATGAGCTCAAATTCAAAACAGTAAGTGTATTATTTTATTACTAATGTCCCTATTTGATCTAATAGCATCAATATAACAAATAGAGCACCAACCAATCAAATAAGGACATGAGGTGCTCAAACAGTGAGCTCATAAAACAATATATTTAGTGTTAATAAAATCTTATAAAACAACATTATTGTCTGAAGTGTTTGATCTCTCTTTATTTATTTTGGTGTTGATATTCACTATGTGGTACTCCCCGTTTATGATCATTTAATGAGGAAATATCTTGATGGCTCGTGAGTTGCAAGCTAGGGCATGATACATTGTTCATGAGCTCATTGTTTAATACTGGCATTGTTTACATCTTTTCATTTGGAATGCTTGATGACCCGCGAGCTTTGAGAGCTAGGAAATCATTTCTATTACCTTCAAGGCATTGTGTGAAGTGTTTGATCTCTCTTTATTTGTTTTTTTATTGATATTCACTATGTGGTACTCCTCATTTATGATCATTTCATGAGGAAATGTCTTGATGGCTTGTAGGCTGCAAGCTAGGGCATCATGCATTATTTATGAGCTCACTGTTTGAGCACCTCATGTCCCTATTTGATTGGCTAATAATCAAATAGTGAGCTCATAAACAATGCATGATGCCTAAGCTCAAATTCAAAATAGTAAGTGTATTATTTTATTAAGACTAAATATATTGTTTTATTAAAATTTTATTAAGATTTTATTAAGATAAAGTATTTTAGGTTAGTTTTATGTTATTTTATAAGATTTTATTAAGACTAAATATATGATGTAAACTCATAATTATACTTGATATATATATACTTCAAATGAGGAATTATGAAATATAGTTGTAGGTAGTTATCTCTTCTATAATGATGGAGTGAAAGGTAATGATCAATGAAGTTGTTGCTATTAGATCATACATTGATACACTTACTATTTTGAATTTGAGCTCAGGCATCATGCAATGTTATTGTTGTCATTGCATGCTTCTTGTTTTTGTGCACCATATATTGTTCTATACACTGTTTATTTCATTGAGACTGTGAGCTTAGTTTTTCTTTTAGAAGTGTATGGCTTGACTATGCCCATGCATAATTGTAGATGAGGATCAATAATAGGATGTCATTCATTGCTTAGATATTTTTTATCTAACCCCCATCTCTCTTTTCTTTGCAGGTTTTGGATCACACAGGGGCACACTAGATTCATACCTGGGTCAAAAATTCATCACTTCAGGCAATGTCTGGCATCCTTATTATTTATGTTCATCCTCTTATGTATGCATGTACTCTTGCATTTTCTTCTGAAATTTATTTTCCTTGTATAGTATATACAAGTTATTTTTCATATATATACATGTAATCTTTAGATGCAAAAATTTATTTTCCTTTACATGTATCTTTGCATGAAATGAACACAAATTAAACAAGATCATATAATAATGCAAACTAGGGTACTGTAGTCACTCATCTAGTAATTAGTTCCCCAAACCAATACTAAGGATTGAACATAAGTTTTAGTCCCCAAACCTATTGTTTTATGTGTATAAAATAATATATGGTGCACAAAAGAAGCAAGCATGCAATGACAACAATAACATTGCATGATGCCCAAGCCAAATTCAAAATAGTAAGTGTATTAATGTATGATCTAATAGCAGCAACCTCATTGATCATTACCTTTCACTCCTCCATCATTATAGAAGAGATAACCACCTACAACTAGGGCATCATGCATTGTTTATGAGCTCATTGTTTGAGCACCTCATGTCCCTATTTGATTTCCCGGTGCTCAAACAGTGAGCTCATAAATAATGCATGATTCCCTAGCTTGCAGCCCACAAGCCATCAAGACATTTCCTCATGAAATGATCATAAACGGGGAGTACCACATAGTGAATATCAACAATAAAACAAATAAAGAGATATCAAACACTTCACACAATATATGTTGTTTTATAAAATTTTATTAAGACTAAATATATTGTATTATGAGCTCACTATTTGAGCACCTCATGTCCCTATTTGATTGGTCTGTGCTCTATTTGTTATATTGATGCTATTAGATCAAGTAGGGACATGAGTAATAAAATAATATACTTACTGTTTTGAATTTGAGTTCATAAATATTAAGATATCCTACTCTTTTGAATTTTTATGTGCTTTGAGCCAATGAAATTTTTGTAATTTTATAATTTTAAAAAAGAAAGTGTCATTTGTAATTTTTGTGAATTTGAAGAGTTACCGCTAAGATGGCATTGCACTTTTGCATAGCACGAAGAGGGCATTATTTATGAGCTCACTGTGTGAAAAAATAAATTTCATTTTGATGGCATTTGTTGATTTAATGGCACAAGATGAATTTTAATAGTGGAATTGTTTACATCTTAGCATTTGAAATGCTCGATGGCCTGCAAGCTTTGAGAGATAGGGAGATAGGGCATCGTTGCTATTACCTTCAAGGCATTGTGTGAAGTGTTTGATCTCTCTTTATTTGTTTTGTTGTTGATATTCACTATGTGGTACTCCCTGTTTATGATCATTTCATGAGGAAATGTCTTGATAGCTCGTGGGTTGCAAGCTAGGGCATCATACATTGTTTGTGAGCTCACTGTTTAATACTAGCATTGTTTACATCTTTTCATTTGGAATGATTGATGACCTGCAAGCTTTGAGAGCTAGGGCATCATTTCTATTACCTTCAAGGCATTGTGTGAAGTGTTTGATCTCTCTTTATTTATTTTTATGTTGATATTCACTATGTGGTACTCCCAGTTTATGATCATTTCATGAGGAAATGTCTTGATGGCTCGCAAGCTGCAAGCTAAGGCATCATACATTGTTCATGAGATCACTTTTTAATCCTGGCATTGTTCATGAGATCATTGTTTAATATCTAGCCAGGCCATGTAAATGGTACCAGGCCAACCCAATCATCCCAACAAAATGTGTCATATTTATCTTTGTCAAATACACTCGTTTACCATTTTGTTCTTGTTCTTCACACAAATATTGCATCAAAAGTAATTGTAAACAATGATTCAAAGAAAAAAGAAACAACTAAAATAGATCAGACCCCAAAAGAATACAGTCAACTACAATAGCTTATGGTCTCAATGAAATAAACAGTGTATAAAACAATATATGGTGCACAACAACAGCAAGCATGCAATGATAGCAATAACATTGCATGATGTCCAAGCTCAAATTCAAAACAGTAAGTGTATTAATGTATGATCTAATAGCAACAACCTCACTGATCATTACCTTTCACTCCTCCATCATTATAAAAGAGATAACTACCTACAACTAGGACATCATGCATTATTTATGAGCTCACTATTTGAGAACCTCGTGTCCCTATTTGATTGGTCGGTGCTCAAACAGTGAGCTCATAAATAATGCATGATGCCCTAGCTTGCAAGTTGCAAGCCATCAAGACATTTCCTCATGAAATGATCATAAACAAGGAGTACCACATAGTGAATATCAACAACAAAATAAATAAAGAGAGATCAAACACTTCACACAATATATGTTATTTTATAAGATTTTATTAAGACTAAATATATTATTTTATGAGCTCATTGTTTGAACACTTCATGTCCCTATTTGATTGGTCGGTGCTATGTGTGTTATATTGATGCTATTAGATCAAATAGGGACATCAGTAATAAAATAATGCACTCACTATTTTGAATTTGAGCTCATAAAGATTAAGATATCCTAATGTTTTAAATTTCTATGTGCTTTGAGCCAATAAAATTTTTATCATCATGATGAAGTAATAATGCATTAAATGTCTTACTTATGTCCCTATTTGATTGGAGGGTGCTCTATTTGTTATATTACTGCTATCAAAGTAGAATGGTAGTGGTGATTTAAGCATCTACAGCCTCAACAACATGGTAGCATTGATCTAATAACATAAAATACATTACAAATGCCAAGCTCATGGTCTCAATGAAATAAACAGTGTATAAAACAATATATGGTGCACAATAGCAGCAAGCATGCAATGACAGCAATAACATTGCATGATGTCCGAGCTCAAATTCAAAACAATAAGTGTATTAATGTATGATCTAATAGCAACAACCTCATTGATCATTACCTTTCACTCCTCCATCATTATAGAAGAGATAACTATCTACAACTAGGGCATCATGCATTGTTTATGAGTTCACTGTTTGAGCACCTCATGTCCCTATTTGATTGGCCAGTGCTCAAATAGTGAGCTCATAAATAATGCATGATGCCCTAGCTTGCAGCTCGCAAGCCATCAAGCCATCAAGACATTTCCTCATGAAATGATCATAAATGGGGAGTACCACATAGTGAATATTGAAACAACAAAACAAATAAAGAGAGATCAAACACTTCACACAATATATGTTATTTTATAAGATTTTATTAAGACAATATATTTTTTTATGAGCTCACTATTTGAGCACCTCATGTCCCTATTTGATTGGTCAGTACTCTATTTGTTATATTGATGCTATTAGATCAAATAGGGACATAGAATTCGATATCAACCTATCATATATCCATTCCAAATGACATAACTCCATTTTAATAAACATACATGCCAACCATTTGACAAAATTTCCATATGAAATCTAGAGCAATACATTAATTTTATAACGAATTCATGATTTATAATTCCCCTTGATTTATAGTGAATTAATTTTATAGTGAATTCATGATTTATAATTTAATTGTAGCAGCTCAATGTGTTTGAACTCAAGAATACCCCTTACTTGGTTTCCTACAAAGCCTTTGGTGAAATCTGTCAAAAAATGAGAAGCTATGAGAAGGTGACATGAAGCTAATGAAAGGAGGCATCTCCAATTTGTTTTGCAGATATACACATTAAGGATCATGTCAGATAATACAAGGGAATTCGATCAAAATAGGGAGACAATCGCTAGATTGTTGTCTAACTTTCAAAGAGAAGGCGGTGACAAATGTTATTGTCCATGCAAGAGTTGTAACAACTTAAAGACAAGAAGAATCAAAATCAAAACAGCAAAGATACATTGTAGGGAGAATGGTCACATTGAAGGGGGGCTTGATTATAATCCAGTGGTAAGTTATATTATTTTCACAATTAATATACATATGACCCATGGAAGGAGGTTTGATTATCACATTGAAGGGGGTTTGATTATCATCATTTTTATATAGGGCAATCTCCCTAGTGTGAATATAGAGGAACATGGAGGTGTGAGTTTTGAAGTTGAAGATCATGATCCCATGGAAGATGACGATCATGCGCTAGAAAATATATTTGAAGATGATGGTATAAATGCATTGATCATTGACACATTTGGTACTGGTGTTGTTGTTGTTGTTGCTGATGATGATGAACATGATTATGATGAGGATGACATTAACGATGTCCATGATATACCTCTACTTGAGAAGGTAAACACGGCCCTTTACAAAGGCTTTCAATCTACTCTTCTCTCCATTGTATTATTGTTGGTGAATTTGAAAGTTATGAATGGTTTATCCAACATAGAAATATCGTGTATGCTAAGGTTTGTCATATATGTCATTATAGTCTATAAAAGGTGAAACATGTACCATTAAGATTGTTTATAGTAATGACTTATATTATTCATTGCAGATTGATAGGTGACTTTCTATTACCACCATCAAATATTCTCCCTCACTCGTACTGAGAATTATGTGCCACTATGAAACATATTGGAATGGAGTATCAAACAATAGATGTTTGTCCCGAAGATCATATTATTTATTATAAAGAACATGAAAAATGCAACAGAATGCCCCGAATGCCATACGAGCAGATATCGAGATGATCAAGTGACAAAAAAGGTGTCTCGCAAAGTTCTTCATCACATCCCCATTATTCCATGTCTTAAATGATTATTCAAGTGCAATAGCTTGGCACAATTTATGGATTACCATGCATGCGGCAGGAGTCGAGATGACATTATTTGAATATTTGTGGATGGTTCATCATTTATGGACATAAAGGAAAAGTGGCCACACTTTAAAGAGAAACCTCAAAATCTTAGGCTTTCTCTGGTAGCAGATGGTGTCAATCCGCATGGAGAGATGAGATCCATTTTCTCGGTGTGGCCTATTTTTGTTATAAACAATAACCTTCTTCCATGGATGTCAATAAAGAGGGAGAACATTATGTTGGCAATGATTGTTCCAGGTATCTTATTATTTTATAGTTATCTACGTGTAGTTATAAGTCTTGGAGTGAAATGGCCACAATAATTATCTGATGTTGTTAATTCATCTAGGTAAGTACCAAGTGAAAGATATGAATGTATATATTACACCTCTTATCGACGAGTTGTTGGTGTTATGGAATGGTTTCACTATGTATGACATCTCCCGACCAATTCGACAAAGAAAATTTCAATTCCATGCAATGCTTGTGTGGACAATTCATGATGCTCCAAGGTTGACACATTTATGTGGTATGTTATGGTGAATTCTAGTTGTACGCGATAATTAAAATTTTAAAAATATACATATTTAATCTAATTTTATCGTTATCTTGTAGGTCTTCAAACAAAGAAAAAATTTTCATGTCCAATGTGTGGTCCAAACATGAAATCCCGTCATTCTAAAAGTTTAAGAAAATAGGTGTTTGATGAGTATAGGCGGTTCCTCCCCAGAAATCATAATTATCGAAGTGCAGAAATACATCTTTTCAATGAAAAAGAAGAGACTACATCAAAGCCCCAAAGAATGACACCTCACCTATGGCAATTGGAATATAATATAATTCGAGGTAATATCATTCCACGTAATGGTTGATGTTTGAAAATTATATATTTTTATTATATTTTGTTAGCTAATTATGTAGTTGATCATCTTGAAGGTCGTGAAGGCATCACCGACCAGCTTCCAAAGGGACTAAAATGTTATCCCAGAGAATTTAGTAGGCTTTCCTACTATGAGCATCTACAAATTGTACATTTATTTGATACTATGCATATTGGATAGAATGTAACAGAGACACTATGGAAAATATTAGATAGAGGGCATGACAAAGAGAAACTTGGCAAAATTTGTAGTGACATTCATGATTCCAATCATGCACCTGAAAAATATCATTGAATCAAATAGCAATGAAGACTGGATTAATGCAAGTGCTCTTCTTTGGTTATTAATAGAGCAACAAAGTAATGTCATAAAAAAAGTGATCCGAAAAATTTGATTTCCTACAAGATTTGTTGTGGATATAAGCAATCTCATATCAAAGAAAAATAATTTTTGGTCAAGGATGAAAACGCATGATTGGCATACCTTCATCAAGGTAAGTCATAGTCTTTTGTATTTACAATATATTTGTGTAATTGCATTCAATTTTAATTGTATGAAATGATCAGTTGACAATTGTTGTAGTATTTGCTACCCCTATCTCTCCCAGAGAACTTTGATAATAATATCAAACAAGGGATATATGATCTTAGAAAATACATGAGGTAAGCAGTGATATTTGTTCAATATATCAAACAAGTAATATATTTTAAAGTCTCATATTTATATATTTATGTCTTGAATCCCTTGTAGGTGGTTGTCATCTAAAGAAATCAATAAAGAAGATATAAAATATTGGAAGAAAAAAATTTGTCGATTAATGTGTGAAATGCAAAAGTGTTTACCTCCAACTTTTTTCATGCACAAGAACACTACCTCATACACCAAGTTGAGGAGATTGAATTGTGTGGACCTATACATGCTAGGTCAGTGTGGATGGTTGAGAGACACTTGAAATTTTTGAAGGGTTTGGTACAACAAAGAGCACATCCCAAGGGATCTATGGTTGAGGGATATATGGTATACTAGATGATGGTGTATGTTATTCAATATCTTCCTAATCTTGCAGCAAAGACCCATATAGATTGCAATTGGGATCTTTACTCAATTAACAAATTTGAAGGGGAGTACTTGGTGGGCAACGGTAGATTCAAGAAACTGAAAGGTAATAAATTATGAGATGTTATTGTAGTTAATTAATTCTTAATCTTCAAAATAAATCTATTGTAAGTCATCTATTTACTTTTGTACAGCTGCAAAAGAGTGGGATGCAATATATTTGTTTATTACAAACAATCAAGATTGGATGATGGCATGGATTGAATGATGTCAGCATGATGGTCATAGATTAACATGGGAATCTGTGTCTTCATTGGTTATATAAGCTCATCGTAATGGAGATCCCAATGTTACACAAAAGGAAATAGATTTAGCATATGGTTTAAGAGATCACCAGGTACTTATAAATTTGTTAATTAATCAACCGTATGTTTTTCAACTCATGATGCAATAATTTATACATGTTTGACATTATTGCAGGTGAAACACCACAAGGCTATGTTTTGCAATGGTTATAAATTTCACATCACAAAGTTGGATGACACGAAAAGAACTTGTGATTCTAGGATAAGTGCAGTGTTCCAAGTGACTAATATTTCATCTAGAAATGACTTACATCCTCGAGAGTCACAAAATCGATACTATGGTATTTTGGTTGATATACTTGACTGTGACTTTAATTCCTTCAAATTAGTTCTATTCATTGTGAAATGGTATAGACTACGACTCAAGAAAATTGATCCTGATAGAACTGTTATTGAACATGACAATAGATTTCCAATGATTAATACAAGGTTGTTTGAGCTAGTTGGAGAAGAGCCCTATGTTCTTTCAAGCCAATGTGAGCAGGTATTTTACTCAGAGGTTCCACATAAACCGGGTTGGTCATTTGTTGTTAGACATGATCCAAGAGGAAGGTCGATAAAGTATAATGTGATGGAAGAAGATACCGAGGAAGATGAAGAAGTGGAAGATGATGTAGATGATGATCACGATTGAGAGCTAGTCGAAGAAGAATATGAAGAAGATGATGATGATGATGATGCTACTGATGACAATGATGCTACTACTAATGAGGATGATGATGACGATGATGATGATGATGGTGATGGTGATGACGATGATGATGGCGATGATAGTGGTGGTGATGATGTCATCGATGATGATGATCTTGATGATGAGATGGATGAAGAAGAATATCAATGACATGAATGAAATGTACAATTATGCCAGATGTTTGGCATGTTTTAACGATTGTTTTATATGTACTACTCTTATTCACCTTTTTTATATGTCCTACTTATATGAGAGTTGCTTCTACTAATTTTCTATTTCCTTGCACGTCAATGATGTTAAATCATAGGGGATTCTCTTTGTTCCCTACAATGGAGTGAGCTAATTCTGAATTGCTTAATAATTGTTTTTTATTGCATGGTTGTCTCTAGTTTGTCATTTTGTTTTGAGTGTCTAGTGATTTAAACCAAAGACTTTGACTTAGCCAAAAAATGTGCAAGTCTACATTAGTATGTTTCTTTTTATTGTAATTATAATTAGTATGAATGAATAAAATAATGACAATGCAATATTTGTGATAGTGCAATATTTGTCGAAATAGAGTCGATGACTTCGGTCAATGTGCCTATGTGTCATTGTGGTGTTGGTCCATGCATGTTGAAGACGTCACGCACAAAAAGTAATCTTGGGCATCAATTTTGGGTTTTCCCAAATAGGAAAAAGGTTTGGATACATAATTATATTTTATGATTTAAAAATAATGTGACAACTAATTAATCATTTTATGAAGAAATGATGTACATTTGGTATTGCAGGGAAATAGTGGATGTTAATACTTTCGGTGGGTCAATCAAACCACATTTACATCTACCCCCTCTACATCTATACCTGATGTAGGAAATAAGTGCAACTTGTGCAAGGCTCGAGAGGCAACTAGTGCCGCCAAGATTGCTTCAATGGCGAAAGTAGAAATCATATTTCTATGATGCCTTCTTTGTGTAGTTTGTGCACTACTTTGTTGGGACCATATGCATAAATGTGGTTAACAGAGGGCTATTATAGATACTGATTTTTTTTAAAATTTCTAGTAGATACACATAAAGAACATGCACATAAACATGACAAATGAGAAACATAAATGTAGATATCACAACAGTTGAGAAACATAAATGTAGGCATCATAGTCACAATTTTTTGGAGACAACATAATTGAATGGTATACCTAGACAATGCAACACGTTTGGGTATACCACTCAATTATGTTGTGTTTAAAAATTGTGACCATGATGCCTACACTTATGTTTCTTAGTTATTGTGTCCTAGGACCCCTTATGACCCTTTATGATCCCTAAGAATACATCTTAGAGGTCTTAAAATGTAGTAAAGGGTCATAAGAGGCTCCTAAGAGGGGTTAGATGAGCTTCCACCTTCACGTGGTTGGCCTTGTTAAGTATTGAATGTTAAACTATTAGAAACAAAGAGAAGCTCAATAATTTAAGATCTCAATCCACATACAACAAATATATATCGATCCATCTCAATGGCTACCAAATCAACATATCTCTACCAAGAACCTAGTCGCAAAGAAACACCACAAACCGCACCATGAACCCACTGTGAAGAGGCATCCAATGTCTCATAAGTCGCATCAAATGACCCACTTTCTATAATCTATGTCTCCCAACTCGGTTCAGCAAGAAGAAGACTTCTCTCAAGGCATCACGGACACCATAGTGATCTACGAATCTCCAATGTGCAAGTTTTGCATGTCGCTCTCTCGATATCACATCTAACTCAATAATCCACAAGTCGCTACCGAATCTACTGCAAAGTCATCTCTAAATGATCCATAACCAAATCACGAGCAGGAACCAGATCTGCAAGAACACCCCTCTAAATTGATACCAACCTGATTGACAAATATATATATATATATATATATATACACACACATTGTAAAATTGATTTGTGTCACAATTGCGATGGCCATAAAATAGTGACAGTTATCTGTCAAACAATCTGACATCTAGTCGTCGCATGTACAGCATCGTTGTCGATAAAAAACTATAAACGACAGATAGCCATTGTAAAATTTTGACGGGTCCCCGTCGCATGTACAACATCGTTGTCATTAAAAACTAAAAATGACATATATCCATCGTACACTTCCAACGAATATCCATTACACTAACAACATCTTCATTGGCAAACAAATTACAAATGACGGCAACTTGTCGAAAGATTATGATGGGTCACCATCATTTTTTATTTTTTGCGACGAATAGGTGTCACAATTGTGACGGCCACAAATAGGTATGATGCCAGGTTCACCTTTTTGGCACCCCCTTCTTGCGATGTCCATTGTCGTCGTAATTACGATGCCCATCGAAACCGTTGGTTTTTCTGACTGCAAAACTGCAACGTCGGGTGGTGTCATTATAGTGACGGTAAATTGTCCCAATTCAAACGACCTGCCATCGAAAAAAGGTCTCAAATGTACTAGTGTTAATAATGTTGTTTTTATGTTCTTTGTTAGTTTGAAGAATAGGTGGAAGGCCACCTGAAAATAGTCATTTTAATTCTATCCATTTAGTATCTATGACACTAAATGTGAAGAATAGATTAGGGGATCATATCTGGTTGATCATTTTTGAAATATCACCACTACATTTCTTCCAATACACATGAGTTCCCCTCAAGGAAGATCCAAAATGCATCAATTATTTAGCCAATTGAGTGTTTGGAAATTTTTGTATGTGCAAGTGAAGGTTTTCAATAGTAGTTGGCATGCATTCATCTAGATTTTTCTTTAAAAACATAGAAGAGAGTCCCTGACTGCAATGTCTCATTATTAGATTTAGTACAAAATAGCGGAATCTTGGGTGACTTCCAAATTTGCTATAATGGAATCTCATTAAGTGCAATACATATTCATGCATCTTTACTTGTCGACATTGAGGTTGCATTGGTAATGCAATACCATCTAGGAAGAGTTTGGGAAAAGCCATGTCTAGAATTCCCCCATTATTGTATTCATTTATTGGAGAAGAGACAAGCTCTAGCCAATGAATAAGGGTGTCATTTGCATTTGTAACTTGCAAGGTTTCTTTGATGATATCTATCTCATTTCATTTATTCATTAAGTTAGCCATAAATGATGATGAGTATGTTATGTCACTTTTATTTTGATCCTCACCAAGCATACGTTCAATAGCAGGTGATATCTCATTTTCATGGCCAATGGGAATGTTATGAAGCATGCCTAAAATGTCTATACGTGTATCAGGAATTTTTCATAGGGATTCAACATCTATCTAAACATCCTTTTAATATGGGTCATATTTGATCTTATATTGTAATGTAGACCTTGCACAACTTCTTCTTACATAGCAATCATAATAGTTTTCACGTGTATGGAGTCTTCAAACTATGAGGAAATCCAAATTTATTATTCTATCCAAAAGATATTTTTCTATTATTTTAATGTCTTGTGAGAAGCTAATTGTATGACCAAAATATTCCTTCTAAGAACTTTTTCTTGATACTCCTTCTAAGAACTTTTGTCCCATCTATCATGTTAACATAACTAATAATAATGTTGATGTTTGATTATCTGACGGAGCTGATGATGAAGACCAACCAAGATCAGAGGTATACATGATGTTAGTAGAATTATTAGATTAGTTATAGTCTTTTCATTGATGTCAAGCAATTGATTTCTGGTTTATATTATTTTGTCATATCATTTGGTAATGATATAAGATGAATGAGTTAAGGAGAAGAAGAAATGAGAAGTTATGAATCTATAAAACATAAATGGGCAATTGATATAGATCAGACAATGATCTGGTTATGTTGGTATATTTTTTTCTATCTAACATATTATTATTTTAAGTTGGTAAAGTATGGTGATAAAGATTTGACAACTCGGTAAGTAAATTTGTTATGGCTACCAAGATGGAAAAGTCACTCGGTAAGGTAAAGGTAAAATTTTGGTCACTCGGTAAAGTGAAAAGGTTTAGGCAATGAGCAATGTAACTGAAATTCTAAGCGAAGAACACCGAGAAAGGAAAAGGTATTAAATGTGGATGGAATCGACATTTAATGATTAGCTATGATGAGCTAGATGATCATGATGATGAGGAAAGTTGGTTACATAGATCTACAGTTATGAAAATTCAAGATGAAGATCTATGGAAAGATCTAAGCAGCAAAAAGAAGTGGAATAATTTTTAAGAAAAGTTCAAGTTCCTAGGTGAAAAGGAAACGTGTTACCGAGATCCATATCTGATGAATAATGAAATGAATGGTCAATATTGATTAAAGGAAAATGTAATAGAAGAGATTAAGAGGCAAAAATTATCTATATAAAGGATGATCTTGTATGGACAATGGGTTGGCAAACTGAATAGTTGAAGGGTTAATTGCAGAAGAGAAGGAACAGTGAGATTCTGAGCACAAAAAAAGTGATTTGATGAAATGTTGATGCCAGTGGAAGATGAAGAATTAAAGTGAATATTGATGAGTGCACAAGGATCTGATTGAGAAAAGATAGTTTCACATCTATACATCATTTTTATTATTGTTGTTTACTAGCATGTGTAACAAAGCAATCTCTTAGCAGAGTGAACTTAAAAGTCTTATTGTAAATCCTTGAAAAATGTGACATTCCAAAAGAGTGTTTAAATCCCTCTAACAAGGCCACTCATAACAGAGTGAAGATCCTAATAGATCTGAGGTTAATCGCTTAACCGGGTCACACCTAACAATATTTTTTCTAATCTTTAACCAGATTTTCTCTTAACCGAGCATACTTCAAAAGAGTATATTTCTTAGTGGGTGAAAATTCCCACAGTGGTTTTTCCCATAATTGGGTTTCCATGATAAAAATTTGACGCAGGTCAAGGGATGGTGGATCCAATTAAGAATAGTCCAAACCTTGTAGCTAGTCAGAACAACACAGCGGAATACTCACAAAGAAACACAACCAATTGTTTAACTCTAATTTTCATTAACATGCTCAACTATAAGGCCTTCCAGGTTAGGGCCAATTACAATCAGTAAACAATTCTGCAAGGTCTACAATAGATCCAATACAAATCCCAGCTAGTCCAGCTCTAAAGACAATCAGAAGCTGATGGAAACCCTATAGCAGATCTAAACTTGAGCTCGCAAGCCTCCAAGAAATCTCCTTGTTCCCAAGTATGCGACCACTATCTCTGCTATTACAAACTATCTGATAGGAATCAGATATGCAAGTTCATGGAAACAACTTTTCCACAACTTCACCAACTCCAACTTCAGTAGTGCATCTCCAAGCTTATGCTCTCTACCAAGAACTATTTTCTCTATCTTTTTCTCCCTTTTTCTTCCTCCTTCCTGACATCTACCCAAGCTCCCCTTAAATACTAATCATCAGCCACAAGTCGAAAAGATGAAAACCCAAACCCTTCCTAACAAATATTAAATGCCATACAAGTCAGCTTACGAAATCTATACAAACATTTAATACAACATGTCAGCCTCCAGATCCACTTAGGAGAATCCAAAAAAAGATACAAATAATAAATACACCAAGTCGGCCCAAAAAATCACATAGAACTCCATTCAGCAAGTCAGATCTACTGAGTGATAGTGAAATAACCGAGCTAGCCAAGCATCGTCGAGCACTAGTGTCGATCAAGCACCATAGGCATGACCAAGTAATCTATTCACTGAGCGCTAGAGACTACCGAGTTCCTTCAATGACCGAGGTCATTGGTCAAGGCTGCAACTGAGTAAAATTGGTCAAAACTCAAACACTTATACAGTTTCAGTGAGCACACAGAATGCCCCTGCTCCACCCTTGGATGCCCCTGCATCAAACACCCTAGGTTCCAAAAGATGTTCATATGTGAGAAGAACATCTTCCAGGATTCAACACATGAACCCTAAAGTAGTTCTTCACATACAAGTCCTCCACCTTTTCTACTTGCAACTTCTTCCACTTTTGTTTCCTCTATCTCTTCAAGTCCTTTCTAGACAATGCACAGGTCGATTCTCCATACTGATCATTCATTTTCTCTGGATCCACAACCTCAACTCGACTACCAATACTCAGGCTTCTCCTATCAAGCATTGTATCCATCAAAGGCATCAGTGAAAACTTCATGTCATTCTTCTAAATAGTAAAGACATTCTTCACATAATCATACATAGCTCTACAATCATACTGCCAAGGTCTACTAAGCAATATATGATAGATATCCATGTCCACAATGTCACATAACACAAGATCCTTATACTGGCCAATATGAACATCAATGAAGCATTGTTCCCTTACTTCCAAAGCATGAACATCTTGCAGCCAACCAATCCTATAAGGATGTGGATGTTTCATTTTTCTCAAACCAAGTTTCCTAACCATGTCCTCAGCAACAAGGTTATCAATACTTCCACTATCAACAATAACATCACAAATTTTACCTCCAGACTTGCATCAGGTCTTAAACAAGTTACTCCTCTGACAAGGTTCATCCTTTGTACCGAGCAATGTTCATCGAAGTAGCAAGTTCTCTTATTTAGGTTCATTCCGAATGTTTTCATTTACCATAGCAGTTCGTCGGTCAACCTTCTTTTGTGTACATTCAAAAGAACGGTGTCCTTCCTCTCCATAGTTATAGAAAGTACCTTTAAAGATAACTCTACATGTCTTCTTCTTAGGTTCCACAGGTTTTTGTTCATCTTCTGCATCAATCAGTTTCTCCTTTTCTGAGTGATCAACTTTCTCTTTCCCTCAGGAGTTATTAGGTTTGTTCCTTTTCAACTTCTCTTCTTCCCTCAGAGGATACTGATAGGCATCTTCTGTAGAATCAATCTTCAGCATACCAAGCTCATCCTGAATATTGAATCTTAGACCATTCACATACCAAGCCACCTTTTCCTTACCAATCTCTTGGTGTCCAGACCGAATAGTAAGTTTGAGGAACTCCTCAGTATAATCTTCAACAAACAAATCCTTCTATTTCAGATTCTACAACTTCTTAAACAACTCAAGCTCATAGTTGGCAGGTATGAACTTAGCTTTCAATTTGTAAGAATTCTGATATTGTTTTGATACCAAAAGAATTTGCCTAAGGCAAAGAATGAATGCCAAGATCTAGAAGCTCAAGAGATAGCACAAGAGAGACAAAATATGATATGATCAAATGATCAAATAGATAGATTGAATTGAATTGAATTATACAATGTAGGAGTGCCTAAATATATAGGCAATGCAATGATATCTAGAAGATATGCAAGTGATAAGATCACAACTAGACATGGTGGAATCACATGTCCACCAAAGGTGGATCATCCTCCATTGTACATGAAAGTATGTGCAACATGCGCAACAATGAGAGGATGATAATGTGATAAGATCACCAAAGGTGGATCTCACACACAAAGAGGTATGAGAAGACAACTATGACCACCTAAAGTGGAGATTCTCCTAACCATGTGCTAAAAAGAAATGCAAACTCCTAAGTGTCTCAAAGACAACTAATTATGCAAAGGCATTATCCTAAGTAAACTTAAGTAAAGTGTAATTAGTAAATACTTAATTACACCAACACCCCCCCTTAAGTGCAACTTAGGGGAATGCACTTAAGCTCACAATGCAAGATGGGTCCTAGCTACTAGGCCATGTTAGGTACCCATGTACAAAATGCAAGAACAATGCAATCTCTCATAAAGTGCAGAAAGAGGGAAAACCTCATGGGAAAAACCCTCCCCCAAAAAGAGAGATGAATACAAGATGCATGCATGGATGGAGTAATCAAGACCCCCCAATTATGACATACATCATGCCTATACAATAAAGAATCCCCCCAAAGGAAGGAAACAAGGAGACATGATATCCCCCCCATAATGAGTAATCTCCTCCAAGGATGGTAAGTGCTTGAAGACAAAACATAGTCCAATTCCTACAAACAACATTTCTCCTCTTAGGAAGAAGATACACCAAGTATAGATGTAAGAAGGCTTCCCATTGTGGATAGGAAGTAGGAAGGGGAATCCAAATGAAGTATGATGTCTCTGAAGTATGCCCAAGTGTCACCATGTCCTTGGTTGATGAAGATGCCACGAACCAATCAGGAGAAAGCCCCATAGAAGAAGGTGACATACAAGGAACCAATGATAAATGATCCACATAAGAATTTGGATCAAACTCCAAAGACAAAGATGCCTCCTCAAATGAAGTCGGAAGAGAAGCAAGAAAGCCCCCCCTCAATGTAGAATGTACACCCATGATAGATGCACCTGGATCAATGTAGAAACTGCACCAAGAAAATTGAATGATGTTCCTCCCCTTAGGAAGAAGCAAGTCCATAGGTGTATCAAAGAATCCTCCCCAATCTATAGGAAGAATCCTCAAAATGTATGATGTCTTAGGAAACTGAATAGGAATCTCCAACACATGAGTATGATCAAACTGAACCATGTAATGTGACATCTCAAGTGAAGTTTGAGACTCATGAAAACCAATCTCCAAAGACTCAAATGTCTTCTCTGAAGTTAAAGAGACCTCCTCCAAATATTGTATCAAAGTATCCACAATCATGTCACCCTTGAAAGAATGATCAAGTAGAGAATGAAGATGAGGGTCAACATACTCCCTCAAAACAACTGGAGAAGGATCATCCTCAACAAAGAGAAGATGAATGTCATCAATAAAGTCTCCCAAATCTGAAATGTAGGACTCCACAAACAAACCTGCAATGTCTGTTAAGTAGGCATCCCATGGAACCAAGTCTAGAAGATAATGAATATCTTGTTGCACTGAAGCACCTGAACCCATGGCTATGCAAGCATCATTAGGAGCAAGAGTAGAAGTAGTCTCAATAGGAGGAGAAGGAGCTGCAACAAGAGGTTCTAAACATTTTGGAAGTGGAGGAATATGTGGATCTCCATACATTTCCCAAATAATAGTCCAAAGATTATTCATAGTTTCATCTTCATAGTCATCAAGGGACTCCATAACATCCATATCCATATTCAAATAGATAATCTTCATAACTTCTAAGTAAGAGTCAAGATTGAAAGAAGGACTTTTAGATCTATACTCATACAAATAGGACAATAGGTTATTCTCACTAAGATGAGAAAGAACCAATTCACTCCATTGCTTATAGTTCTTTCTTGTCAACTTAATTAAACCATCCATGATGTACTTCTCACATGAAATAATGAGATCAAAAAATCAATGCACCCCCCAAAATGTAATGAGCCAAAGAACCCCCCCAAAATAAATGATTTTGGCACTTTATATATAGTGCATGTACAATTGCCACTTGCCAAAATGAATAAGAGTGAACTTCTTATTTTGATGATTACAACAGAAAAATATGAAGCTATAGTAGACTCAAACAAATAAGACACAAGATCTCTTAAAGATCTAACAAATTACAAGTGCCAAAAATAGGCCAAAATAGACCAAATTCTGAAAGTACTATGTCTACTCAAAATTTTTCCAAACTGATACCAGATCTGGAAAGTAGACAAAAAATCATGAACTTTCAAAAAAAATAGCACTTGAAAATGTGTCCATATGAGCCCAAACGAAGCCTCTAAAGTTGCAAAAATTAGAATTTGTGATTTTCAGAAAATATCAGAAATCACCTACACCATTGTGTAGATCGTGAAATTCTACCCCAAAACAAAAAAAAAATTGCTCTGAAAAAGGAGTCCGGATGACTGAGATATCGCTGTTTGAAAATTGCCTCTGAAATTATTTTTTCTGAATCGCCACCGCCGAACCTTGAAAATTCAAATGGCTCTAGATTTTGCTTCAAATATCCGATTTGGATGAAACAAAATTCAATTTAGGGGTTTTTGGACCTCCTCAATGTGATGCCAACCTTTGATTTGCACCAACAAGCTCCAAATTTGACCTGCAATAAAAATCTCTTTAAATAAGCTATACAATGAAAACTCATTTAGCTCTGATACCATGTAAGGATTTTGATATCATTTTGATACCAAAAGAATTTGCCTAAGGCAAAGAATGAATGCCAAGATCTAGAAGCTCAAGAGATAGCACAAGAGAGACAAAATATGATATGATCAAATAGATAGATTGAATTGAATTGAATTATACAATGTAGGAGTGCCTAAATATATAGGCAATGCAATGATATCTAGAAGATATGCAAGTGATAAGATCACAACTAGACATGGTGGAATCACATGTCCACCAAAGGTGGATCATCCTCCATTGTACATGAAAGTATGTGCAACATGTGCAACAATGAGAGGATGATAATGTGATAAGATCACTAAAGGTGGATCTCACACACAAAGAGGTATGAGAAGACAACTATGACCACCTAAAGTGGAGATTCTCCTAACCATGTGCTAAAAAGAAATGCAAACTCCTAAGTGTCTCAAAGACAACTAATTATGTAAAGGCATTATCCTAAGTAAACTTAAGTAAAGTGTAATTAGTAAATACTTAATTACACCAACACAATTTAGTCACCATCAACCTCCACTGATTGATCTTCATTTCACCTTCATCCTCTCGGTCTCTTTACATTTCTTTCCACCAAAGAGCAACATGACCTTTCAATTTTGTCTATGCCAACCTCACCCAAAGAGGATCTTCAATTTCTTCCAGCTCAAAGAAATCTTCAAGTTCACTGATCCAGTCAATCAAATTCTCAGGTTTCAAAGTGCCAGAGAAAGTAGAGACTTCCATTCGGTAACTACTAAACCGAGTAGCAGATCTAGGCAACTGAGTAGTTTTGTCTTCACCAGATCTATCCCTTCGGTCATCACCACTAGATCTAGCATGTTCAAATTCTTTAGCAAATTCTTCAAATCCATCCTTAGTACCGACATTCTGAGGAATACCAGTAATAGCTCTCATGATCTCAGCGACCATGTCATTCTTCATCAATTCCATCTCAGATCTAAAATCTAATTTCACCTTCTTTGTAATCCTGGATTCCACAGTATCACAAAGGTCTTGAATAACTCTAGGGTCTAATCTTCTTGGCGGCATCCTTAAAGATAATAGAAACCCTCGGCAACAAACCCTCACTGATCACCTTGTGACAATCTCCAAGTTGTATACAAGTCAGATCGCAGCCTGCAATCTTGCAAAACAACTAGGGCACAATTTCACAAGTCCAGCGCCACGGATCTGCAATCAAGATCACAAGGTCTTTTCCTTCAACAAGATTAACTTTGCAAGATCATCCTTGCTAGGTCAAACTTCTGCTTCACAAGATCAATATTCGCTCCAACAAGAACAAAACTTCGTTCTAATACCACCTAACGTAGGTCAAGGGATAGTGGATCCAATTAAGGACAGTCCAAACCTTGCAGCTAGTCAAAACAACACAACGGAATACTCATAAAGAAACACAACCAATTGTTTAACTCTGATTTTCTTTAACATGCCTGGTTGTAAGGCCTTCTAGGTTAGGGCCAATTACAATCAGTAAACAATTATGCAAGGTCTACAACAGATCCAATACAAATCTCGGCTAGTCTAGCTCTGAAGACAATTAGAAGCTGATGGAAACCCTAAGGCAAATCTAAACTTGAGCTCGCAAGCCTCCAAGCAATCTCCTTGTTCCCAAGTATGCAACCACTAGCTCTGCTATTACAAACTATCTGATAGGAATCAGATCTGCAAGTACATGGAAATAACTTTTCCACAACTTCACCAACTCTAGCTTCAGTAGCGCATCTCCAAGCTTATGCTCTCTACCAAGAACTATTTTCTCTATCTTTTTCTCCCTTTTTCTTCCTCCTTCCTAACATCTACCCAAGCTCCCCTTAAATACTAATCATCAGCCACAAGTCAGCAAGATGAAAACCCAAACCCTTCCTAACAAATATTAAATGCCATACAAGTCGGCTTACAAAATGTATACAAACATTTAATACAGCATGTCAGCCTCCAAATCCACTTAGGAGAATCCAACAAAAGATACAAATAATAAATGCACCAAGTCAGCCCAACAAATCACATAGAACTCCATTCAGCAAGTCAGATCTACCGAGCAACAATGAAATAACCAAGCCATCCAAGCATCGTCGAGCACCAGTGTCGACCGAGCACTGTAGGCATGACCGAGTAATCTATTCACTAAGTGCTAGAGACTACTAAGTTCCTTCAATGACCAAGCTTCCTTCAATGACCGAGGCCGTTGGTCAAGGCTGCAACCGAGTAAAATTGGCCAAAACACAAACACTTATGCAGTTTCACCAAGCACACAGAATGCCCCTGCTCCAACCTTGGATGCCCCTACATCAAAATTGGTGTTATACGTTGTGAGTGTTTTATGTGAATGTTTTATTGATTGATATAGTTTATTTACTGTTGTCAGTAAATAGAGAACTATATTTCTACCGAGTAGTTACCGAGTTAATCAGAAAATTTTTATTAAGGTATTTTTTTATTAGGATTCCTGATTCACCCCCCCCTCTCTGTAATCCAACAATAGGTATCAGAGCTAAGTACTCTAAAGAGATAAGTTTGAAGACTTAAGTAAAAGATCTGAAGATGTATAGGAGAGAGGTACCTAAGTTGAATAAGGAAACTTTCTCAACATGGCAAAGTAGAATGAAACTGTATCTATTTGGAATTGGTTAGCATTCCCTGAACTTGCTACATAATGAGTATTCACCACCGGCCACTAGACCCTTGATAGTTGATGAGATGAAAGAAAAGCAAGAACACAACTCGATTATGATAGAGATTTCTTCTTCACTATCTGATGTTGAATTCAATGATGTTAAAGATTGTGTTAATTCTAAAGAGATGTGGGACAGGCTTACACTTATCTATGGAGGAGATCAACATATTCAAAAAGATAAGGTTGACAGCTTGAGAGGAAAATATGATGAGATGAGGATGAAAGATAATGAGAACATCACACAATAAAGTAGCTGAGTCAAAGATGTTGTTAGTGTCATCAGAGGTGTTGGAGGATCACTGACCAATGAAGAAGTGGTAAGTAAAATCTTGAGAACTCTATCTTCTAGGTTTTTTATTATGCTCCCGTAAAACTTGTAGCCACCTTATTGATGCTTACTTATGTATATAATGTAGTATTTTTTATATTTAGTAACTCACACACATGAATGTGTTGATGAGGTATATCATCTTTTCCTTCATTTTCTTCTACTATATTCCTAACTATTTTTTAACCTTGAACATGGCCCACAACTTTTTCCCTTATGCAATTTTTTTTATTGTTTTGATTTCATTAAAGATAATGTCTTAAAATACATCAACATTTGTTGCATTTACCCATGCCAATTATCAACTTTTGCTTGATTATGCAATTATCATTTTAGGTGTTAGTGGTGGTGTGCGCTATGTAGACTTTGTTATGTACATCAATAAATTAAATGGTACCCTAATTAGACTCATACACAATATGCACCAACTTTTTCTCCATTCAACAATCTCATCTTTACTTGTTCCTCACATTTTTCATACATGGTGGTATGGTTTTCTATTTTAAGTAAAGTTGAGGAGTTCCTTGACATGGACCAATGGTGGATGTGTGTTCATCTCTTATTCATTGTCACACTAGTACACATCATTGAATGTACATTTATTATGCAATTACTTCACCACTCTCATTCATCGACAAATGCATTGCAATTGTGTTGTATTCTTTTTGCATTTGTTGCAGTATGCTTTCAATCAGGTCTATAACCCCATTTTATGGTTATGTTAACAATGGCTATTGTTTAGTGAGGGATGTATGATGGCTTCAACTACACCACTAGAGAGGTTGGGAGTTAGGTAAATTGATAAATTATTTCATTTCAATATGTTTTCTGGCACATTCATCATAAAATAAAAAATGGTCATGGATAAATTGAATGCAAGTGAGTTTATCTTCCAACCTCATTATGCTAGTGATCTTCTAATAATTCATACATTTTTTTTATTTCAAATCAGTTTTTTATTCTAGAATTTATAACCTACCTTTTAATATTTCCCTCAATAGCATAACTTCATCGTCATCATCATCATCATGTCCCACTTTTTGGCCAACTTTGACACAGAGATCAGCATTCTGAGAAAAGACTTCACTTTCAAACACCTGTTGTCACAAAACTATTAGGAATTTGAAGATGATGTAAACTAGAGTCTTTCAGAATTTTCTTTCTAGTTTATAAAAATTTTTTTTTTTTTAAATCATTTAAATTCATTTTTCCTTCTCCTTTGAAAAGTGGTTTGTGTGAAAAACTATGTTTTTAAGGAGTTACTGTCACTTGGATCAACATAACTTTTTTTTGAAATATGATAACGATGTAATTCTTTCAAGATTATATTTGTAACTTCAATATCTAAAGGATGCAATTGGTTTCATTCATTTTGGGTCAATATTTCATAGTTTATTAAGTTCTAAAGTGACAGTAACTATAATTTAGACATAAGGTCACTTGGATCGCTCTAACTTGATCTATGTATATCGAAATTCATTTTTTCTTTTTTTTATAGAAAGGTAACACAAATACTCTTTTTCTACATATTTTTCATAAAAAAAAATTTGTAATTTACTATTTTTCCCAAAGTCTTGAAGAGACAGGTTGTTGAATGACCAAACAACCTATGTTTAGTTAAAGTAATATTTAAAAGTGATAATGAACTCAATATGTATTAAAATTATATTCATTAGAAAGCTTGTTCTGAATAGCATCATACTACATAGATAGGTTTTCAAATGGATTCATTTGATCTGCCAAAACATAAAGTTGAAGTGATTTTTTGTCAGCATTTTAATAGGTGCGAAGGAGACTCCATTGTACGTATGAATGAGGAGTATAGATGTTATATCAATATTTTTTTAATTTAAGAGGCTTTGAGCTATTCATTTGTAATTAATTCCTTCAAATGGAACCTCTCAAGGCTTAAATCATCATATTTTATTAAAAATGTGTTATCTCAGCAAAAATCAACATGTCTAAAAAAGTGTGGTACCACCCATATATATATATATATATATATATATATATATATATATATATATATATATATATATATATATATATATATATATATATATATATATATATATATATATATATATATATATATATATATATATATATATATATATATATATATAACTTCACAATCTTCATAGTTAGCTCATAGAAATGTACCAATGTTTGGTAGAGATGGCAATGAAGAACTTTGGTCTTCATCGACATTCAAGTCAACACCAATATTTGCAGCCTCCTCCAACAAGCATGATGCTTTCTCTAGTTTAGTAATAAGAGCAAGTGCCTCTTCCATGTCAGTTTGAAGGTCTGACAAAATAGATTCTATTAAAGCACATATTTCCTCAATCAATAGCTCAACTATTTTTTTTTTAAGGTTTTCTTGTGTACCTTCCACCTATGAATACAAGCATATTAATTATCAATATACATAGAAACTTTTCTCCAATAGAAACATCCTTAAGGGCAATGAAATTTTCTTGGATGTGTATCCTTCATCAATGCATCTAGATTTATGAGCCAAATACTTGTCTTCTCAAAGCAATATTTAATGTTATCAACAATCAATACTTTTTTGAAATGTTAGGATACCAAGTGTTTCCAAGTCTCTAAATTGAGATAATCAGGTATCCATGTTTCTCTTTCACTATTGAAATACGACTTCGAAACCAAAAAGTGCTTACATCAAGTGGTTTCTATTGAAGTTTGAAACACAAAATTGAAGTTTGAAACACAAACACCTAGAATCAAACAGAAAATGAAAACACCTTCTACAAGCAAGGGTAGCAAGAAAATAATCACTATATTTCTCAAAAGAAAAAGGATTAAAATTTGCAACATCACATAATTGCAGGATGATTTACAATGAAGAGATACATTGCTAAATATAAAAAAGCGAACTCAATCTAAAAATAGAAAACTAGAGCTAAATATGCAAACCAAAGGTACATGATATGCATAATATGCAAAGAGTCTAACTAAATTAGACTGAGCTAAATTTAGACGAAGTGAACTTAAGCTAAAGCATCAATGTGCAAATATGTGATTTTATTATGCATAATAATATGCATGAGAATATTCTCTAGTATGTGCATAATTAATTAAAGAAACATACGCAAGTGTACCTAAAGTAACTAATATGCATGTTCTAACAATTTTGTATTAGTGCAACTTAACATTCGCTTATCTCTGTGATTTATGAATGAATGCATTGTGAAGGATTTAAGCAATACAAATCCACAAAACCTGAAGAACACCTGCATACAAAAATTTGTAACAAGGAGGTAGAGACAAGAAGAGGGAAAGGGTGAAAATATGAAGAATATATTTCCTGAATGAAAATCGATATGAAATATACAATGGATCAATCCTTATAAAAGGAGATCGAAAACCTAAAAGGGAAAACCCTAAAAGGTAAAAGTGCATGTAATAATTAATTTAATTATTGAATGACTAATTCATGCATCTTTTAGTTATAAAATGACTAATGCATGTGCATAAAGTGAAATCTTAAAAAGGAAGTAAAGTTAATTTAATTAAAATAATTAAATTAATACTTTATTCTAACACCCCCCCCCCCCCCCTTTAAGATGAGCAACAATGCAGCTACAAACAATGCAAGAAGAAAGCAAAGGAAACTACAGTGCTGAAAGCAAAAAATGGGTCCCGGTAGCATGGCCTGATGAGGTACCCAACACAAACAAATCTCTGTAAAATGGAGAAATAGAGAAAACCACATGGGAAACAACTCTACTCCAAAAATAGATGAAGACTAGTCTGAAGGACTGAAGAAGCCTCCAAAACTAGGGAATGTTCCAGAAAATAGGAACAAGGATGAACATGTAGAACATCACTGAAACAAGAAGTTACAAACTCTATCAAGAAGTAACTGTTGGTCTAAAGATCCTCCACTGAAATAGAACATGATTGGGTAAAGAAGACTGTAATTTGCATGAGTGCCCTCAAATGATACTACTCGAATCAATTGGCAAACAAAGGCAAACAACTGAAGTTGAAGATACGGATGGCATAAAAACACCAAAATTTGAAGAGCTGATCAATCAAAGATGAAATGTGCTTCCAAAAATAGGAAAGAAAGAGTGTCCATATGGTAAATGATCCATCTCACCAGAATCCATAGGTACCCAGCCACTACATCCGTCTAGTACATAGGAACAAATACTGAATACATAGCTCACCCTATCAAACCAAGGAAGAAGAAGAACCAATAGTAGAACCTCCCCCCCCCCCCCCATAATGTTGAAAAGGGAGAAATAGTAGGTACACTAAAAAGAACATCCAATATGAGTTGCATGATGAAGAAGAACCAGGAACATCAAAGGTTGAAGAGAGTAGAAACACAAATAAAGGTACCTGAGGCTAATTTCATTGGAGGAACGCTCACATGACAAAGTTAGACAAAAAACAAAGGCAAAAACATCATACCCCCTATGGCACTTTATAATTGAGTGTGAGTACAAAGAGCACGAACATGTGCAAGATCTCATACATGCAATAGAATGGCACTTTATCTCAATGCACACGTGCATAAAATAATGCTACAAAATGATGTATACACTACTCAAAGAAGATCAAAAGGTTGTTGAAATGAAAAAACAGCCAAAGAAGAGCCATTCCACAAAAGGAAGAGATCCCAGGACCTGAAACATCCAAGATATTCACCAAAGTGCATAAATGAAAAAAAATTGAATAAAATATACCTGGATCAGAATCTAGAAAAATGACTCATGACACTAAAAATTTCACAAAACAAGCTTTCCAACGATATATCATTTGCGAAAAATGGAGCCTGCATGCACAAGTTATGCCCCCGGGAAGGCAAAAAATAAGCTCTACCTTTGAACTCTTGGTATGAAAAATGGAGAAAAAATCCAAAATCCATAACACCAAAAATATCCGCCTCTGAACAAGCTTTCCAACGGTATCTTATTTTCCCAATTTCGACACCGTATGCTCAAGTTATGAGCAAAAAACCACAAGCAGCTCTGGAGGTCCCAAAATGGTGTCAAAAACTTGTTGCATGTTGACATTAGCAAACCACTAGCCTAAAATTGACGGCTAAATGGGTGTCGAGGCGAAAAAAGGCATGGGGCTGAAAAATTTGGCCCCTAGTCATCTAGGTGACCAAGGGGCTGTGGATGTGGGCTTCTAGCTATCTCCTGGTCCCACCTATTGGTCCCATGTGACTATGGCCTATGGAGTTATAGGGATGAACAATGGCGGTTAACGCTAAAGTCGGCAGAGACCGCGCAGTTAACCCCGGCAGTCACACCAATGGTAACCGCGACAGAAACCGCAGCAGTAACCGCGGCCATTCCGTTGGTGGACCACTAGTGGTGGCCACTTGTGGTGCCGCTAGCACAAAAACTTCATGCATCAGATTGCATGAAATTTGTTTTGCCTCAGAGTGCGTGCACAGCCATACGGCCCTAGGACAAAAAAATTTGCCTCTCCCTATAAATTTGTCCAAATCGGATGTATTTTATATCAAAATAGGAGTTTTTGGGTGTTGTGAGCTCAATGGTGAGGTTCATTCGAGCCCAAAGTGCACCAAAAAATAGTGACCACCCTAATTTCAATTAAAAAAATACTCGAAAAAGCCCTGATCTAAACCAGTTGATCCTCTTGTCTCTGATTTCTTCAAACACGAACAAGTTGTAGCAGATCGGGGTCTGATACCATGAAGGATTTTAGCATACAAAAAACTTGTCACAAGGAGGTAGAGACAAGAAGAGGGCAAGGGTTTGACTCTGAAAATATGAAGAATATATTTCCTGAATGAAAACTGATATGAAATATACAATGGATCAATCCTTATAAAAGGAGATCAAAAACCTAAAAGTGAAAACCCTAAAAGGTAAAAGTGCATGTAATAATTAATTTAATTATTAAATGACTAATGCATGCATGTTTTAATTATAAAATGACTAATGCATGTGCATAAAGTAAAATCTTAAGAAGGGAGTAAAGTTAATTTAATTAACATAATTAAATTAATACTTTACTCTAACAATTGCATGTGCATGTGCATAAGCTAACTAAAGAGGGTTCTTGTTTTTAACTCCCTCTTTCTCTTCCACTTCTATTTAGGGAGTTCATGCATTTAGTTGCTAATCTTTAGAAATTACATGCATTCACATGCATAATTTATGCTCATATCTTTATATATTCATCATAATTCTTGTATTTTGTAACCAATGTGATCAATGGAATTTTATTTAGTGTTGCTTTGTTTTCTTCTATATTTTTATCTCTGCAAGTATTGTTTTTCAATTCCTAGCTAAAGCTAAAAAATTCTACATGGTATCAGAACATAGGAGTTAGGAAAGAGAGTTTTGTTTTTTTGCAGAAACTGAAGATCAGAGCTTGGAAAAATGGAATTTTCAGCTTCTATCATTCTAATGCCATTCAATTATTTTGAGTGGAAGAAAAAGATTCTACTTCGGCCCATAAGTAGAGGCTTTCATTGAACAGTCATGGTAATAGAGGTTGAACCAAATTATGCATCATAGATAGGCCAAGGTCATGCTCTCTTCACATGGACCTTGCCTTCATTTCCCCTTTAGAGACACCATGTCATTGGACCTATCATGCCTCTCTTTTCAACATTATGGAGGGGTTTCTATTTTTCGTGTTGATGTTTCCTTGATTCCATAGTTGATCAGTTTTATAGACAATTGGCACCTATATTTTCAACTAGCAATTTATTCTTGCATGGTTGAGTAGTGTCTTTAGGGCCACTCGTACAGATTCATGTGTCATATCCATCCTTGACTGATAGATGTTTCATCTTTGTTTTCCATATATTCATTATTTGGGGGCGCCTATGCAGATTATTATCCTTTGTATCTTTGATTGGTAGATGTTTTACTTTTGTTTGTCATCTTCTCATTGTTTGAGTAGTGTCATTGGGGGCACTCATGCAAATTGATCCTAATTTTCATCTTGGTTTCAAATGAGTCTTTTCATTCAACACTATGGCAATTATCATTTAGCGGATGTCCATAGTTTTCTTGTCACAAAAGATTTTATGTTGCATCCCTTTTTAATTTTGAGGGGGGTTTTGTTCCCACTAGGTTTTCCCTCTTTCCTCTTACCTTTCATTAGTCTCATTACTTAGGCTTCAGGGGGGGTATTAGCACAACTTAACACTCACTTATCTTTGTGATTTATGAATGAATACATTGCATGTGCATAAGCTAACTAAAGAGGCTTCATGTTTTTAACTCCCTCTTTCTCTTCCAATTCTATTTTGGGAGTTCATGCATTTAGTTGTTAATCTTTAGAAATTACATGCATTCACATGCATAATTATCATGTCTTTATATATTAATTTTAATTCTTGTATTTTGTAACCAATGTGATCAATAGAATTTTATTTTGTGCAGCTTTTTTTTCTTCTATATTTTTATTTCTTCAAGTATTGTTTTTCAATTCCTAGCTAGATCTATGCAGTTATAGCTACAAAATTCTACAATTGCATATTGTGAGATGTGTGGACTGGTAGGGTTAGCAAGTTAATCCTAAGTGGTCTTGCTTATTGAATTATTATGAAGGTAATATAGCCACCAAATGTCAAAATGTCTACTAGTGGATGAAACACCATGAAATATAGATCTTCTATAATTAGCAACCATTTGAGAAATAGATCTTTTAATAGCCATGCATGGGGTTGAGCAGTGATGCATGCACCTGGTTCACAATTGGCAATGTAATTTTTTAGTTGTTTCTTACTCTTAAACAAGTAAAAATTAGGAATACTATTATGCCTAAAACACTTCCACCATATTTTTTAGTGAGTACTCAAACTACCCCATTTCTACCAATTTGAATGTTGATCTCATCACAGTTCCAGATCTTAAAATCACCATATGTATTAGCTACCAAAACCTTTGACAATGTATCATAGAATATTGCAACACATTATATGCCTCAAATGGTTTCCCTCTCTCTATTAAGTCATATTATCCACAAAGTAAGATCAAGAAGTCACCAAAACTTACAAAGGTGGTCCATCCTTGAATGGATTTAGTCTTTTTTGGCATATCTACACTTCTTCAACCTTTAAATTGACTATTTCAAGGTCATGGCCCAACCACACCCATCTCATTGAATCATTCAACAATATTTCCATCTACTTCATTCAAAATAGTGGACGACCTTTCCTTTTGGTGGTAGTTACATCAATCAACCAATTTTTTAGTGGAGTTGTTAAGAACTCTTATTTCTTTTCTACCCCTCTTGTTGAATATTTTTTGTATTCAAAATCTTTCATGGTGGCTTCCATAACATTAGTTAATGATGTCGTAACCCCTGTGGATAATCTTGACAAAGCCCCTGTTGTAGATCTTGCCCAATCTTATGTGGTTGTTCCACACCTAGCTCCTACTACAACCCTTGTTGTTGTTTCTAATCTGGACAGTTCTTTGTCCTCTGGCCTGGAAGACATATCCTCTCCTTCTACGTATGCCATTGTTCTGCACCAAGCTTCAACTGATGTTGCTCAGGCATTATAGCACTATGACCGCAATGCTAACAGTTGCCCTAGCAAAGTCTCCTTTGTTGGGGAGCCTAAGGATAGTATCGCCTGGATGGTTTTCCAACGACGTAGAAAGAACTCTCGCCTTTCTTCTCTTGCGGTATGAGTTTGGCCTACTCGGTTCGGGAAAAAGCCTTTTTTCTTTGTATGTTTAGTTTTTGTAATTCTTGTCAGAGCTTGTTGCATTGACTATGTGTTGTTAATGGCATGTTAATCTTTTGGTGGGCCTTGGTTTTGTAATGGGATGCCCCCCTTGTTTTTTGGCTTCTTTTAATATCAAAAACATTAGTTGACCACTCTCACTTTATTGAAACTTTCATTGACATAACAAATGCATTCACTTTGATTACAAGTTTGAGTGGTTGTGTAATGAGAATAACTTAATTCTCTTCATATACTAGTAGCTTAACACCTCTTTGTCCAAAGTAGGTGTTGTATATAATCTCTTTCCACCTTAGCCAATTATCGCTTGGCCTTTGTTCATCTGTAATGAAGCATCAAGAAATGTGTAAGAAGCATTCATATATTTCGAGTTAAAGATTCATATATTTTTTATGGATAGAGCGTGATGATCATTTATGTTTTATAACCTGGTCGAAATCATGTGATAGCATACATATGTAAGGGGGAGTGCCTAATGGTGGTGTGGGCCATGTTACCTATATTAAATGTTGGTATATTATATCATTAAAGTGTCAATGGAATAGAGATACAAAACCCATCAAAAAAACATGTGCAAAGGTATTATCGTATTTCTATATAGAAGCATGAAATATAAGAATCATAAACAACATCTTTCAGTTGTGATCCTCAAAGAATGGTGATGATGTAGAGGACTTAAAGCATTCCATAAAATGCAATGTCAATCTAATCTAATTGCAATGAGTCTATAGAAGGATGGGAATGGTGAAGTACATGATTAAAAATGCACATTCGCTTGGTACTGGTGTGGCGGTGAAGGGGTAAGTTGCAAACATACATCCATTGTTGAAACATGCTACAAAATTCCTTGAATTATAAGTTTGTGCATATTCCTACATAGAGAAATTGTTTACATGAGTTTTATTATAAATTTCAAATCATTTTTATCTAGCAATAGAATATGTTCATTAAGTTGAATGTATAAAATGTAAACAATAATAATATATATATTAAAATTATAGTTAAATCACTTCTACCAATAATTTCTAACCCATTCTAATTTATATATTCTTACAACTCTCAAAAGAAATTGATACCTCGCAAGAAATTTATGTGTACTTATATTTTTGGGAAAAAAGCATGACATTATTAATCATAAACATTAATCCAATAGAAAATTTAATGCTAATGGCTCCCGCTCCTACTCCTTTTGCCACTAGGGCTCCCGCAGCTACGTCTAGGGCTCCTGCTACTGCCGCACCTCACTCCTCTGCTACTCTGGGTTCTGAGGGATGTGTGGAGGTTGTTTCCTTGCAGCCCGCTCACGTTGTGTCCACTAAAGCCTCGCCCCTCCCTCCTTTTGGTCGGATTAGGCATTCGGGTTCCTCGCTAGTGGCTTGGGATGTCGGTTCCCCTGGTGTCTATGTTCCTCTGGTGATTGTTGGGGAACTATCAGTCGTTCCTGGGGGCTCCTCTCAGCTCAAGCTTGTCGCCTCCAAGCAGTCTTCCGGACATAGGGGCGTTGCCCCTTTCCATGTCTCTAACCCTCTAATCCTCTCTCTGGATGACGAGGTTGTGAAAGACATTGAAGGAGCATCCTCTATTTTCTCGGATCATGGTCTTATTTGCAAGTTTAAGGGCTTATGGCCAAGTCTTTCTAATTTGCATGCTTAGATCACTCGCCAGTGGGAACCTATCATTTCTAAAACTGTTCACATTTTCCCTCTAGCAAGGAGTTTTTTCATAGCTAAGTTTGAGAATCATGTTGATAGGAATCTGATTCTATGTGATAATTTTTTTAGCTAGGATGATCGGTTCATGCTCATGATGAAGCCTTGGCATCCTGACTTTGATGCCTCTTCTGAGACTTTCTCCAAGGTTCCTACTTGGGTGAGGCTTCCCAACCTCCCTCTTCATTTTTGGGTAGACTCTCTGCTTGAGGCTGTGGGGGAGGCTCTTGGGGATTTTCTGATGGTGGATGAGGAATCTGATGATATTCTTCATTCCACTTATGCTAGGATTCTGATTGATTTGGATTCTTCCAAGGGTCTTCCGGAAAAGATTATGTTGAAGCATCCTAAAGGATTCTGGATCCAATCCTTGGATTATGAAGGACTCCCCTTCAGATGCAGGAGATGTTTTAAAACTGGTCACTTAGTAGACAGTGTGGATTAGAAAAGGTTAAAAAACCTGTTTCTGGGTGGAAGGGAGCCTCCTCCCAACATTACTCTATTGTGAAGGACTCGTCCATCAGAAGCTTTTCTCTGGTTGTTTCTTCTTCTTAGGAGACTATTGAGGCCAATGTGCCTCTTGGGACCGTTGTTGGCTCTTCCCCAAGTGTTGATTCCATCCTTGGAACACCTCTTTGTACAGCTTCAATTGTTCGGCCCTCTATTGGTTGTGAGGCTTCTTCTCTTTCGACTGACAATGCTTTGTTGGCCCACTCTGGAATTGTTGCTTCTAATTCATCTCTCAAATTAGCTTATTTGGACACTAGTGGCCCTATCTTGGGTCTATCTCTTGATTCTCCGATTTTGGGTGTCTTGGTTCTTGATTCGCTTTCTTGGCAAGATCTGGCTAAGAAAGCGGAAGATGGGTGGACTTCTGTGAAAGAAAAAAAAAATCTAAACATCTACCCTCTTTCGATATGTCCCTTCGTTCCCAGAAGGGGAAGAAATAACTTCTCTTGGGCTTTTCTTTGCGGGCAGTTGGACCTTAGCTGGTAGGATTTATTTTGTTGTCCGCAGGAAGTTTCAGGGCTGCTGGTTTTAATTGTATTATTCTTCTTTGCAATGGCTCTTCTTGTTTGAGTTCCAGATTCCTCCTTCTGGTACCATTTTTTCTCTGGGTTGTGGGAGCCTGTTGTAAAACCCTCGTTGTGGTCTTGATCTGTTTCTTCTTAGAGTGTTGCTTTGAATATCTTATTTGACCATTTTGTACAGGGTTTCGGGGCCCCTTCAAAACCTATTTTCCCTTAGTCAAAAACATTAATCCAATAGAAAAACAAGGTTATTCTGCTATATGTATATGTTGTTTAGAGCTTGAAATTTTGTTTGGACAAATTGCTACCTGTAAAGGTAGCTCTCTTTCATTAAAATCAAAAGCAAATTTACAACAAGATCCTAAGTAGAGAGGCAACATTAAAACATTGTGATGAAATCTGACAAAGTAGGCATTCGTCCTCATAGCTTTCCTTAAGTCACCCCGTATCAATTGGGGGATAGGCCAAGAAAGAGTTCCAAACTCAACCCACACTATTCGCAATGTATTTATCGATGATATTTTTGCAGAGGTCCCCAAGAAAGACAGACTAGATGAAACAGAATGTACATTATGATCAGTAGTCGCAGAGGAAGTTAGTAACAGAGTTTGCCTCTCTAAAATTATGTTTAATGGTGTAGTCAGGTATCTTGTCTAAATGAGCCCTAATTCCCTGTCCACATTTTCATTTTCCATCTTGGAGCATAATTTCTTGAGATGGTGTTTATGAGAATGGATGAGTCACCTTCAATATTGATATTGTTGAGAATTTCACTACTTTGGGGATATCATTAACTCATTTAAAAAGCTTTATCACAAACTTGCACAACTGAACACCGTCTCCATCTTGCTAATTTAGCCATTCTTCAAGTTTGTCAATATATAAATCGAATAATATAGAGAAAAGAAGGTACCTTTGTTTAACACCAATGTCACTACTAAAACTTTATGAAATGTTTCAGTTTAACTTTATTCATAAAGTCTAAGAACAGGCACTCTCCCATTTGGGGGCTGGAATTAGACTGGAATTGGCATTATCTAATTCAAGATAATGTCAATTCCATGTTTGTGTCCATCCAAAAAATTGGAATTGGAATTTTGAAATTCCAATTTTGCCCCAAAATGAGCATTTGCATCTTCCACTCAAATAGGTGGAATTGGAATTTCGAATTCCAATTCCAATTTTTATAAAACCAAATTTAATATTTTGTGGGATCCGTGACTATAAGGATGTATATTATATTGCTATAAGGATGTATATATATACATGTATGTATATATGTGTATATATACGCATGTGTGTATATGTGTGTATATATACACATGTGTGTATATGTGTGTATATATACACAAATGTGTGTATATGTATATACACACATAGGTGTGTATTTGTGTATATATATATACACATGTGTGTATATGTGTATACATGTGTGTATATATGTGTGTGTGTATGTGTATATGTGTGTATGTGTGCGTATACACACATGTACACACGTGTGTGTATATACATGTGTGTATGTGTGTGTATATACACACATGTATACACATACACACACGTGTGTATGTATATATATACACATGTGTGCATATGTGTATATATACACACATGTATGTGTGTATATATACAAACATATACACACCATATTCAAAGAAATTAAATAAAGAACTAAAATTCCTTATGCATCTTCTCAATCATCTTCCGGGTGAACCAAACGGGTCAGCCCATATTTCGGAAATCATTTTCAGGATTTGTATCTTCCAAAATTGCAGCATCTTCTAGAATTGACTATATCCAGCATTTGGTATTCCAGCACCCAAACGGACCCTAGGAATACCAAGTTCTTCTATTCTACTCCATAATTTGACCCTAGGGAGTGTGTCAAAAGTCCATTTGAAATCAACAAAACAACAAAAAGTATATCTTTCTCCCTAAGCTTTTTCAATGATGCACATCAAAGTGATATCATGATCAATCATAGAGTGCTTAGGCATAAAATCTACTTGACCTTTTACATGTTTTTCATTTATTTCTACCCATTTGTTGATTCTACTTTCAACCATACTGCCAAATAATTTGCAACTAAACAGTTGATCATTATAGTCCTATAGTTGGAGGGGTCATTGACACCATTATTATTAAAAAGAGGTATCATTAGATAAGGAGATATTTTCTACAGCAAGTCAAATTGTGATATTGCTACCAGAATTCAACTGTGTAGTTTTGAAGTCAAACTCATTGACCCATGTTTCATGAGTAGTGGTTCTTAAGAACCCATCTCTCATGAGAATGAATGGAACACTTAGCACTCATTGCATCTAGGTGATACTCAGAGGTGAAGCACAAGGACTTCCTGGGAGGTCTTCCAACCCAATACTACTCTAGCTTAAGCGCACTTAACCATGGAGTTTCCTCAAAGGAAATCCTGGTGCTTCACCTCTATGAGCATCACCTAGATGCAATGAGTGCTAAGTTTCCATTCATTCTCATGAGAGATGGGTTCTTGGGAGCCACTACTCATGAAACATGGGTCAATGAATTTGACCCAAACACTACACAGTTGAATCTTGATAGCAATATCACAATTTGACTTGGTGTGTAAAATATCTTCTACTTACCAATTGATGAGCTTAAGGGGCTTTCTAATGAATGATTCATAAAGAACAACACTTGTTGAAGGTTTTGTAAATGGGGTTGCAAGCAAAGTGGGCTTAACCTTGGAGGAAACTCTGTGGTTCAGTGTGCTTGAGCTGGAGTAGTGTTGGGATGAGTGACCTCCAAGGTTGTCTCAGTGCTTCACCTTTGTGAGCATCATCTAGATGCAATGAGTGCTAAGTGTTCTATTCATTCTTATGAGTGATGGGTTATTGGGAACCGCTACTCACAACACATGGGTCAATGAGCTTGACTCAAAAACTACACAATTGAATCTTAAGAGCAATATCACAATTTAACTTGTGGAAAATATCTCCTACTTTGATGAGTGTAAGGAGCTTTCTAATAAACGGTTCATAAGGTATGACACTTGCTAAAGGTTTTGTAAATGGGGTTGCAAGCAAAGTGGGATTAACCTTCGAGGAAACTCTAAGGTTAAGCACACTTGAGCTAGAGTAGTACCTCCCAGAAAGTCTCGGTGCTTCACCTATGTGTGCATCACCTAGATGCAATGAGTGTTAAGTGTTCCATTCATTCTCTATAGTAAAATCACAACAAGTATCATTAGATTAGTACTCAATCTCTATGATGTTGAATATTTTTGTAATGTGTAGCATGAGACTTCATTTTAGAAACTCCATTCGAAATTCAATTAAGCCTTTGAAAACCAAACCCAACGTTTTTAGACTCAATCTCAATTTCATGCAATGTGAAAAGCTTAGTTGTGGTGTTGACTATAGGAGGATCAACTTCTAATTCCTACTCAAAGTCATCTCACATATTCAAACTATTGACTAATTGAAATATTATTTTCAGTTTGTTTTTTTCTTAGTTGAAGCTCCTGTAAATAAAGCTTCAAGTTGTTTCTACCAAGGTTGATTATATCTTCCCACCTTGTGCTCATGAATTCAACTTTTTATTTCCTCTTAAAATCTGATTAAAACATTTGGTAATTTATCTTATGTTTGCCCGAACTCCTTGCGATTTCAAATTCCTCGTTAAACCAAACATTAACTAGAAAGCAATTTATTTCTTATTTCTTATTTTATATTAACAAGAAAAGTAATTTATTTCTTATTTCTTATTTTTGGATATTCTCAACTTCCCAAGAGCTTCTTGAATTATATTTGTTGACTGGTAATTTTTAAGACCTCGCAAACAAGTTTTCATTTTCTCTAAGATTAGCTTTTCTAATAAGCTTAAGATAAAACAATTGTCTTGTCAAAATAATTCTACCCCTTGAACAAGGTTGCTATAGGCATTGAGTTTTACCTCCAAGTGCCCCTTCATTTACCAAGAAAATAGGTTCCTCTAGGCATTGAGTTTTACTTCCAAGAGTCTCTTCATTTACCAAGAAAACCTTAAGCCCATTGGGTTATGGTCTGAGTTTACGTACAAACAAACTAATGATAAATTAGATAAATGTCTATTTGATTGTTTATATATATATATTAAAAATTATTTTTCAAACTATACGGGACTATTAATTAAAAAAATTGATTGATCAACTGAGCCTAGTAACTAGAATATCCTGTCATGGCAGGGGTCCATGAAATTATGATCACATTTTTAGTTTTGGTGATCCCACTGTAGAAACATAGGCCACGAAAGAAGAGATGCATGATTATTGGCCCCTCCCAACATATTATACAAATAAAATTCCTACTCTGTAGTTGCACAGTAACATTAATATTTAATAAATAGAAAAAAAACTCTGTTTAACCAAAAGAAATATGACACGGATGCAATAATATGTCGACTAAAATTTGAGATAAGAAATTTTTGCACTTTCTTGATGCATGAGAAAGATTAGCAGGGCCTTGATAACAATTTCCGTTTTAAATAAACTCACAATAGCAGCACAAAATTTGTAAATTATTGATAATATCCAAGGGCTCTAAGCCACAATGAAAAGGAAGCGCAACTTGGTACAAAATAAGATGGAAACACTGCAACTGGAAAGACAAATGGATGGTGACCCTGGAGGAAATAAACTACTATTCAGTTATAATGTGATCCTGTGAAATCTTAAATCAAGAATATTCTATTAGAAGTACATAATGACTGCGTGCCAATTCTAAGTTTCATTAATCTGCATTTTTTGCTCGTGGTCAATGTATAACCTTGTGTAGATGAAGACACCGATTGTTAATTTTATGTTTACATTCAATAGAATCAAAGTAGTCATTGCTAAGGCACTAGTCCATTAATTACATAGAGGTCCCACTTACCACTATGTGTATATAGAGGGAGTAAACAATAGCTGTGTCAGTTAGAATTATAGTTCTTCAAAGATGCAAGCTAATAATGAGAATTATCGCGTAGTCCCATAAACACCTGATTTAATCTTCTCTCAAGTAATCAAAATTAAAAATGGGTAATCATGATATAACTACGAACCTCGCATCCATCCTTACTTTTTCTTTTTAAGAAGTGTACTAACACGTAGGAACAACTTATCCACTTCATCAAGTTCGGGATGGCAAGAATTATCATCCAACCCATCCCCCTTCTTTGACTCTTCAGACGTTTTGGCCTCATCTTTGGCAAAATCAACAAGGGCCTTCTTACCATCCAATTGTGGAGTATCAATATTGTCTAAATACAATGAGTCTTCTGGTTCACTACATGAATCTGTATCCATTTCACAATCAGTTTCAAACAAATCTGAAAGTGCTTCTGAATCTGAAGCTACGTCAAAATCTGTGTCAGAAACATGATCGGTTTCACTCCCACAGTAGTCAGAAAGATCTTTCGTCTCTCTTGCATTTTCAACAACACCCTCGTTACACTCGGAAAAGTGCCCTGTGAATGTAACTTCCCTTTCTGCCACGTGTTCTGTCACACCTCTCTGATTGTTTGATATCTGCTTACCATATTTTTTACTCTCCTGACCTTCACCTTTCACCTGTTGGCGAAGCATTTCTAGTTCGTTCTCCAATCTTGGTATGAAGATCCTAACTGCTCGGAGAGCTTCTTTGTATTTAGATTTGGTTAAAGCCTGCAACACCATTTCTAATTTTTAGGCCACAATTTGCTTTGTATTTATCCATAAACATAAACTTATAAATAAATGCAGATTGCAACAAGTTCTATTTCTCCAAACATAAAAAAGTAAGATCAAGACATATCATGCTATTAAAACATTACACGAAAGAAAGAGGGAGATGTCTATGCAGCTTCTAAATGAAGTAAGTGATGCCTGTGCAGCTTCAAAATAAGTAAGTGAATACAGCAAAGAGTGGGATCTCTTGCCTTATTCTTGGAGAGAGTAATCCTTGGGGTCATGATTTCAGTAGGTGGCTGACAATAATTCTTTCCACGATACATTATAATTGTGTTTCTTTCATGTATGTCCAGTACAATACCACCAGTCAGTCTTGCCAATTCTGTTGCTATTTTGCAAACCTCATCTGGAGTGAACGTCTTGACAATTACCTTAACAGCCTGATGCTTCTTCCAGTGTAAATGCATATTCAAGATTACACCTCCAAAAATCCCCCGTCTACCAATTGGAACATAATTCTTGCATTTATGACCCATTTTAAGGTAATAGAAGTGCTCTTCTGGAGTAAGAATTTCAGGGTCATGTGCGGTATCCGAAGAATGTTTAGGCTCTAGTTTCTGCAGAGCTGCTACCAAGCGAGCCTCTTTTCTTTGAGCCTAAAAATTGTCAAAAGAAAATAGTAATTAGTTAAATAGTTCCTCCACAAAACTAGAGACAGAAATTTTAGGAAACAAATTAAGAACTCTCCTACTAAACAGGTTAAGAATCTCAAAGTTAGACCTTAAACATCATTGCAGCTTTAAACAGGATGGGAAACAAACTAGAATCTATACTGCAATGCTTGCAGTTAAAAGTTTGCCTGCAGCTAAGATGAATCTGAAATATAAAGTTGCCTCAACACAGGATGTTCCAAATATGCTTAAACTTGAACAAAGATCAACTCTCTTGTGCATAAACCTCACTTGGGCCGCTTTGGTAAAGACATAAGGTAAGTACAAAGTGTTTTCAAAATAAGGTGATTACCTAAGACAGGTAGTAAGAAAGAAAGTGGAGAAAGAGAGTGGTATCAGAAATAGTTACAAACTAAGTTGCCGAATCGGGTATGGACACGGGTACGGGTACGGGTACGTGGATACGGTACGTAGATATGACAATTTTTTTAAGGGGTTGGGTACGTTTAGATACGTCCGTACAAAAATATGTATAAAAATCGTAAATATATATTTATATTTTGCAGCGTAAAAACAAGAATTAAGAAATAGTATACTTGTAATATTAATTATTTCATATACAATTTACCAAATTAACTTTATAACAAGAAATAATAAACATAAACTAAACAATTATATATTATATAATGTTACTATTAAAATATATAATAATTTGAATTGAAAAAATAATTAAATATAACTTTAATAATAAATTACTAAGATTCTGCAGGGATTCCAAGAAGTACCTGATTCCGGTATGTACCATACCCGGAATTGGCAGTTAAACTGGACGATTCAGCAACTTAGGTTACAAAACAAAATTACAACATAAAACGAATAACAAACAGATACATCCAGTAAAAGGTGAAAACAACAAAAAACCTCAAAATTACTACATGTGACAGTGATGATATTGCTCAGTATTTTCCAGCAAAATGCTACAGAGATTGTACTTTTGTTCTTGAATATATAAGAGAAAGAGAAACGTGTTTTTGCAGTAGTTGGTTTCAGCTCACTTTCTATCCATGCAGTTACTAGTCCCTGAACAAATTTGTCAATATCAGCCATGCAATATGAATAGACAGATCTCAGCTTTACAGAAATTATCGACATGATCTAGTGAGATGATTGAGGCTTAAAAGTTTGTGTTCCCACTGTTTCATTGACCAAAGGATTCAAGATAGAGGAATCCCATAAATACTACAGTTTGGGCGGTCTCACATTATTACAAAAAAAAAGATAAAACTCAAAGGCCTTGTTTTGCAGGTGAAAAGACTGAAACGAGAGGCAATGAAGCATTCCTTTAAACAGGTCAGCTGCACAAGATATTTGTTGGCAAAGTGGGGCCAGATAGCAGGCTGAAGAGGCTACTGTGAAAGCAGACTTGGAAGAGTTCATCACTTGAGCAACAAAAATTGTGCTTGTTTTTAAGTGATGTTAATACTTTGTTTTGCTTATGGTTGCCATCAGTTCAGGTCAATGGAGTTGGAGGCAATCACCATTGCTACAGTATTTCATTGCTAGGCTGGAATGGAAGGCTATTCCTTTTCCATTGTTGGCAGTAGAGCTATTTTGGTCTGCTTCTTTCCTAAGTTTTCAGGGCTAACTACATTCATGAAGACATCTGTATATATAATATAGTGGAGTCATTCTTTCATAGATTTTTGATAAAATCCTTAAGCCCCTTCTGTTCATTCTTGCAACAGAATTCCACATTCCCAATAATTAAATATTTATTCGAAAAGACCTTTTAAAATTTTGGGAGGCCTGGCCTCAAAAGGTCTGCAGTGCTAGCCTGCAATTTGTGTTGTGAATTTAGTGAAGCCATCCTCATCAGCTTGTTAATCTTTAGAATTGGCATTCTTTATTGAACTACGTTGGAGAGGCTCTACACCAATATAGAAGGCCATTTCTGCTATTTTGGGAACCAAAACTAGTTCTGTAGCATATGATTGAACTAGCTCTCTGTTGATTCCTATAAACTCTTCTAATATCTCTAGCAGTTCATCTTTGATTACATTCCTGGATGTCTAATAGAACAGCAAATATTCTCTGTGCCCTGGCAATATATCCTTAAAAGAATAAATTCTAGTCCAATTCATCTTCCTTGACCTTTTTCATGATTATTTTATAGTCCCTCCCTCCTATGACTCTGGATTATGCTTAAGAAGCTCTTCTTTATCTTGGTCCAGTTCCTAAATTCATTGATATATGTAGGACCTGTTATAAAATGTAACAATCAGGGACACTAAGTTGGGATTGCGCATTGATATGTGGATGGTTTTGAACCAATTTTAAAGGAAAATGCTGTTGAAGTCTCATTTTGTGATCCATTCTAGGACCAAAAATGGTTTTTTTTTTCTCTTTTTCCAACTCCTTGTTTATTTCCTATGCTCTCATCCTTATGTGAATTGACTTCCGATTTGAAAGAAAGCAGATGTGCAGAATATGCTTCCTACGCTAATCTATGAGAAAAGGCATGTGCAAAAATAAAATTGATCATAAGGTTACAAGGAAACAAACACAAAAGAAATATACTGCAACACAGTAATTTACATAGGGAAAATATTTTCAGGCAAAACCCCCCAACCCAAAGTAACTCAATAGTATTAACAGTACATTTGCCATATCTAAGGCATTATCAAAAATATCACCAACAAGAGGTTGGAAACATTTCTAACAGCATAACAATGCCTACAAAACTCATTGTGAATTCTCCATTTCAAGCACCCAATAAATAGGAAAAGCAATACATTAAAGTTTAAACCAACAAATGGCAATTAGGAAACCATGAGCTAAAGCCATCCAAAATGGGGCATACAAATTCCTAGTCAAAATAATCCTAAGATGAAACCACAAACTAAAAATAGCATATTTCTTACACCTATCATAAGCATGTCATAATTGGTCTCATTAATGCCATTCAAAGATATATAATGATGTGACATTGCATGCATCCTAAGTCGGTAAACAACCGTAACTTCCTCTTAAAACTCTCTTATGCATCATAGATGCTCTTGCATTTCTGGTGTGAGGGGCACTAACTTTCAAAAGCCATAACTTTTGATTCAGATAAGTGATTTAGTCCCTTTATTCTAAATTGAAGGTCTTACAGAGCTCAATGTATTTTCGGTTGGGAGGGGGCGTGGGGGGTGTTGCAAATTCTGCCTTTGTAAGCCAAAAAACAATTTGTTCTCAACATTAAGATGCCAAGTTGAGACACCTTTTCTAACACAATTTAGCACTTAACATTTTGTACGCGGTGAAAATACTTCCAAACTCTTTTAAATCCATTATATTATTCAAATCCTAGAGAAATCTAACTTCTAAAAAATATATATACAGTGAGTGACCTTATATTATTAGAACATTATATCACCAATCCTAATAATTTTCAAATTTTAGATTTGTGAGCCACATGCATTCATTCAAAATAGGCTCTCTGTGCTAATTTGAAAATTATCCACTACCTAACTAGTTTCCTATTAGATCCTATTCACACTTATACTTACGTCAGTCACTTACTTTTGAGTCTCATATCATAGGATTAAGACACTTATCATTATCTAAGTTTGCCTTGAGGCTTCATCCTTGTCTTTATAACAAGAGTTTTTTCATCGTATATTGTACCAGTTTCAATTTATACATCAAATGAATTCTCTAGCTTCATAGCATTTCCATAGCTTCTCTCGTGTAAAAGGTTGTTTTGGTTGAAAGTGAACCTTGACTCCTGTGGGGTTGATCAACAACTTTTACATGGTACCAAAGCTCTAGATTTACAAATCTCTTTTCTCTTTTTGAAGTGTTTTGGACAAGAGCTTTCAAACAATGCATCTTGGTGCAAAACAAACATAATGGATGAGCTCAAAGGGCCTAAAAACCTATAAGTCAATATAAAATTCAATAGGAATTGGCATCAGAAAAATTTTAAGCTTCTTTTGGAGGGTTCGTAAACTCTTGCAAGAAAATCTCCATACAATTGTACAAAATTTATAGTAATTCATATGACCATACAATCATCATACCATCATCTAAAATTGCCATACAGTCCTAGTCACAAATGATCAGAAACTCATAGGAAATAGTCAGCTTTTGTCATCCCTAATGTTGGGAAGGCATCAGAAACACAAATTAGATTTGGGCGAGGGTGCAATGATGTCATCAATGATCCATGCAAGATTTTATCAGAGACTCAAGCCAAGTTTAAAGGGTGGTAGGTTTAAGCATAGGGGATTTAGGCCCCTGATCATTCTCAAACCAAGGGTACTACATCTTGTGGCCACATCACCTCCATCTTACCACTCCACCAACTCTACTCAACTCTATCACTGCCCCCTAGATCACCACCTTCACCCTTTCATCAACTAACTACTACCACTCAACATCTGCTCTCCAACCACCGCCCACTTAGCCAAAGCTAGCAACACCACTATAGAGCTGCCAAAATAGTGCCTACTACCTCTTGCCTAAAGGAGAACTTTTTTAACAAGAATCATAACTTGGGCGTACAGTACCATCTTTTCATAAACAAATAGGCATGGGAAAGTTGGTTTTGCATACTTTGTAACTGCTCCTCTAGTTATTCTTGACTTTGCCTAAGTACCTATTAACTCAGTCTGAAATCACTGTTATTATTTTTACTTGTACTTGTTGATGTGAGTTTTATTCCCTTACAACATATAGGATAGGACACTCTGTGTCTTAGACGAAACACTAAATATTGAATCCTCTCTTGAACAAAGACACCGCTTATGTTAAGACTGCAATGAAAGATCATAAGGTGACTCCAAGGTTCCTTCTTAATGTGGATACTCACTCAGTGAAATGATGTGATTTGCTGGTATCACAAGGGGACTTATGTTATTCTTTAAGGCTTGTCAACTTGGTTCAATTGATATGGCTTCACAATGTGCAATGAAAATATACCTTGCTTTCCAACTTACGAAATGAAACTAAACTTAAACTTGCCAACCTAAACTACTTCTATTTCTACCTAAGGATGCAAGAAAGAGTGAATACACTTGGACTCTACTAGATGTAGTCTTGTCATCGGCTCCACTCACCTAGTGTTGATGTTTTGTAGCTTAAGTCGGATAAACACTATGAGTCAATACTAGTGAAGATATGTATATATATATTTAGTATATATGAGATATATATATATATATATATTATGTAAATATTAGAGAAATTAATATAATACTCAAGAAATATTATATATATATATATATAATCATAATTGTCATTATATTAATTACATAATAATGAATAGACATGTCCCATGAAGGGGCATGTCTCTTCTTGGCTCATTCTCTATAAATGCAAGAGATTGTTGCATTTGGAAAACACATACAATCAGGAGTGCTATTACATTTGCAACGATCCTAAAAACCTTAACATGGTATCAGAGCCAAGTTGCAAATGTAAGAGAGTAGTTTGTTGATGGTGAATGTGTGATTGTCTCAAAAAATACAGTCTCGGTACTGGACCATATCTCACAAATACACCGTTGGATTTTTCTGAATTTTGGATATGTTGGAGATAAACAAATTTAGAAGAATCTCACCAGAGCGATTGGCAAGAAAGTGTCGGATTCAAAAGTTATGACCGACTGTGTACGGGTCTATGTGAAATATGATTTGTTAAGAAGGGTGTCTCTTTCTAGAAAGCAAGCCTTAATTATAGTGTCACCTCTCTTGGAGCAATCAAGTCATTTCACAAGAAGACATAAGCATTTTCAATGATATAAGAGTAGGAATTTTACATTGTGGGGGGAATAATAACCAATGCTACATTCCCACTTGAACCATCCTTAGTGGGGAGATGATTCAAAGGGGGGATGTCTTTCAAATAATCTGAGAAGGTGTTTTTTGATTTGATGTATATGGATAGTAAAAGAGCGAGGTTCCTTCTTTAAAAGCCTAACCGCTTGAAGGGAGATCCAATCAAATTGAAGGTTTTCATAGTGTATAGAAGAACCTTTGGATGTTCAAGACAGGTCATGTGAAGAATTCTAGTAATGTTCGAGAATGATGACATCATTCTGTGAATTTGCATGATATTTTCAATGGGCTCACCTTACAGGATGAAATACTTGAAACTTATAAAAGATAAGTATTCCATGTTTTATTAATGCACATAATTTTTTAATTTTGTAATTCATGCTATACTATTGGCTAGTAAAATCTTGTATGCTTCTATCATTGGTATTTTCGGTCGAGATAGTTTAGTGAGCCATTTGTAATCTCTCTCTGACATACCTTCAAGGCAGAAGCACAAGAAAATTGTATTCAAGGGAGAAAAAACTTAATGCTTGCAAACAAATTGATGATTGAGACCAGATGCAGAGGGAGTCTGACATTTCAAAAGAAGACAAGAGGTTGATACAAGAACTTGAGCTTCAGAGGGAGCAGTTAGAGGATATGGTTAAATCAACTTTTGATAATCTTGGCCGTATTGATTCAGAGGGAGTAGTCCATACTAAGATGGATTCTCTAGTGATCAAGAAACTATAACAGTCAGAGGACTAGGAATCATGAATGCCTTTTGGGCCCTGTGTAAATCATGAGGAAGTGAAGACTTCCAAATGATTATCACTTGTATTTGTCAAAGTTATTGGAAGGTGACAATCTTACAATAACTTGATCTTCTATCATGATAGACATCTTATGATGGCTGAAACAGAACATGATAGATGATGATCTTCTATTGTGATAGGCATCTTATGATGGCTGAAACAAATCATGATAGATGATAGGAATGTTCCTTTGGTAAGTATTATTAAAGGTACATGTGCACATTACCTATAGGACATTTTTTGAGTTATGGTGAATATCATGAGACTTGATATTTTTGGTCAAGCCATATCTCTGATATCATATTGAGGTGATATCTAAAATATTTTTTGAGTTATGGTGAATATCATGAGACTTGATATTCTTAGTTAGACCATATCTCTGATATCATATTGAGGTGATATCTATAATTTTTGTTGAGTACCTGGTGGACATCATGAGACTTGATGTTGGTAAGCCAGTACTCTGAGTACATGGTGAATATCATGCGACTTGATATTTTGTGGCCATTACTCCTAATATCATGAGATGATATCTCTATAAACTCTAATATTAGATTAAGGTAATATATCTTTTCACATTATTTTGAGTACTTGGTGAGTATCATGCGACTTGATATTCTATGGCCAATGCTCTAGATATCATGAGATGATATCCTTATATATTTTTGAGTACTTGGTGAATATCATGCGACTTGATATTTTGTGGCCAATACTCTCAAAATCATGAGATGATATTCTTATGAATCTACGAGTTATGGTGAATATCATGCAGCTTGATATTCCTAGTCAAACCATATCTCTAATATCATAGTAAATGATATCTTCTGATTCTAATCATGTGTTTAATCTTCCCTGGCTAAGAGGGAGTGTTGATGTTTTGTAGCTTTGGTCGAATAAACACTATGAGTCAATACTAGTGAAGATATGTATATATATGTTTAGTATATATGAGATGTATATATACTAATATATATATATATATATATATATATATATATTATGCAAATATTAGAGAAATTAATATAATACTCAAGAAATATTATATATATATATATATATATATATATATATATATATATATATATGTATGTATGTATGTATGTATATGTATATGTATATATATAATCATAACTGTCATTATATTAATTACATAATAATGAATAGACATGTCTCATGAAGGGACATGTCTCTTCTTGGCTCATTCTCAATATAAATGCAAGAGATTGTTGCATTTGGAAAACACATACAATCAGGAGTGCTATTACATTTGCAACGATCCTAAAAACCTTAACACCTAGTGCAAGCTTCTAAGGTGTGCTCAAATGATGTTCAAATCAATACCATTTCCTTAATCCTATCTATGGATGCAGATCAAAGATCAAGTATGGATTGAAGTTAAGTGCATTTAAATGTCATTTGACCACACAAGGCAAACTTACAGTCAGTAAGCAGCTAGTGGTTTGGTCTATGATAGAGTCAAGCAAGGATGCATTCACAATTACTCTCATCCACTAAATTACTCAAAGAAAAATCTAATTAACAACTTGAAATCAAATTAAATCTAAGTGAGGAATGTAGATCACCATGCAATACTCCAAATAAGATCACAATCATTCACCATGCAAAACACAACAATGAATAATAGAGCAAATTTGGCAATATATTAGCAACAATTCTCCCTTACAAATAAGAGGGGTGGGGTTTATATAGGAGCCCCAATTACAATGAACAGCCAAGATTGATTTGAAATCAATGGCCTAGATTAATCCATTACAAACCCTAATTAGGGCAACCACAAATAGTCAATGAGAAGGAAGCACCACAAAATGAGCCAATGACAAAATTCAATGGCTTGAGGACCAATAAGAAATAAGGAAGCCGCCTAGTCATCGCACAACTCATCATCCAAGATGTACACTCCCTTTTCTTTCTCCCTTCAAGCGAAATCAATGAACTTAACCAAAATTGCATTAAGTTCCTCCATGTCAATACTGGGAAGGCTGCTATGTTGTAACTCCATGACTTTTAGCTTCTCCATGCAAGTGTCCAATGTGCTATCCCAATCTAAAGTGTGCCTCTGCAAATCATTTATGGAAATCATAAGTGAGAAAAATCCATTCAATTGACTCTTCTCAAGAGAGTCCATGTCTCCAAAATAGACTGATTCCATCCTTTCTTTCAACTCATCGAAATCTAACTCCCTGGAAGCATTAATATCAACACCAAGCAATTTCTTGATTGCAACAAGGACCTTCGAGCGTATCTCCAAGAAAGGAACCCTAATATTCAGACACTCTAACTGTGCATGCTCATATGTAGTCCTCCTCGTGACCAGTGAAAGATACCGATGACAAAAGTCATATACACTTCCCCTATCAATCACTCCCTCTTGAGTCAGAAATGATACAAGGATGCTCCTTAATGCCTTGAGACGAAGAATGACTTTGTATTCAATGGGTTGAAATTCCTTCCATATCTCATCTAAGCCTTGCACCTTATTCATCAACATTGTAGTCCTTTCATGTGCTTGAACTATCCTTGTAAGAAAATCCTTTGCTTGCTCCCTAATATCACTTGCCCATCCCTTCACCATGCCTCAAGTAAAATGTGAGTCCTGAGAAGTAGGGACATATGGAATAAGTGTTCTACTCTTGTGTCCTAGTGGATTCATATGTTTGTTTATGAACTCCATCAACAGGTTTTCCAGTTCTAGTTCATCTTTCTCCTTTTTCAACTTATTCATCCTTTCTTTAATTGCATCTATAGTATCCCTCAATTCCTAAAATTCTCATATCTTAGTTATTGGCCCAATGTCAAATGAGGAAATATGATAGTCATTAGGAGTAATCTCATCTCTAGTAATCTTATGAATTTTCTTTGCTGGTTTAGGTTCTTTCACTTTGCCAATTTTGTTCAGGAATGCATCAATGTCATCCATAGGGAGAACCTCTTCTACTCTTCTTCGTTTCTTCATACTCTCCCTCAACCACTTAGGAATTGTGGATAAATCCATACCATCCTCCATTTGTTCATCTTCGTTAAGTCCTTTCAATGTCAAAATGATCTCATCATCCATCTCCTGAGTATTGAGACTAGGTTGTATCATGTCATGTCGCAAATCTACTACAAACTGCACAATAGGAGATGTCAGCAATATCTTTGTACCCGGTCGAACTGATTTTGTGGATGAAGATGCCTCATGACTATCCTGAGGTAGAATCTATGTATCTCTGCCCTGTTTTGAATCATCATCCATATCTTGTGCCTCCATTTCCTTTATTGATGAAGAACTAGCAATGGGAGTAGTTGTGGTAGACTTATGCCTTTTGCTTCTAGATTCCCTACAAATAGTTCTATCACTTGTTTCTTGTGATGTATTTGCCACATTACCCCCTCTCTGAAGTTTGTCCTTCATCCTCAATGAGTAACTTGAAGTGTTGATGGTCCTACCATCTCCTTTCAAAGAAGAGTCCTCACTATGCATCCTTGCATGAGTGAAGGTAACACCGTGTTTCCTTAACCTGTTAACCTGCTTATCAATCCGTGCTCTTGATCTATCCATTAATTCTCTCATGAAGATGCCCAATTTTGTAAGCTCTTCCTTTTGTGACCAATTGGATGGCTCGATTGACTTGTCCTTTTCATATTCATAATGAGGATGAATGAGATTTTCATTGTCTTTAACCTAATCAGGAATAGGGAAGAAACTACATTTTCTCATGAAATTAACAAAAAATTTGAACCACTTCTTTCCCCTTATAGCATATTCGTCCATGAGATTCACTCAATAGTCTTCAATGTCGATCTTATGTCTGTATCTCCTTCCCTTGTAGGTATGGATTTTCTAGAATGGGTCAAATTTTTCCTTGCCTTGTATACCCTAAGTTGATAAAACTATAACTCCATACTTGTTTCTGTCCCCTGTAATGAAGGACATGATTCAAACATCTTCCCCGATGTGATAGAGGAAGGCAATCCCTGCTCGTGTCTCTCCTCCTATCTAAAATCAAACTCTAATAGTTGCCTGACCAACTCTAGCAAAACCATTTAATGTGTAGGATACTTAGGAAGTTTGTAAGGTTTTGAAGAAAATCCTTGGATCCTAATATAAGTAAAAGTGGGGAATTAGATTGTAATGTCCCCTTCCCAGCAGAAGGCCATTTTGGTGCCTGATTAGTCTATCTACCCATCCGGATAGGCTAATGGCTTCTTTTTAGAGGATGCCAGCCAGTCACAGATTTCAGTGAGCAAATATTTAATTTTTGGGCTCTATTTCTAAAGTCAAATCACTTTATTTTATAAAGTGATACTATAAAGTCACTTTAAGACTTATTATAAAGTCACTTTATATTTTAAAGTTACTTTATCTTATAAAAGTGACTTAAGTGAGCTTTTATCCCACATGGCTTAGTTTTGCGTGCTTTCCCTCACTTCGAGGTTATAAAAGAAAAAGGTACATCTTGGGAAAAGCACCATGAGATATTATAAAACAAAAAGAAAAGAAATCTGGTTGCATTTGTGACTGGTTATTTCTGGGGACGCAAACCCTCTAGAAATTGTGAGGAGATTGGACGTAGCCCCAACATCTCTTCAAGAGGTGGAATCATACAGATTTCACAATTGAATTTCACGCATATTGGTGAAGAGCAGACACTTTCAGTTACAGCATTTCCACAGATAAGGTGGTCAGTTTGAATTCCAGCATTTCTAGGATTACTACATCAGCATTTCAGAACAGCTTGTCAAAGTAAGATTAAAGCACTCGCTCAGGCCCAGGGTTCATTGGATGAGTCTTACGCTGGTTGGAAGATTCAGAGTAACCACGCACCTTTAGGAAATACTCCATACGCAGGAAGCTGCCTGTATGCAACAGTTAGTGCACTATCCAGCAATACATGAGGGTACAACTGTTCCTCTCCCCATTTCATATCGGGTGGTAGAGTGGTAGCGCTGGTTCCTAAACAGTGACCACACGCTGGCCCAGAACTGAGACTCCATGGAAGTTCACCAGCTGCTCGGAACCATTATCTGGCCCGCATTGAAGAGGCGACTCATCTTGCATGAGAAAGAATAGCGCATGAGGGAGCTGCAGTCATAGCTTGTCACAGCGTAACCATAAGCCATCCTTGGGACACGCGATAAGAGGAGGACCGGGACTTGGCTTGATTGTTGGCTGTCTGCGATACTCGCGTGAGGCAATAGATCGCACTTGGTCAATGTTGTGATCTCCTGCGTTGCAGAGCTGAAGCGAATCTACAAACACAGCACCCCCCCTCTCTAGACAAGAATCACGTCCCCAGCTTCTCGTCATTGGCAGCCTAACGTGACAGTCATTATCGCGAGCTGTGAGTCACCAGGTGCATACTGTGATCTACTCTTGTTCTCTGGCACCCATGCTTACATTTTTGTATGTTTATGCGAAATGCTGAAGACTCAAAGTTGTATTTTTGACTGAGATAATTTACTGTCATTATAAATATCAAACCCATTGCTTAGTACTGGTTTTGGTTTGGAGTTATTACTGTTATTTGGAAGTATACCATGTATGTTTTGAATATTCCATAATAGAACACATACTTCAATCGAAACAAGTATTTATCTGCAAGTGTTAAACTGAAACAATTCCAGGTGAAACAATCAATTACTAGACTGATATATTGGGGGAAAAAGATTGTTATTTATCAGTAAGAACAAATACTGATGCAGCAGTAAACAATAGAGAATATCTTCAGCCAGAAAAATCAGAAAACCTTAGCTGCGATTGACTAGGGATATTACATAGATGTACCAATATCCATATTGTTCAATCAATGTTATGGCCTCCTTGGATAATCTCTTATGTAATCCTTCCTGAAGTGTGTGTGTGATATTCATGGTGAAGATGTCATTGATCCTCCTATAACTTGTCTTCTCATGCAGTTGTAACTCAGGATGGCAATCATATACCTTGAATTGCCCTTTGCCATTTCCAATCATGCCCTTACGTATGAGGTCTGGATACTCAATATTTCTTGCCAACAAATAAATCATATAGGAACTCATATAAAATTGCTTTGTTTTTCCCAAGTTCCTTAGTTGAGTATCTAGGTTGTCACTAATCATCCTGACCCAGCTCATCATTACATTCCCTGTTGTTATCTCCTCAATGAAGCAATACATCAAAGTCATACATCAAATTCTTGAAGAAAGCTCTTTGGGGTGTTCCCATGATCCTATTCAGCATAAAGATCAAATCACTATACTCATCCTTGAAGTAAATGCTTACAAGCTTTTTAGGCAACTTAGAGTGGTGTTTCCTTGGTTCACTGATCCAATTCATATTGATGATATCCATACAAGTGTCAGGCCTCTTGTCATACAATGCCTTCTTCTTCCTTAGTTCTGATCCACATCCTAGGATAGTATGGGATTCCAAAAGTCTCTCTTAAGGCCTCCCACTTAAGAATGTGAACATCTTCCCTTGAGTTCTGATTGTCCTGGTATCCAGATCATAGTTTTTTGCACACTCTACCAAGAGTTCATTGCACTGAATAGCTGAGGGAAACCCAGTTGCACGATAGAGGCCACTCTTCATTGTACTACCTGCTATGCTTGAAGGGAGACAATCTCTAGTTCTGAATATCCTTCTCTTTAATCTCTTCATATCTAGGTGCTCCATATTGGTATCCGCAACTTTCCTCCACTTAGAAGTCATTGAAGACTAAGGATAAAATCCTTCAGATAGCTTCCTTATCAGCGTTGTCTTTGTTATCCCTTTCCTTCTGGCATGTCCCTCTTCCGGATGATTTTTAGTCCTCAAACTTAATGATTTATGCACAAGAGGACCCTCCAAGCACTCAGCGACAACTCCCTTTATGGTTGGGGGAATGAATAAATTATGAGAAAATTTGTCAAAATCCCCCCCCCCACTTGTGGGTATTTTCAGATTTGGGTCTGCACGCTTGAGTTTCAGTCCTTCCAATGGCCTTAAAATGGCTCCAAAAGGTCTGCAATGAAGATTGATTAGCTTTGAGAATCATTAGAAAACTTAAAAATTTTCCAAGAAATTTGAACTTATGGGGGAGTTTTCAGACTTAGTTTAACTCACATATTCAACCCATTTTATGCTTGCAATCAGTCAATGAAGGTGAGTTTTAACCTTGCCATTAATCCACAATCAAATCTGGAGGGGTTTGGGGCTTTGTAGATTTCGTATGAATTTCCAAAAAAAATTGCCTATATAGAGGAGGTTTCAGGATTAAGTCTGAATACACTTACCTATCAGCACCTTGATTCTTCCAAACTGGTTATAAAATCTAAAGTTTTTACCTGCCAATCAACCTACAATAAAACTTGGGTGAGTTTGCTTGCTTGCGTTTTCCAATAATTTTGCAAAAAAATCGCACCATATAGGGCATTTTTTTCAGATTTTGGTCTGAAGATACCTCACTTGCAGCCCCTTCTTGGCTTCAAATTGATCACAACACTCAGAATTTGCCCCCTTCAATGATCCACAATCAACCTCCTTGGACAGATGTGATGGTTGTAAAAATTTCTAAAATAGTTTGCCAAAATCAGCCTTCTTGGCTTTTCCTTCATTCAACTTTGATTACTTAGCCAATTCTTTGTTTTCCTCATGGCTGTAGCTTCTCTTTTAAAGTGGATTTTAGTTGATCTTGCACCCAGACAAGCAATGTGGGATAAAACTTTGCCATCTTGAACTTCGTGCAACCATATTAAATTATTTTCCCTTTTATTTAATTATTTTAATTTTAAAACCTCCAAAGGGGAAAATTGATCCAAGTAAGGAATTGCAAAAAAAAATTTAAGTCCCCTTTCACCACCCCAAAAAGGGGGAACTCATACTTCTACAAAGATCATCCATAGTTATTTCGCTTCACCCAAGTAGGGAAATTTGATCTATGCAAGGATAAATCCCTATATTCCGTACTTAGAAATTTCTTACCTTTACTTGCTCACAAGTGGGGGAAATCGACCCAGGTCTAGATAACTCCATGCTCTTGTTGAGATATTCTTTACTTTGGGACCCCCAAAATTTGTCTAAGTGTAAGCCCAAGGGGAGAATCACTTTGCATCTGGACTCTTCATCACATTCCTTATCATTAGTATCTAGGTGGGGGAAATCGATCCGTGTCTAAACAAATGGCCCAACACTTGGAATTTTTTATTGAAAATGCCTCATCAAGTGGGGAAATTCATGCTATGTCCAGATTTTCATCATTTTACATGGGGAATTTCATGCCATGTCCGGATTTTCATCATTTTAAGTGGGGAATTTCATGCTATGTCCGGATTTTCATCATTTTAAGTGGGGAATTGTTGATGTGAGTTTTGTTCCACTACAACATACAAAATCGAATACTTAGAATTCCAAGATGAAACCTCAAATCTCCAACTCTCTCTTGAATAAGGATGCTCATATGCTAAACAATGTAGATGAATTGTGTGATCAAATGAGACAACCTCAAGGTTCCTTCTTTATTGTGGACTTTCACTCAGTTATAATGATGTGATATGTTGGTTATCACAAAGAACTTACATTATTCATTCAATGGATAACAACTTGACTTTAACTTCTTCAAATCACTTTCAACCAAATAAACTGCAAAGGATAAGGGTTTAGAAATTTTATCTAACTCTAAGAATGTTAAGACAATGTTGATGATGGGGTGAGCCTCTATCCAATCCTTGCTTCACCATATCAACTAGGCATAGGAGAATGCTATCTTCTATGGATGCAGGAATGATTTTCACATTGTCAATATTCATCCAAATACCCTATGAAGGTGCAATCTAAATGAACATCTCCAATAGAAGTTAAAACACTTGCAATTTAGGCCTAGACTAACCTTGCACTGTTATTCACAATCAGTAAGTACCAAAAGGTATGGACACTAGCTCCACCATCAATCACCATTCAACAATATCTTCCATCCATCTACTTCTTCTACTTAACATGAAATGAAATTCTAAATGAGGAATTGAAGAAACCATGCAACACTTCAAAACAACATTAAGTAATCTACCATGAAGACCAACAATGAATCATCAATTACTTTGATAGCATTATGGCAACAATTTCGTCAAGTCTCCTCTCCTACTCTACTACTATTGGCTAACTTCTCTAATGTCTCACCTTCTAACTGTTACAAATGAGAAGGTCTTGGCCTTTTATAGTTGCTCAATTAAAATGAAGGGCCAAGATTTATCCCTACAAACCCTAATTAGGGTTACCACCCTATCAACCAATTACATGAAGGCACCACCTTGTGGGTCAATAAGAAAATTACAATTCTTTTCAGAGCCAAGTAGAAAATAGTACACTTAGCATAACGTGATTGAGTGTGCTTAAAACTAGAATTTTCTAATTGGTAGAAGACAAGTGGGCCCCACCTCAACTTCTTTATCTCATAGACTTGATCATTTTTGGTGATGAGAAAATCTCTTGATACTCAACATTATCAAGCCTTCAATTGTGATGGCATATTCCCAAATCGCTTCATCTTCTCAATTTTTTTCCATCTTTGTTCTTGGAAATTTTCTCATTGCCATGATTTGAACTTGTTTGTACTTGCAAACTTGAATCTTGAACTTCAAGTGATGGAATTTTTCATGTAGCTAGATCTTTCAAAATGAACTTGGATTTCTTGAGGAAATTCAAGTTGATGAAAATTTTCTCTGATTTTTCTTTCTTCTTGGTCTTTGTTTTCTTGACCTCCATCTTGATCTTGCCTTGAATCCTCAAACTTGGCAATCTGATTTTGAACCTCCTCATTTGAAGTCCTCGAGCTTCCTCTTGCTTGAAGTCTTGGGCTTGACCTCGCCATCCTCTCCTTGCTTTCCTAGCCTCCCGTTGAACAATTTACCTCCCAACACAAAGGAAAGATTTCATTAAGCTCACAAAATTGATAAGAAAACATGAAGGAATTCTTAAAATTTTCATAAAATAGGATTTCATCAATCATCAAAATAAGGAAGCAAAATGCAATTGAGCATGCGTCCAAGACCAAATTTCTCTTTCTTGTTGCAAATTTTGAGATGAAATCATGCTAAAATCTGGAAAAATATTAAGTTTATCATGCATACCCCAGATTTGATGATTTTTTTTACCTTCTACATTTGGATGAAAATCTGCCCTTTTAGCCCAGAATCGTTGCCTTTTAACTGGTTTTATCTCACTCTTGGTAAGGGCCTGCTGTGATGCAAGCGATTCACTGCCTTTTATGAGAAAAAAGCTGCTCAAATTTGGTGAAATCTGCTGCCCAATTTGGATGAAATTCGCTGCCTTAGGAAGGAAAACCGCTGCCAAAAATTGCTGCCTTTTATGAAGGAATTCACTGCCCTAAGAGCAGAATTAATTTGCTATTGTTAGATGTGAAAATGAATCACTCTTTCCTTCCTTATATAGGCGACTTGTACTTTGAAAAGGCATGTCCCTTTGGAGGCCGACTTGAGTTTTTTATGGGACAATGAAATAGTTAAATTTAAATCCTTCGTACCTCCTATACTGGCCAGCTTAAATGAGGCCTGATTTTGCTTGATTGAAATTAGTAATTGCACCCCTTATTGCGTGTTTGAACTAGCCCCATACCAGTGCGGAATTGGAGGGTGTGTTGGAATTAAAATCCCAAGCAGAGGGCAACATCCGCCCTCTTCTTGGGAAAAATTTTATGCCCTTTTTCTCAAATTTCAGTCACACCTTTTCCCTTTCTACTTTGTTTCCCTCATTTTCTCCTTCAGCTTAAGATTGACATTTAGAGTTTTAAGATCAGATTGATTTGTTTTCTAACTCTGATTTGATCCATTTTTGCATCCTTGTTTGTCAAAATGATGTCTCCATTTGTGTTTGCCTTCATTTTCATTCCTCACCATGCGAATTAGGAGAAAAAACATGTTTTCAAAGCTCCCCCTTTCAAGGCGGAAATCTGAGTTTGGTTGGGATTCTGTTCTTGCTGAGGGCGGAGATTTGAGTTTGGTTGGGAATTTTCCCAAGGGACCAGTGGATTCCTCCATGTCCTTGGGACTTTTCCCAAGAGATAGGACGATTCCGCCATGTCCTTGGAAATTTTCCCAACACTTAATCATTATTTGCCAAAACTTCATTAATAAGACCCCCCTTTTACCTCCATTTTGCCTAATTTGATTGCAAATGAAATTGGACCTGACTGTAGTTAGGGGATTTGATCATTTGGTAAGGGCAGAATTTTGGGCCTTATTTGGATTGGATTCTCAAGAAGAGGGCGGAATCCACCCTCTTCTTGGGAAAAAATCCTCACTTTGTCACCTAATCACCCCAAATCTAGACTTGAAAACTTCTCATATTCCTTCACCCTTTAACTTGACTGCTTATGCCCTTTGCAATCATCCTTTCATCACCCTCATGTTTTGATCAACACATGGCAGAAATCTCATAGTTCTTGAGATTTTTCCCAGCAGAGCAGCGGATTCCTCAATGCTCTTGGAACTTTTCTTTGCTCATCACCAAACTTCAACTCTCCATGAATCTTGTCCTTTGTGTGCTGCCAGCCGTTGTTTTCAACCTTCAACTCTTGGCCCCCCCCTCAACACCTCAAATTAGGCCTTTGGTTGCCAAAAAAATGGAAGGCAGAAATTAAGCCCCTGTTGGGATTTTTCCCAGTAAACAGGCGGATTCCTTCATGTTCTTGGGATTTTTCCCAAGAAACAAGCGGATTCCTCCACTTCACTGGGATTTTTTTACCTTGGAAAATTTTCATCCAAAACCATCATTTTTGCACTTTTCTTTCACTTTTCTCCTCAAATCGCACTTGAAATTCGCCTTAAAAATGGTGCAAAATTTAGAGGGTTGTTGGGATTAGGAATCCCAAGACATGGTCAGATTCCAACCTAGTGTTGGAATTTTTCATTTGCAAGTTAACTCTCCAATTCTTCAAGTCAACTTCTTCAGCTCAAAAGGCGGGAAGATTTATATAAAATATAACATTTAAGCATAAGTCATGACTTATACTTTTAAGTTATATTTTATATAAATATTGTCAAGATGTTTGAGATAGGTTTTAGCTTCATAGGAGTTATAATAAAGATTCTAGATTTTGGGAGTTTTCGAAAATTTCCAAACTTGGCCAAATTTCAGGATTCAGCACACGTTCAGCAGTGTTACATCCCCTAACCTTTCCTAACTTTCTAAGGTGAAATTGAAGCTAGAACAAGGATTTTCAAAAGGTTATAACTCATTTCATCACAAATCGCTTGGTTTCAACTCCCTATCCTTGACTAGCTTAGCCTAACTCTCGCTCACATCCCAAAAAGACTTGACTTCCCAGCAGGCCAAAATCACCCAAACTCTACTTTCGGACTTAAAGACTTGAAAATTGCTACCAACTAAGACCACCCAAAAGCACCTAAGACCACTACTCTTACTACTAAAGCAAAAAGAGGGGATCCCCATTTGAGATAGGGCGATGGTGTGAAAACCTCACAATAGGAATTTCATGCTATGTCCGGATTTTACATATTTTTATAAAGAAAAATTGATTTTCCTTAGGATTTTTTACCATCTTAAGTATGGAAAATCAATTTTTATAAGGATTTTAAGGCCCTTATGCATAAGATATGCCTTTATAATATATTTTGGACTATTTGACTAGCCAAAACATTAATACACTTAGGATTTTTGGCTCAACCCACTACAACTCAACCCTGAAGGACCTTAATTTTAAAACTCACTTTAAATTGCAACTTGACAACTTGATTGTCTAACCACTCCTCAACCCTTTTAAGCTTTGAATTGTCAATTTTACTACCAAAACCTAACGACTACAAGCAAAAAGAGGTGGTCCCTATTTGCAATAGGGCAATGGTGTGAAAAGATCACAACAGTACTCTAGATATTTTTAAAAATATGGAGTCATTTTTAGACTGGGAGGATTCCTGTTTCATATGTTTTGATCTTTGATTTGTATATGAGTAGTCTATATTTGTAAAATCATGGGTTTTTCAATTCATCCTTCCATAATCACCCTAAATAAAGGAACTATGAACCTAACAAGATGTCTTCATCTCTTGCCCTATCTCTATATCATTGTCATTAAAGCAAGTACACCTAGCCAAAAGATAGCATTGGGAAACAACTATCATATCTTTGGATTAATTGGTAGTAGTGTTGATTTTGACACTATGATCTATCTCACATATTCAGTGCCCATGCACTCTTTCTAGGAAAAGTTAAGTGATCTATGGAGTCCCACATCAATCTTGATTCCCAAATAATCCTATTATGGAGTGTCTTATAACCCTTGATGATTGTACTAGCTTATCATACAATGATATAGAAGAGCAACTTGATTATTTGGTAGGTCTTATAATTGTGATGACGTTGAGGCTTCTCTTGATGCTCCTCCGACAAAACATCCATTGAATTTTTGGCTTCTATGACTTCTAATCTTAAATTTAAGGGCTTCACCTTCTTTATCTTTGAGTCACTATCCTAATGTTGAGGACTCTTGTATTCCAACATTGCCAAATTCATCTCTAGGTGTTCATATTCAAACATCATGTGTTGGCACACCATCATGATATGGCCAATATAGTTGGATGACATACATTAAGATCACATCATCTCCATCACTTGTTTCTTTGAGTGATTCTTTGAAATAAGTATATCATAGTCTTCTAGATTTGATAAATTGGGATGAGTACATGATAGTTATTACAAGATTGTTTTGTGGGTCCCATCTTACAAATTTGACACACATTTGAGGGCATCCATCTCCTCTTTGATAATGGTCTCATCAAAGTTTTTGTCACACCATCTTCATCTTTGGATCTTGTTCTCAACAATCCATCTACACATGGCCCTAATTTGTCACCTTCTTCATTGATTGGGCTTGTGCCTAATTTGATTATGGCATACTTTCATACATTGCAACCTTGAGCAATGTTAAAAGACATCATCATACAGCATGATCTTCCTTCATAAAAAGACATCTTGCATCTATACTTGGTTTTGTTTCTTCCCAAGGGGAGGAATATAGTTTGGCATTCTTGGATCTTCATCATCATCCTTTGAAGAGCTTCCACCATCACTACACAAGATTACATTGTTGTGGGGGGGGGGAAGTACAGTCTCTCTCTCTCCCTCCCCCCTATATGGCAAACATTGATTGTACATTGCTCCTTAAGGGGTCACGTTAGTTCTTCCTTCCATCAATTGAACAATTTTGTTTGCACCTTTTCTTTATTTTGGAGAGAGTTTTGACTTTTTCTCCTCTATTTTGTTGGTGAGAGATTTTATACATGGTTATCTATCCTAGCCTTGTCGTTGAGACTCGTCCATGCATACTTGCATTTTTGCATGACTTTTCATACTCCCTAAGTTGCAATAACTAGGGGTGTAAGTGTGTAGATGGCATATTACCTAATTAGTATCCTATTATGTCCTATTCACATTTACGTACTTAAGCTTAATAGGTCATTTTTTATCTCATATCATAAGATTAAGACACTTGTCATGATCATCGTTTATCCTACAATTTCATCTAGGGTTTCATCCTTAAATCTATGTAATGTCCCCAACTCAAATCACGACAATTATTAGCACCTTGGCTGTCCTTTGCTTAAATTAACAAAAAGGAAGGGGACATAGAGCTATTAGAGTATTCAATTATTATTTAATGGTCATTTAGTTGTATTTAGTTTAGCTTAGTTGCTTTAGTTAGTTTCTATTTTCATCTTTATGATTGTTTTAGTTGTTTAGTTTATAATTGTTTCCTATGAAAACATCATCTTGTAATTGCATATATATTGTAACTTCATTTTCATTATTAATCAAGCAATTACCTTCACATGGTATTAAAGCGGGTTCTTTTACTTCAATAAAAAACTTTTCTAAAGATTTTTCATTTTTTTGACTTTTTTTGTCGTATAAAAAATATCGTGATGGTTTGCTACAGGTTAGAAAAAATCTTTTTTCATCTCATTTTTGTTTGCAGGTGCCGCATTTGCAAATTTGTGTTTTTTAAAAACACTTGCGTCTATCATTCTTCTACTTGTTTTCTTGCGTCTACAGCCGACGAAGTCTTTTTCTTTGGTTGCAACAACTTATCTCTTTGAGTTATTTTTTGGCGCATGCGAAGCTTCTCTTTCTTGTGTTTTTTGCTTAGTTACTGGGTTCATACTTGTAATCACCTAAAATTGATCTAGTAGAACTTGAGCCCCCCCTTTGATCAATCGTCTCTTTGCTAAGCATCATTATGCAGAGTAACCCTTAAAATCCCCTTTGCATAATTAAATCAAAAATCTTATATCAAGTTTATACTATGGTCTAATTTCTAGAGCTTGCATATTTATTTAATTGCTAAAACCTTACTTTTAATATAAAGTTTCTACACTTTAATTAAAAGAACACATTTACATGTGTGCACTTACTTAATCTTGATTAATTAACAATTAAAAGGGATTTGTGCTTTCAAAATTGCTATTTTGTCTTATTCTACCTAACATTTCCCTTTTGCCTCTTAATCCTCACCACTCATCTCTACCTAACCTTACATCTCCTTTTGCCTCTTCATCTCATCCACTCATTCTATTGCCTCTTAATCTTAGCCCTTCAATCTTGAGGCAATTCCTTTAAAAGGAAGCTCTTCCCTTGCTCAAAGGTCCCAAATTTGCATTGCTATCTAGATCATCTTAAGCTCTTGCATTTGCATTCTTACTTTCTTAGAATAATCTTGCTAATTTGAATTCTTAGCTCTTAGTTGCTCTCAATTCATAGCTTAGCTTCATTTCTAACTTAATCTTGCATTGTTAATCTAGTTTCTTTATTGCATTGCTTTATAGATTTAGCCCTTGCATCCTCGTTCTAAATTACTAGTTGTTTGCATACATTCTTAGCTTAATCTCTCATTTCTAGCTTGCATCCTTGCTTCTTAGCTTCATTTCTTGCACTTTGAATCTTCCATTTTGGAGTAGTCAAGTAACTAATCCTTTATGCCAATTTGATGAGCATCATGAGAAGGATTAAACTCGCTTCAACTAGGAAGCTATGAGCCGCTTCTTGAGATCTCATCTTTCATGGATTCTCTAAAGTGTAATGGTCCATAGACGTGTGTCACACTTTTGATCGCACAATACCAACAAGCCTCGAATCGGGTTCAGGTATGCACCCTGTACTGGTACTTCTGTGGGTACTTGTGGGTACTTGCTAGGTACTTGTGGGTACTTGCTAGGTACTTGCTAGGTACATGATATGGCTTATTCGAATATTTTTTAACTATCAATTGGTATTTAACATTTATCTTTGGCATTTGACATTGATCAATGATCAAGTATCACACTATGAAATGATTTAGTTTTACAATTATGTATATTTCTCTTTTTTTTTGTATATATAATGCACATATATATATTTATATATATATATATATATATATATATATATATATATATACACACACACACGTACCCATACATACCCAAACCCCTAAAAACAATTTTCACGTACCCACATAACAGGTTCTTGTAGCTGTAACTGTCCCCAAACCCAAACCGGTAACTTAGGTTTTTTGGGTCCTCACATTTTAGTACAAGCTTGTGGTTTTGCAATCTAAAATCTCAGCAACTACAGCCTTTACAACCTACACGTATCACTTCTTCACTCCCGCGTGACGACCTTGTCATCGCACACAACCTGGTGCAGGGGCAACTAGAAGACACAAAGAAACCCAAATACCTATGAAGACACACTTCGAGCCATCAGAGAATATAAAGACATCCACTAGAGGATTTTGGCACCTATAATGGCCTATGAGGTCATTTCATGTAATAAGAATGGCAAATGTGTAATCAGTCCTAAAAGGCCTAATAAGCCTTAGGACCAAATTTAGGAGTCTAGATTGGATTTAGGTGTTACAAGTTTCAAATAGGTTAAATTAGTTTTTAATAATGGTCAATAAGTCCATCTATGTGATTTGACAAAGTTTCAATACTTGGCAATTACATATTTTCAAAATTTACAAAGTTACAAATTTGAATTTTCAAATTGTAACGGTCATGGACATTTAAGAGGGAATTAGATTTTGGTTATTGTTTAGGCCAAATTAAGCCATCCAACCAATTTGGATCGATTACGGTAGTTGATAGAAGTTGATTAAATGTTCCAAAGTCCCATGGTACGGGGAAGTAACTTTGCTGTACGGACTGTACCCAGTTTTGGAGAATAAAATCTGATTTTCTTGCAATTTTTGAAGGGTTTTTTTTTATATGAATCAAAGTTGATAACGTTTGGATGTTTTCTACAATGTTTTGAATCTATTATTTCACGACTTTGAATTCATTCGTGCTCTAAGAATTCTATTCTAGTCACTGTTATTCTATCTTGGGACTGTACAGCCGTTGGAAATCTGATTTAGGACAGTTTCTTGAGTTTTTGTTCATTATGAATGTAGGCTATTGATTCTCATAGAATGGCACTCAATTAACATGTATTATATTCTTCTAACATTAGAAATGCAAGTTTGATTGACTGTTGTGGTGATCACCATAGGGAACACTAAGAAACTAAGTGAATTTGGAGGGTAGGGTGAAGGATAGAGAGTTTTGGCCAAACAAGGGCACTATTTTATGATGAAATGTGTATAGACATGTTGAGGACAAGGTGTTCCAACCTTTATTTGTTGCAGGAAGCTTTGGGAAGCGTGATATTGGAGAAGCCCTAGTTTTAAGGGTTTGGAGAGTGCAAATTGGGGCTTTTGTGTCTAGAAACCCCTTGGAGTCAAATTGACTTCATATTCCTTTGATTTGAACCTATTCATGACACTATGCAAAGATTTGGAGCCTGGGAGTTTGATTGGTTAGTACTTCCTTTGTAAATGCATGAGTTTTAGGCCTTAAAAATCTGAGAAATAGTGTGAACAGTCATATATCTTCCAAAACAACCTACCCTGTCCTTTTGGTATGTTAAGGTACTCCATAAAGGGTACTCAAATATATGATTTATTTGCCTGATGTTTTGGGAAAAGTTGAAGGAAAAGCCTTGTGAGTGCTGTTGCAGGGCTACAAGACAGATTGTTAGTCCTAACTTGGTGAATTTTGAAGTTTTGGTGTTTGAACATTTGAAGAAAGTTTGAATCCTATTTAATTACCTTGGATTACACAAATTAGGGTTATTGGATCACACCATAAGACTGGTTGGAGGATAATTTACCATTTCACTTATTGAAGCCATCTTGGGTCACTAGATTGAATTGTGCATTTGATTGAGTTTATGTATTTGGACCTTGGCTCCACCATATCCCCTGCCACCTTTGCATCAAGTGGTATCAGAGCACATTAGTAGATCCTTAAAGGGATCAAGGAACACTTTGCTAAAGAAGTTTGATTATTGTTTGTGAAAATGGCTCCAAGGAATGCAGGTACTGCCAAGGAGATCCAAGAGTTGAAGGAGAAGAACACAAGGTTGCAGGAATCTTACAATACACTTTTGGCCAAGCTTGAAGCATTGGAATCCAATCAAAGAAGAGCAGCAGATGAAGGTGTTGATAGTGAAGAAGAGGAAGAAACCCATAAGGAAGGGGAAGAAGAAGAAGAAGAGGAACAAATAGATCCTAAAGAGCAGAGGACAATCAGGATATTGAAGGCTGTGAAGAATGAGCAGCATAAGGTGAGGGGAGATATCCCTATGTATGATGGAAGTCTGAAAGAAGAAGAGCTTTTGGACTGGATAGCATCAATGGATGCCTACCTTGAAAGTGAAGAGGTACCGGATGAACAAAGGGTCAGATTGGCAAAAACAAAACTCAAAGGGCATGCACTCCTATGGTGGGATCATGAGGAGGCAGACAGAAGGAGAAGAGGTAAACCAAAGATTGTCTCTTGGGACAGGATGATAGCAAAACTAAAAGGTAACTTTCTTCCAAAAGATTTTGATGTGCAAATGCATAAGAAAATGCAAGGGTTAAGACAAAAAAATTTAGATGTTAAAGCATATACTGATGAATTTTATAAACTAAGTACAAGATCTGGATTGGAAGAAGATGAAGTTGTTAAGGTTGCTAGATATCTAGGTGGTTTAAGATTTAGCATTCAAGATGAATTTGTGGCTTCTAACCCCAGAAGTGTGAAGGAATGTTACCAATTGGCTCTTAGAATAGAGGAGAAATTGAAAAGGAAGAGAGAAAGGCAGAATAGCAGCAATAGAGGAGGTTCTTCAATGAGGGGAAGAGGAGGAAGGACAAATCAGGTTTGGGAATAGAAGGACAAAGGAACTACTTCTGAGGCAAGAGGAGGACATACCCAAAGAGGTGGAAGATTTGGAGGAGGAAGAGGAAGTGGCATGTTCACAGGCAAATGCTTTCATTGCAATGAAGTTGGACATCAATCTTTTAGATGCCCTAAATGGATAGACTCTAATCAAGGCAAGGAAAGAAGGGTACATCTGATTGAAGAAGAGGAAACTCGTGAACCTAAAGCAGCAAACCCTGAGGTAGGAGAATTTCTTCTCATGAGGAAAGGAGGACCATTACCAACATCAGCACAAGAAGGTATATTTAAATCAAGATGTTTAGTCCAAGGCAAGGTATGTACTCTAATCATTGATTCAAGGGCACATAGCAATTTGGTTTCAGTCGATATGGTTTCTAAGTTGGGATTGGCATTGGTAGAACATCCTAACCCTTACAGTGCCACTTGGGTAACCCAAGAGTTGAATGTGAAAGTTAGTCAGAAGGCTCTTGTCAATTTTTCAATAGGGCCATATCATGATCAAGTTTGGTGTGATGTAATCTCTATGAATTGTGGGCACATGATATTAGGTAGACCATGGTAATGTATGAGGAAGACAATCCATAATGGTTACACTAATACTTATATTGTTCATAAAGGAAAAGAGAAGTTTATCTTGAATCCACTGACTTGCAAGGATAAAGACAAGGTACTGATGTGTTTTGGTGATAATATTCCTCTTCATCAGCAAGGAAACATTGAAGATGATACCAGTTGGCAAGCACCCAAACAGGGACTGAATAAGACAGTGCTGAATAGCACTAGAAAGGCAGACATTTGGGATTTAAAGTATGTTCAAATAGGCTCAGTCAAATGTCCTATTGAGGGGCAGACAGTAAACGAGCATATTCAGATGTGGCAGGACAGTGGGCAGAAATCTCCAACAGCAAAACAACAAGATCAAGGGAGAGGAGTGTTCTTTAAAGATTTTTGTTCTAACAAATGTGTTTATGTAAATGCAGGGTATGGCAAGAAAAGGGCAGTGACCTTAGGGGACTTCATCCCTTCCCCAAGGCACCATATCCTTGGAGTAACGGTTCAGACTCAACCATCCATTGCAAAGACTGATTCTTGGGACAAGAATCTTTTCAAAGCTGGTGAACATGGTGCAAGGGCACCTAGAAGACACAAAGAAACCCAAATACCTATGAAGACACACTTGGAGCCATCAGAGAATATGAAGACATCAACTAGAGGATTTTGGCACCTATAATGGCCTATGAGGTCATTTCATGTAATAAGAACGGCAAATGTGTAATCAGTCCTAAAAGGCCTAATAAGCCTTAGGACCAAATTTAGGAATCTAAATTGGAATTAGGTGTTACAAGTTTCAAATAGGTTAAATTAGTTTTTAATAATGGTCAATAAGTCCATCTATGTGATTTGACAAAGTTTCAATACTTGGCAATTACATATTTTCAAAATTTACAAAGTTACAAATTTGAATTTTCAAATTGTAACGGTCATGGACATTTAGGAGGGAATTAGATTTTGGTTATTGTTTAGGCCAAATTAAGCCATCCAACCAATTTGGATCGGTTAGGGTAGTTGATAGAAGTTAATTAAATGTTCCAAAGTCCCATGGTACGGGGAAGTAACTCTGCTGTACAGACTGTACCCAGTTTTGGAGAATAAAATCTGATTTTCTTGCAATTTTTGAAGGGTTTTTTTTTAATATGAATCAAAGTTGATAACGTTTGGAATGTTTTCTACAATGTTTTGAATCTATTATTTCACGACTTTGAATTCATTCATGCTCTGAGAATTCTATTCTAGTCACTGTTATTCTATCTTGGGACTGTACAGCCATTGGAAATCTGATTTAGGACAGTTTCTTGAGTTTTTGTTCATTATGCATGTCATTCTATGAATGTAGGCTACTGATTCTCATAGAATGGCACTCAATTAACATGTATTATATTCTTCTAACATTAGAAATGCAAGTTTGATTGACTGTTGTGGTGATCACTATAGGGAACACTAAGAAACTAAAGTGAATTTGGAGGGTAGGGTGAAGGATAGAGAGTTTTGGCCAAACAAGGGCACTATTTTATGATGAAATGTGTATAGACATATTGAGGACAAGGTGTTCCAACCTTTATTTGTTGCAGGAAGCTTTGGGAAGCGTGACATTGGAGAAGCCCTAGTTTTAAGGGTTTGGAGAGTGCAAATTGGGGCTTTTGTATCTAGAAACCCCTTGGAGTCAAATTGACTTCATATTCCTTTGATTTGAACCTATTCATGACACTATGCAAAGATTTGGAGCCTAGGAGTTAGATTGGTTAGTACTTCCTTTGTAAATGCATGAGTTTTAGGCCTTAAAAATCTGAGAAATGGTGTGAACAGTCATATATCTTCCAAAACAACCTACCCTGTCCTTTTGGTATGTTAAGGTACTCCATAAAGGGTACTCAAATATATGATTTATTTGCCTAGTGTTTTGGGAAAAGTTGAAGGAAAAGCCTTGTGAATGCTGCTGCAGGGCTACAAGACAGATTGTTAGTCCTAACTTGGTGAATTTTGAAGTTTTGGCATTTGAACATTTGAAGAAAGTTTGGAACCTATTTAATTACCTTGGATTACACAAATTAGGGTTATTGGATCACACCATAAGACTGGTTGGAGGATAATTTACCATTTCACTTATTGAAGCCATCTTGGGTCACTAGATTGAATTGTGCATTTGATTGAGTTTATGTATTTGGACCTTGGCTCCACCATATCCCCTGCCACCTCTGCATCACAACCTAGACTACACGTATTTGGCAATCGACAGCTCTGAGCTTTTACTATTTGGCGATCTGTGCTTGACATCCCTACAGCTAGGGTTTGTTTGTTGTGTGGCTTATATCAAACAGCTAGGGCTTTTCTATAATCAATTTTTTTTAGTTTTACAGCTTGCCCTAGGGTTTTAAAAAAATTGCTCTTTTGGATCTAACTACCTATGACTAGGGTTTTATTCTTTTCGACTAATTTTTTGGTATACAAATCAAGGGTTTTTTGCAATCATCTCAGCATTGGGATATGTGCCTCAAAATTTGTGTGAAGTTTTGGGCTTGGCTTTTTGCATTGGGATTTGTGTTGGTTATTCCTATGATTTGATCAACAGCTTCTGGCTGGTTTTCTGAGCCCTCACAAGGTTGACGCAATTTGACCTCGATATTCGTGATGGCATCTTTGATAAACATCACACTGGAAAACAATCAGAAGTTCAACAGCCGCAACTACAACACATGGAAACAATGCATGCTAACTATCTTTGAGTATCGATGTCTTGATACAGTTGTTGTAGGTATTCAGTCTTGACACACAGCAATGGGAAAAGACTAGGACAAATATGATGAGTGCAACCATTAAGCGGTGATGCTCCTCAATTTTTCGATCACCAATGATCAGCCACCACAAGTGTCGTCTAGCAAGACAATTGTAGAGATTTGGCAACACTTAAGGGTCTGTTTGTTTGCTGGAATTAGATTGGAATTGGGATTGTCAAATCCCAGAATTGACATTTTCGATCTTTGTGTTCAAAATATGAAACTGGAATAGGGATTTGTTACTTCCCACTTACCCCCAAAACCAGTATTTGAATCTTCCATCTAAATAGGTGGAATTGGAAAATCAATCCCAATTCCACTTAAATGGGAATCGGGGGTAAAAAAAAATTTATAATATTTTGAAATCCATATGCAAACAACACTTTCCATCTTCTCATTATGAATTCCAGGTGAATTCCAAGTGAACCAAACAGTTCCAGCCATATTCCAAAAACCATTTTCCAAATTTAAAACTTCCAAAATTGTCAAATAATGGAATTTGACAATTCCAGCGTTATTTAATTCTAGTAACCAAACGGCCCCTAAAGGATCTCCGTGAAACCTTAGATAAAAGCAGAGTGTTCTTCCTCAAGAACCAACTGTTTTCACTCATGATGGATGAGAAAGTGTCCCTACAGGAGCATTTGACGAAGATCAAGGATATTCACAACCAGCTAGTGGCTATTAGTCACACAACGAAAGAGGACATGGTAGTCCTTCCACTGAAGAGTCACCCACGTTCATATGAGCATTTCATTGAAGAGCCACCATACATAGTTATAGTAAAGAATGGAGAGGATTCTTCTTTCGTGCAAAATACAAATGGTGAGGTCATGGAACTACCAGTGCAAGGATAGTTCCTCAAAAGCTTTTTTGCTTGACATCGTATCCATGCACAATAGGCTAGTGTACATTTGTAAATAGCTATGCACTGTTTGTTCCCTGTTAGTTGTTGTAGGTCTACCCCCTAGAGATGTCTGAGCCCTCGTGCTGATTTGCAAATAGTCGTCCCCAGCTAGAGCCGTTGTTAGTGCCATTTTTTGTTGTTATGCAAGGGTTAGGGTTTTGTGTTTAAAGCTTAGGTTAAAAATTGTTTTAAATTTCCTTTGGCAAGCTTTAACTTTATATTCGTGTGGTGACTGGTCTATTTGGTAAGTGTCCCTTAAGTTCTTATGTCCAAGGGTTTCATGTCGTCAATTTACTAGCCCTCTGTGTTAGGTTCATCCAGTAACCAACCAGTTTCCTCTGTGATGGAAAAAAATTCTACACAATCGAATCCAGAAACTGGTTCAAACATTAATATGGATTGTGGAAATCTAATGGATCTAACAATTTCCTTATGTCAAATATAGTGCGCATATGTTATTTAGTCTTCGTATGTCTTAATGTTTTATGTCCTTGTGTTTTGGCCCCACTTTCACAATGACCTAAGGACTCAATGTTAAAAGCACATGCCTTAAGTTGTTTTTAGATCGTGTCATGTCGAGAGCTCATCAAAATTCATTTTATGCTTCACCGACCTTAAGATTCCTTGTCTTGTGTCTTCGTCGGCATCTAAATCATTTGTGAATAATAGCTCGTAGGCTCATTGAAACCCTTCAAAGGTTTCAAAGAGGTTACAACTTAGTTTTGGCTTACAGGGTGTCAGCAAAGGGTCGCACTCGAAAGCTCGTTGGGATGTTCCTTATCTCCCAACAAGAGGAGTCCGACGTGGAAAGTGTCTTGAGTGAAGGAAGCAGAAGTGTCAAGCTCGTAGGCTCGTTGAAGTTCCTCAATGGTTTCAACAAGCAGACAAGTGATCTATGGAAAGGACTTGGGAGTGGATCGAATGTGTGATGGACACATGTGCAAGCTGGTTAAATATTGAAGCAATCGGAAGCTCGTTGAAATCTTTTGGATGTTTCAGCAAGCTAGCAAGTATGAAAGATAAAGGCAACTAGAGTCCATTGAGAGTGGATGGGGCCACCGGTAATAACAAAGGGTGGTTCTCAGAAGCTTGCAGAGATCTTCAAGATGTTTCAACAAGATGGAGAGAACGAAGGGGATTGAAGTGAATAAACATGAGGGTGTTGAGTCAGCAATCAAGAAGTTGCAAGAGGTGAGTACTCAGGAACTCGTTGAGATGTTTCATTTGTTTCGACAAGTTGTTGAGTGAAAAGCATAGAAGAAAGAAGGTTGCACAAGACGTCCACATTGGCGGATGGTTTACAGGTGAAAATAAGCTCGGGAACTTGTTGAGATGTTTCATTTGTTTCAATGGCTTCCCGACAGCGGAACATGAAGGTGTTTTCATGGCTAGTTGGCAAGTGGTGATCGGTCGATTGTGATGATGTATTCCTCAGTGAAATCTTGAGAGCATCTCAACGAGGTCAAGTGGGTGAAATGAACTTTGATCAAATGGATTTAAATTTCACCAACAGTCATTGATTTCTTTTGATCAACAATGGAGATTTAAACTCGAAGAGCCGATTGTTGTGAACCATAAAAGCTCGCACAAAAATGCACTAATGGTGGATAGAAGATTAATAAATGCATAATTCAGTAGTCTTTTCATCAATTTTGAAGCAAGGAGCATGAGTTAAAGCAGGAGACAACGAATCAAAATAGGAGTGCTGATTTGCAGAAGCTATGAGCAATTTCACTTGGCAAATTTGAGCAGTAAGTTGGTTTTCTTCTATTCTTTTGTAACTGATTTTCATTTCCAAAGGGGTAGGGCAAAAGAAATTAAACCCTAGTTAGGGCTTCTAGACGAATTGGTAGGGTTTCTTGTGAATTTCAAATCTATGTCGACTTCATGCAAAGTTTCAGCCTCAAAGGGCCCTAAAGCAAAAGGACAGAAAAAGGAGAAGAACCTCTACGATGACCTGATTGTCCAATTGCCTGGGTCATATAGTAGACCAAAGACACAGCCAAATACCCCTAAATTCCATGAGATATAGAGTGGTTGTGGGGAGAGTTATATATATATATATATATATATATATATTTATGAAATTAGAGAAGGAAGAGACAAAGTGTATATGTGGGGGCTAAAATTAGCTAGACTAGTTGTGCCAAATATTTTTGTCAATGTAGAGTTGATTACAGTATTGGTTGGATGTTATAACGCTAATATCGGATGCATCAAGTCAACTTATGGATACCTAATTCCCATTAACAAAGAGAAGATTGCACAAGTATTTGACATAGAAGATTGTTTGAATTGTGACTTTAAGGATTAATTTGGCAAGCTTAAAATCTGAATACCTGACCACTGAAGGTATGTATAGAAGAAAGTGGGTGCCCTTACACAGGCCTAAGTTTGGTGGTGAATTGCAAAAGTTTGGGAGTACTGAATTGCCTCCATACAAGGTGGAATGGTTCCATAAATATTATCAGATGACATATTATGCCTATAGTCAAGTGCTAGGGTATGATGGGAATTCATATATGCTAGAAGAGCTCACCGTGTTGGCTTGTGATATTCAAAGCTTAGCTAATTGTGGATCTTTTCATTATCTTCAATTTGTAGCAGATGGAATTCAAGAAGCATTGGTGAAGATTTGGCAAGATGATTCAGTGGTTAATTTTAAGTGGTATTCACTTTTAATGCACATGTTGTTGTGGCAAGGACAAGAAAATAAGTCTTGGGGACATGATCTTCAACCAATCAGAAAATTCCAGTTGCATGTGTCCAAGCTCATCCAATCAAATAATTCTGAATGTACATGTGGAGTCCACATAATGCTTCTACCTAACCTATTTTTTGATTGGTTAATCAAAGCATTGTAATTTTCTCATTGGCTCACAAGGTGGTGCTTTTATGTAATTGGTTAGCATTTAACGCTTGTAGGTATTAATTGGATTATGGTTGTGTTGGCTATATCTTGGCCCTTGATCTTGAATTGATCCTAGCCCTTCATTGTGCTTAGAACAACTATAAAAAGCAAGGCCTTAACATTTGTAAAGGGTAGATTCGTTGTTGGAGAATTGTTGCTAATATATTGTCAAAATTGCTTTATATTCATTGTTGTCTTTGCATGGAGAATGCTTATGAACTTTTTGGAGTATTGCATGGTTTCCTACATTCCTCAGTTTAGAATTTTCTTCATGTACTGAACTTAGAATTTTCTTTAGGTAGTTGGATGAAAATAATTGTAAATCCATCTTTGTGAAACTCGCCTAATCCATACCACTAACTGCTTGTTGTTTGTAAGTTTACCTAGCATGGCCAACTAGAAGTTTAATGAGTTTTACTTCAATTATTGCTTACACATTGATATACATTCATTGATGGTATTGATGTAATGGTAATAGTTTGAGCATCTTACATTCACCTTAGAAGATTGCACTAGCTTAGTGGAGTTGATGAAAAGACGAAGTCTAGTAGAGTCACAAAGACATTCATTGTTCCTTGCATTCTAGAAGTAGTTTAATTTCCTAAACCCTCATTCTTATTTGAACTTTATTTGATAATCAGTTAGAAGTAGTTCATTGCACTCATATTGTTATATCATTCGCAAGTCGATTTGACAAGTCTAAGTGAACTAGCGTAAGTCCCCAAGTGATACCAGCATATCACATCATTACAACTGAGTGAAAGTCCACAACTAGAAGGAACCTTGGGTTGTCTCATTTGATCACACAATCCATAAACATTTTTTAGCATATGAGCATCCTTATTCAAGAGAGGTGCAAATTTGGCATTTCATTTAGGATACTAAGTATTTAATTCTGCATGTTGAAGTGGTCATAAAACTCGCATCAACACTAATTATATCAAAGTGTCACCTAAAAGCTAATTACATAACAAGGAGGATCTAGGGATTATAAATCTCCAAGGTTGATCTAGGATCCTAGAACTAGCAAAAATGATCCAATTTGACATATTAAAACTGACATTGCTTGGGGACAAGCAATCTTCGTAAGGGAAGACTGTCATGCCCCCACCAAAAGACATTCGACAGCGGTCCCTTTTAAACCATAATCCAGGAGATTAAGTTTCTAAAAGCGTAATAAAGGTGGCACCAAAGATATAAGGGAGATGTTATCAATTTAGAATATAAAGGAATTTAATTAAAATTAAATTAAAAGTTGTCATGGGCAGTGATATGAAAGGTTGTGACTCCCTCAAATATAAGATATAAAGGGAGATAATTTCATTGTGGAGAAAATGTCAAATTTGAACATTTGAAGTGACTTGCAAATAAATAATTACAGCAAAAGAGGACACAAACACTCCAAGGAGAAATCGAGAGATTGAGGACGAAACCCTTAATTTCACATATCAAGTTATGGATGAAAACCCATAAATTGACCAGGAATTGAAGGACAATCATTCAAAAAAATAACTGCACATTAGAAGGAAAAATATAGCAGAAATTCAAAATAAAATTATTATTAGAACTACTTGAATATTATAATTAAAATCATGAATTTTATTTAAGTTATATTTATAAATATAAATGCAATTATAATTTTAGAAATTGAAATATTATTTTATGGAAAAAATAAGCAATGGTCTAGAAAGGGGCATTACACTATACATGCACACACACATATATGCATGTTTTAGATAATAGCCAAAAACCAAAGCAATAAAATAGTGTGCAATTAGATTCATTCAGAGCATCTTCTCCTTATTTAAGCACATAAATTTTGAAATTCCAAGCATCCAAAATGAACACATGGTCAAGTTTTTTTCTCGTAGTACCATCCTTAATAAGGATAGAGCAAGAAGGACCATGAGTCATTGATAAGTGAAAAATATAGGAGGGAAATGACAGGTTTCTGTGCTATGAGAACAGAGAATTTGGAAATCTAATTGATGTGTAGATACTTAAAAATCTCAATGTTGTACTTCATTGCAGTAGACAGGTCTCCCATTAACCAGATCACTCCGAGTCTATGCCATTAAATAGGATAATCTCCCAAAATAAAGATGCCAAAGTTTTGGATTATTTGAAGGTCAAATTTTCAGTTTAAACCTGAGATGAAGGACTGTTGCAAATCAAAAGGCTTCCTAATTTTTTTTTGCTGACAGGCAGAACATATCGTCAAATTTAAAGCCTGGCCAAATGCCTTTGAGTAATGAAATAGCTCTCAATCATGCCATGTTGGAGTTCTATAAGCCATTATAGTATTTGAAAAGTTCCGGATCGTTTTTTGTTTGATAACGAGCCATTTTGTGTGACTTTCAAATTTAATATTTCAATAAAAGTAGTCAATGAAGAAGTTACATTAAAAAAAATGACACTACATAGGAGTGCCAAAATCAAATAACTTAATGTGCAAGCCAATTATGTTTGTATATGAAATCATGTTATGAATGATTTTTAATTTGGCTTTCCGAATGGGCCTAGCTTGATTGGTGAGAGATTCCTATGGTAGGCACAAGGTCAAGAGGTCCAGTCTCCTCCAAGGCCATGCAGTACCAAAAGGCATGTTGCGCCAACATCATTGGTCACTTAAAAAAAGTTTATCCTGCACACTACAATTTATAGGGGCGGCTACCCGATTCCTACAGTCTAAAAAAGATGACTTTCCAGATAACTTGATCACATGAAAAAAAATTCTTCACATCAATGCAAAATAGCTTTCATTCGGTACAAATTTAGTGAGTCGACAAAAAGGCATACAACATCAGCACATGGGGGATCCAGCTACTAATATCCCTCCCCTAAGATAAGGGGTCATGGCACTTACAGTAAAAGTTATAACAAAACGAAAAAATTACCAATAAAAAAGCCTTTAAAGACTACAAATAGCCCTAAAATACTTTGACATAATAAATTAAAAAATCTTACCTTTTTGAGCTTGTATATCACCTTTTCCTCAAGACTCATCTGTTCATACTCCTTCTTCTTCTTCCAACGAAAATGCTTTATCCAATTGATAACTGTTCGTCTTCCTTTCAACTTTTTTCTCATATCATTCTTTGCTTTTGCGTCCACTTCTTTAAACTGATTTCTTTTCAGCTCAATATTGGTGCATAGGCCTCTAATATTTATGGTAGCATGACAGACCGTTTTACTTGTGGACTCAAATTTGAAGTCTCCAAGCCCAACCTTGCACAGATCACCAGGCATTCTACTAAATTAGAGATACTAAAATTCCAAGGACAATACTATTTAGGAAAAAAGATACTCCTAGAAAGAAGTGTGTTAAAAAAATTGAGTATCATTGTTTCACATCACATTGTAACCATAACACTTGACCCAAAACACTAATACTTCATCTTTTTTAACACAGCTTTTTCCAGAAGTTCCTTTTTTCTAGACCATTCAACTTCCCCTGGCCATATTCTCTAGAGAAAAACACTTCCTGAAATTTTTTCTTGAAGCATGGCCTGAGAAATATTTACTTTATTTTCACAGAGTTTTTACCAAAGCTTCCTTTTTCTAGATTACTTAACTTCTACAGTATCTTTAAGGTGAAAATTTGTGAAAAAAACAGTGTGAAAAAGAAATTTGTTTATGAAATGACCTGCAGTGACAATATCAAATATCTTTTAAGTTATAACCAAAATTTGTCAGAATTTTGTCTCTTTTAAAGACTACTCAACAGCTTTGGCTGGCAACCTGTTCGATTACTAGGCTGCAGATGCTCCAGTTAATTTAAATAGAAGCCCTAACTTGTGAAACTAAAATATATTTTCATAATATTTACTGCAGCACCTAAAAAATATATAGTCATCCACATTCCATAATCTCTAGAGAAAAGAAACATCGGAAAACAGAAATTGTAAAAGGCATTTTAAGTATTCATTACGAAAAAAGACGAGAAAATACTGTCTCTGTTGACACAGCTTTTTCCAACAATTTATTTTCTCATATTCCTTGTATAGGACGAATGTTTCGACTGTTAGAAGTTCCAATTACATAATATCAAAGATCTGGAGCTACAAAAGAAAACTAATCTGCATGGCGTTACAAGAGAAACTCCAATTATTTAAAGAAAGCCTTCAATTACAAATAGAAAACATCAAAATGATTTGTTAAGAGCCTGTGGATCACCCTAAATATAATAGTTGATCCCCGTCATCAAATACTCTACTCAGGCAGATTTAAGGTTCCTAGTAATGCAATACACTGTCAGCAAACTACTCTCACAGCAAATATATCTAATTTATGTCCCTGTCGAAGTTTCAATTTCTTATTTAAACATATAAAATATAAAATCGCTTCCGTTGAAATAATGTAAACAGTGCTGAATGCGGAAGCTCAAACAGCTCCATTTGAAGTGTGATTGAGAACGAGTGGGGTAGTACCTGCAGGTCGTATTTAAGGCCTGTTTTTCTATGGCCTCAGCCTTGACCGCCAGAGGAATACGAAGGAGCGCTTTCATTGACCTGCGAACAGCTAGGGCTAGGGCCGGAGTCATTGTGTTGGTTTTTGAGTTTATTGGCCAGTTCGGGGTACCTGGAAAACCCTTGCCGGTGAATACATCGTAAGGGAATTAGTTCAGTGTTCCTCTACGGGTTTAAAGGTTTTACAGATGCCCGCTTGGAAACTCGGCGTCGCCGTTAAACCCCTGAGATTTTGGCAGTGAGGGTATATGGTTTTACAGGCTTCGGTGTGTTTTGGTGTGTATTATTACTAGGTACTTGTTATAGGCAATATTATTAGTTCCTGCCTACGGCAGGAAAATTTATGGAATCGTTTAGTCCAATAAAACAATAAAATAATAATAAAAACTTTTGATTGATCAATAGAATTAAAGAATTTTTTTAAGTCTTAAATTTGTTACAAAGTTTGAGTTTTTTTCTATTTATTAAAATGTAAAAAGACTATTTATTGAGAATCTTATTGGCTATAGTGAAAAATAGCAAGGAGAAAAATGATATTTTAATACCAAAATTGAAGAAAATTTTAAAACGGAGACTGCCACACTGCTTGCATTAATGATTACCATATTAGTTACGCAGTTAGTACAATTCATGGTAACAGAGAATGTCGTGCAGCCTTAAATGCGCATAATTTATAAGAAGTGCCCCCTTTAATTTGTAAAAAGAAATAGTTAGTAAAAAAACTAAGTTTCCTCCTTGATATGAATTTCAGTTTTGTCGTAAGATATGCGTTTCAGTTTTGCTGTTTAGACATTTTCTAATAAGAATTATTGGATATCACAATAATTTACATAATTTAATTTTTTTTAATTTTTTAATTTTTTAAAAAAGTTATTTAATATTTTTTATTAATTTTAAAAGTATTATTAAAAATTATTTATTATTATATTTTTTTAAATATTGTAAAATTTTAAATTAAAAAAAGAATTTTAAGAATAAAAAAAATTGTTACATTTAATTATTTTTTATATAATTAGAACATTTAAAAATTGAACTAATACAATAATCTTATTAAATGGAAATATTATTTAAATTTTAAAAATACATATATAGATAAATAATAATATATTTTTAATTAATATAATTATTTTAGAATTAATATAGTTATTATTTTGTAATAATACATAATCAAAATATATCTTATAATATTATCAAAATAAATGAAATTATAAATTTTATAACATTTAAATATATAATTTATTATTAAATTTTTAAATATATATGAATAAATAATACTCATTTTTTATAATAAATATATTTTTTTACAATTATATATTTTATTTTATATTCTTATTTATATAAATAATTACTAGATTTTAAAAATTTCCATAAAATATATATCTTAAAATCAACTAATTACATAATATAATAAATATTAATATTAATAAGAATTATTTTTAAAAATTAGATGTATGATTTATTATTATTTTTTATCAATAAGATATGATTTATTATTAAAATATATACTTTTAAATAATAGCAACATTAAAATTAATATATAATTAACCAATGATTGACATAATATTTTTGTCTAAATTTTTCATACTATATATTTATCAAAATTACTAAATAATATAATAAAAAATAAAACATATAAATGCTATTTAAATTTTAAATTTTATTAATCTATTTTTAATCTATTAATTTATTATTTAACTACATTAAAAAATAAAATATTTTTATTTTTTAAATTATATTATAATATAAGTGTATACATTACAATATACTTATAATGTTATTACTAAATGTATTACTATAAAAGATGACAAGAGAAACCTGTCATTATTGAAATAAAATAATTTGCGCTAAGTGTTATATATCACAATAAATTAAAATAAAAAACTTTTATTCCAAACTTTAATTTCAACTTCATTTTTTAAATTTGGATATTATAAACCATTATTAGTACTTGCCGATAGGCTAGCAAGTACTATTGCATCACTTTTTGCATTTCTTCGATTAAGCAGTGATTAAAACCAATTCTTTGCACCAATTATCATTTAGTATTTTCTTATTTTGTTAAAAATAACACATATTCAATAGTCTAAATGTTAATTTTTTAAGTTTATAATTTGTAAAAATTATTTTTTGATGATATGATTAGCTAACACATTTGATGTCTTATTACTGGAGTGAACCAATTAAAATGCACCACATTTGTTATTTATTGTACATGAAAATCGTGCATTCAAATAATACAATCTAATTTATATATCATCTGATTTTATTCGGTTTATGGTTTACAACTTTATAGATGCCTATTAAGAGATTGATAAGTTTTTCCTTATATTAAAATAATATTTCTATTTTTGTTATATTATAAAATATTAAATATTTTTTAGATTTATTTTAATATATATTATATAAATTTAGATTTAATAGAATAACATTATAATATTATTGAAAAAGAGTTATTTCGACAAAATAATTAATATTAAAATTAATTATAAGTAGAACTATTTTACAATTTAAATTAATTATAAATGATATTTCATAATTATTTATAAAATTAAAAAATATTATTAGAACTATAATTATAGTAATTTTATAATTTTTTATAATAAAATAAACTATATATGTGCACTCAATGCAATAATAGCGTTCACCCTTCCCATTCTAGTCAAATGTTCTCACTCTACGAAAACAAATCTTAATAAGATCAATGCTCCATAACCATATTAGCATTTCACCATATCTTACCTTAAAAAGCACAACCTCATAGGCAGGAACTTTGACGCTTGCGTCCCTTGTTGCATTTCAATAACTCAAATCTTTATTAGCGTTTTCTTAATAAAACCATTTTGTAAAACTCTATTGATTTTAGCATAGGGAAGTAATCATTTTTATATCAAAAATTTAATTTTAGATAATTAAAATAAAAATTTAATTTAAAATTTAATACTATTTCATACAAGTATTATTAGTTCTTGTCACATGCAGGTATATTTATGTCATCTTTTAGTTTCATGAAAAATTAAAAAAATTGATTAAGCAATAGAATTAAAAATATTTATGAAGTCTTAAATTTTTTAAAAAGTTTGAATTTTTAGTATTTTTATTAAAATGAAAAAAAAGCTATTTATTTAGAATCTTATTGGTTGTAGTCAAAAATAGGAGAGAGAAAATTGACTTTTTGAAATGAAAATTGAAAAAAATTTAAAAGCAAGAAGTCTACAAAATGCTCGACAAGCCCAAATTTTATGTTTTTTTATGCTATTTTCTAGCATTTCTCTTTTTCTTTCAGTGACATTCATCGCTTGTGCTCCAACTGCATTCATCATCTATGTTGATGAGGGGTGTTTTACTCTCTGTTCTATAAGTTTTGTTCTAGTTTAGGGCACATCTTTTCTAGCTCAAGGCACATCTTCATCACCTGCTCTGGATCTGGATGAGGCCACAGACGTATGAGGATCCCATGCCTACCCATTGTTTATGCCTGAATGTTGACCTCTAATTCAGCCATAGACACAACATAGTCATTGCTCAATTATTGAATTACGACAATGAATATGAATTATTCATTTCGCAATATCGATTGAATCGACCTGTTGCCTCCTATTTAGACGGGGTGTTTGAATTACTCTCAAAACAAGAGCCCAACAACCATTAGACCAATTCTAAAATGGAGGATTTTTTAAAGCTATGAAGATAATCAAATTGCAATTAATCTAAAATGAAGATGCAATTTTAATCTAAGAATGAAAGTGCAGATTTAATCTAAAGAGCTTGAAAATGAATATGAGAATTAAGCTACTAACAAAATAAGAAAACTATATTAAGATGAAAAGGCAATTAAATGCTACTAACATGAAATTATACTAATATGCAATAAAAAGCTTGAAATCATGAGAGAATTGAGATAAAAATTCACTATAGTTTTGGTACTCTAAAATTGCCTCTCTCAAATGAAGAAAAGAAGGTTCATAATATAGAAGAGCTCGGGAGAGGGATGAAGAGTTTCTTGGAAAGAAACGGCTGACTCTTCATCTCCATGGAGGAAGGTGAGACAAATTGAAGGAATTATTTAATTAAGAAAATGAATAATAGCCACATGGGTGGCTTTTCACATTGTTTTGAATAATTAAATTCAAGTGGGGATAATCCATTCAAATAACCAAATAATTATTTAATTCCTTTGATGTTTATTAGCTAAAGGGGGTGGAATTAATTTAATTTAAAGCACTAGAACTTTAGGATTAAATTAATTAATCATAGGGATTATTTAGCCAATAAATGTCGAATATTTAGGTATTAAATATAGTCATGATTAATGCAAATTTAGAGTTTTTTGCATTTGACACCAAGTCAAATTAAGTCAATTAGGAGACAGAATTGCCTAGTACAATAGGACTTTGATGATGTAGAAATTCGAAGGAATGCACCAAAATTGATTAGAATTGTAAGGTGCCAATTTTGGGGTATTACACCCACATGAACATTGTTGCTCGGAAAATTACAATTAGTGCTTGAATTCAAACAAGGGCTAGAATTTGAATCTAGATCTCCAACTGGGTGTCCAATGTAGTCATATGGGTATTTGAATTCCAAATCAGAGACTCTGTTGGGATTGTTTTGGAATCCCTGGAGTTTTGATCTGACTCTATGGTAGGGTGCCTCTAGAGTATTTGATGTAGCAAAAATTAACATAAATATCAATCTAGAAAACTTGAAGCCTAAAACAAGGCTTACAATGTAGCATAGGCCATGTAAAACTAACTAGAAAAATATCGTCGGGGATTTGAACATAGAATCTTTGGGGCTGATCCTCAGGCTATTATTTCGCATGTTGTTGTTGTGCCCTGAACCAAAATAGAACACATAAGACATAAAGAAAAGATGTGTCATTAACTAGGCAGTGAGTATGGCCTCCTAACAATATTGTTGTCCTTAATTCTTATTGTACATTGAAGCCCTAAGAGGCAACGCGGGGCACACAGACTAGAACCACCTAGCTCTTTGCTCAGGTATTTGTTCACATTTCCTAAAATTAAACTTCTTTGTGATGAATTTTCAACTTTTGTTTGAATATAGGCTTTAATGATGTAGACAAAAAATCTTCCGCACTATTTATCAATTTCTCTAAAATCTTTGATGTATTTTAGAAAAATAGAAGAGTAGAAACACGAGGTACATAAATAGATTTACTAGTGAACTAAGAAAAACCAAAATGAGGGTTAATTTTATCAATTTTTCTCTTTGATGTGCTGACAAAGGGATTCGATCTGTAGATTTGTTAAATTATCCGGCAGCTAGGGTTTCTAAGCAATGCAACCAAGGTTTACAATTAACAAAGAAAGACATGATGAATTTGGCATTGATAATATTATTGTGCTATCATAAAGTTGGCCCTTTTGCAGCTTGGTCTTAGAAGCCTTTATTTTGAGAGTCAAATTGTTGAAGGCTTTACAATTTCTAATTAACGTGTTTATTGATTTTGTACTGGTGAAAACTCAAAGGCTTCATAGCCCACACCTATCAGTTGCCCATGATCAAGCTCTGTTTCTTGATCTCCAACAGGATTACATCTAATCTCCATGAGAAACCACCTCACCTATGGAAATGGTAAGAGCCCAACACTGGTTGTACAGTAAAAGCCTTCATTTTGGGAATTACATTTTGGCAAGTAGATTGATATATTTTTCTCTGTAATTGACTGCCTGACATGTTTTAATGGTTGTGGTATTGTTAACGACATATTTATTTGCATGTATGTTTAAATTTTATTTGTATATTCATTTACTGAGTTGGTAATGTATAATGATTTTTTGAGTTGCACATGGTCATCCCCTATTTTTCTTGTATAGCTACAACATTGATTGGATTTATATAATTCATTTTATTGCTTTTGGGTGGAAGTTACTAAGCTAAAGTCTTCATCACCATCATAAATGGGTCATGGTTAATTATATAAGTATATGTGTACCTTAAGCTTCTTTTTAAAAAAAAAACTTGTGTAAACACAACCCTTAATTGACAGGAATTCCATTTGACCAAGAACAACAATTTTTACTTATTCCTATCTCCTTGTGGTTCACACAAAGTTTGGAATCATGCCTTTCAAATAGAGATCATCCTCTCAATTGTCCTCCAAATTTATAGGATTTTCCCTAAATCAATCTTTATCATGCTTGTTTAGATTTTTTTGGTCTAGTTATTGCAACCTAGAGATATTTACAACAAGCCTCGAATTTGATGGTCTAAAATTCTAAATGGTTGTTTTTTCACTTTCAAACGGTAACTCTAAAAATTTATTATAGGTAATATGTAGTATTTTACCTTTTTTTATGAGAAAATATTTTTAAATGCATATCATACAATCATTGCATAATCTACTAATTGCGCGAGTTTGAAGCTATATAATGCACTCATTTGCTACCTTATTCTAGGTATTAAATAGTTGATCTCGCGCTAGTGAGGAAGAATAATATGAAAAATAATAGGCTAATATGGATATGTATTCTTACAATCTTGACCACATAATGAAATTTAAATAAGCTACTCTCAATGTCTATTCCTAGAGACTTGCAAAGAGCATAAGGGGATGCATGTTTGTGAGATGGAAATATTGAATATCCATTGAAACTCTTAAGAATATACATTCTTCATCCTGAGCTAACTTTCAAAACAAAAAAGAAAGGACATGTTTCTCAAGACCTGACACAAGGATCCAAATAAACATATATGAAAAAGCACATGCTACCAAATTTGATATGTAACTGGCCATAATCCAATTTTCATATATGGAAAAGCATATGCTACAAAATTCAATTATCCATTCTAGAAAAAAATTAACTAATGCTTAAAGCTAAATTTTATATCCTAAGCACAACTTATCATTCAACTAATAATAAGTTAAAATATTTTCAACAATTTTGTATGATTCCTTCATATAAGGATGAAACATGTTACAGTCATGTTTACCTAGAGTCCTCTAATATTGTTGGGTAAGTATCTTCGGGACCATTGGATATACCATAAAATGTTGTTACAAAGGGATGGTATGAATTAGACAACTCAAGGCTCAACACTAATCAAAGATTCTAATAAAAAAGGGATTATAATAATTGTACAAAAATTAAATGCTTACATCAACACTCAAACACAAGAACAATTTTAAAATCTCTCTTTAAGTGTCAATGGTAATATCAATGAGATGTGAATATTTTAAGTTGGTTGGTTTAAGGAGATCTAACCTAAGATTTTGCCCGCTTAAACATATATGGTCTCTAGGAGAGCTCTACTCTGCTTTGTTTCGCAGAAATAAGCATTTAAATTGGTCTCTATTTAAGTGTCTAGATATATTGCTACTAGTTTTCTAATCTTTGTTCAAAAGCTATAGAGATTGATTTCATTACTCTGTTTGCAGTTGCTCCTAGATTTTGATACATATCTGAAACCCCTTTTTTTGTCATTGTAGTTATAGGGAGGACAAATTAAGGCATTCAATTTGTAAGGGCTTTTATGAGAACCTATGTTTAGTGTGGATTTACATTCAAGAGTTAATTTATTTGTGTTTAAATCTTAAAATTATGTGCGCACCCTGGTTTGGGGTTAGTATTTTGGCTTGGATTTACATTTACAAGAAAATTTGGTCTGGAGTTATGTTTTACAAGTAATTGGGTTTTTAGTATTTTTGGCTTGTATTTGTATGTAACTAGATGTTAGTATTCTCACCTGAATAATTTGTATTTACAAGTAATTTGGGTGATGATATTTTGGCATGGATTTGCAAAAGGTTGAATTGTAGCACAACATATTTTCTCCTTGATTATATTTATAAATAATGTAAATATTAACTTTAAAATTTGATAGTTTTTTGTTATTTGTTACAAAATTAATTTATAAATTACTATAATAAAAATTAATAATATTTTCCTTTTTATTTTTATTTTTTCAAATAATCATCTCATTTCTTACTTCTGCATGAAATCAATCTCTATAGCTTTTGAACAAAGATTAGAAAACTAGTAGCAAGATATCTAGACACTTAAATAGAGACCAATTTAAATGCTTGTTTTCTGCTAAAAAAAGCAAAGCATAGCTCTCCAAGAGACTATGTATGTTTAAGTGTACAAAATCTTAGGTTAGATCTCCTTAGACTAGTCATCTTAAAAGATTCACATCTCATTGATATTGCATTTGGCACTTAAAGGGAGATTTTTAAAACTGTTCTTACGTTTGAGTGTTGATGTGGGCATTTAATTTTTGTACAATTATCGTAATCCATTTTTTTTCTAAAATCTTTGATTAGTGTTGAGCTTTGAGATGTCCAATTTGTACCATGCCTTTGTAACAACATTTTATGGTATATCCAATGGTCCCAGAAGATACTTCCCCAACAATATCAGAGGAAAACAAAGCAAACACGATTGTAACATGTTTCATCCTTATATGAAAGTGTAATGCCCCACCTAGGAACCCCTTGGAAACAAGAGTTAAATATGCAATGAATATTTTTTTTATATAAAATAATACATTACATATCAAGTGCATCATATAACCACAAAAATAAGCATATTACTGCATACTAGAGATGAAATGATGATCACAACATGATCGCACAGAGAGGAAGACTTAACAACTCTTCCATCCAAACAACCTATACTCATATGTGAACAAAATAGGCACGTTCACCCTGCCTCATGAGAGTTTAGATCACTTCTACTACAAACTCCACAAATCATGATCAAGTCATCATCAATGGTCACCCATCGAGGGGACCACAACACCCTTGTGGAAATACAAATCCAGAAGCTAACAATGGGAAACAAAGGGGGGAAACTTCACCAGTGAATATGAATCTAATCTATTATGATTGCAATTGCCTCTACTAAAAAAAGGGTATCTAGAACAGTAATTAGGTTTTACTAGAAGATGTACAAAAGTAGCCATTGTCCCAAAAATGACTAAAGATAGACTAGAAATGATCTTTCCCAAAATGGCTAAAGAATGTCAGGAAATGAGCTTTCATCCCAAAAATGACTAAAGAATGACTAGAAACAAGCTTTCATCCCAAAAATGACTAAATAATGACTTGAAATGAGCTTTTAAAACCATAAATTCAAAATTTGCATTCAAACCATCTAAATGCCATAACTTTTTCATCCAACATTCGATTGATTATGTTCAAAATGCATTGGAAATCTCTTGGTGAGTTCTGTGACATAAGGAGCCTGAGAAAAACCTATAACATCATAATTTTGTAACCATCCACTTGAATCAAGTACAATACAAATGCAAGTAGTCATTGATGCCTAAAACATGCAACAACAGGGTAACTTAGTCCAAGGACAAGGTAGGCTTGTCAACACCAATGTAGGGCATAGATATAAACTTGCTCCACACTAGGGAGTACCAGATAACACATATCGAGATAGTACTCTCTTAATTGTAGAAAAGAGTCAAATAACCAAAGAACTACACTATGATCATAACATCCATAAGCATATAAGGAACAATTGCATACATGTGCATAAGAAGAGAGAGTACATATACATCAGATAATCTACTTTAAGTACAATAACTGAAAGCATATAAATACATACATCTCAATTAAAGTGTGGTACAATATGGAGCTCTTAATTATCTAATGCTTTGGAATCAGAGGAATCCCACCACCTCTACATCGGTCCCCAGCAGTGTTATAATAGTGCAACACCACCCCACCACATGGAACCCTCAAGCCCACCCCACCATGCTTACGGAGATAGTAACCCGACCACAAACACAATGCAAACACACAAGCAAGGAATGGCCAACAAACACACACCAAACACATACAAGTCTCATAAAAGAGAAACAATAATCCAATGCAAGTACATAATGCATGATACAAAGAAACATTGAGATCACATTGATATGTAAACCAACATCCAATCCCAGTCACAGAAACACATATCATAACTCATCAAGGTGCTACTCAACACTACAAGACCTAGACATGAGAGTACTAACCATAGGGAGTGTCTTGTCCACATAAGGGTCAATCCTGATATCTAGGGTTGCCCGTACAAGGGTTAATACTGGCATTTGGGGCTCAAGTACCATATACTACCCACATAAAGTACAATCCTAACATCTGGGGTGCAATGGTTTCTAATTCCCACACAAGGGTCAATCCTGACATCTGGGGAATACCAATTAATCTTGTTTAATGTTTTAACCCAATTATTTATTATGTTTTCACTTTTTAAGAGAAAACCTAAATACCTCCACTGCAAACCACTTCTGGGCCAAGATCAACATAAGGAGCTACTCCTTATGACTACTCAACATACCTAGTCCCAAGGCTCAACATCCCAAGATGGAGACCAACAAAAGAATGCCAACTTGATCTACATGAGGACATAACAAGATATTTGTCAACTTTGGCTATCCAAAGATGGTAATAGGGACTTCATCTACTCATCTATATGAGGATAGTAACCCAAGATTGTCCACTCATCTACATGAGGATAAACATGAAATGTATCATCATTGTGATCTAAACCAATGATAGAAACCAAGAATGCATCAAAAGCACAAAGGAGGGGTTGGAGGACAAATCCACTCCAAAACCCTTGAGCATGAAAACAAGAATAGATTCTCAAGCCAAACCCATAAGAAGCAAGGTAAAGTCAATTGGCCTCAATCCAAGAGTAGGGGTCACTTGGACCCTGGCATTGGAGCATAGTTCAACTACATGTATGGATGTTGTCTGAACACTTGACATCCACTCATAACATGTGAGCTCAATCTCAAGAATTGAGGATGCCAACACAAGGTAAAGAAACAACAATAAAGGCAACAACGGGAGGATGACTCAACTCCCAAATCACTCAAGGCAAGAAACCAAGAAAAACAATGAAAGGCACAACCACAATTAGCTCAATAGACTATTATGTCGAGGTCACAGATTCCTATGGAATCCATTAAGCATCTTGTTAGAACACAATGATGGCTCAACAAGCCAAAAAGAAAAGGTTGGAGGATAAGGCACTCCCAAACACTCCAAGCACCTGATACCGAAGTGAAATCATTAAAAACCCAAAAACCCAAACTACTTGATTGGATATTATGCCAAGAGTTAGGATTTTAAGGAAATCCATCACACATCTCACAGAAACACGAGGAAGAATCACAAGGGTTAAAATGAACAAAAACCCAATTTTTTGGCGAAGAGTGAAAATTTGCAAATTTAATTCAAGATGGCATATTTCAGACTGCGATAAAAACTAACCATAATGTCCTATATCTATTATGTCTTTGAAATCATACAATATACCTAGAAGACTACCAAGAACACTCTCGTTTGGTGTCCAGCAAAGTTTTAAACATGTTATAGGTGGCACATAAAATGAGGAAAACCTAAAACACCCAAAATTTAAACATCTCAAGAAATTGATGAAATTAAAACCCATTTGGTATTTTGCACCCAACATCCCAAAAATCTAATAAAATTCTATTTTTGGGTAGGTATGCAAAATCTGACAACATAACATTACCAAAAACCCATTTCCCAACATGGAATCACATATAAATTTACACAACCCAACTGAGTATGGAAATCAAGCAAGAACATGGGAGAAATTCTAATTCTCAGCTCACTCAACTAATGCAATTGATTCCAATCAAAATAATGATCTATTTTAAAATGGTGAGATGCCCTACCTCACACCGACTGAAGAAAAGCAAAGTGAAGAGAGAAAAAGGAAGACCCCATTGAATTGGATGCTCGATCTTTGGAAATTTGGAGCGATCTCGACATGAATTCAAGATCCTCTCTACACATAAATCCAACATGTAGATCAAACCCAACAAGAAATTCATCAATTTCTCCAATGCAAATTGGAGCAAAATCCTCATTTCTAAAAAACATGAAGTGTGGAAATGAACTTTTTACCACAATATAAAGTCACTTTTTCATTTAATTACTTTCAAACAAATTATTTAAATAATTAAATAAACTATTTGACCTTCTCCCAAATTAAATAAAATCGATTCCAATTGAATTGAAATCCAACTATGGAAAATTAGCCCATAATTAAAATTAAATATTAAAATCCCCAATACATTAACAATCAACATTTTTTAATTAAATCCTTTGTGACAACTGTAGGAACTTTTAATGCACAAACAATCAACATTATTGTAGTAACCAAAATAAGG